>OZ005653.1:31419570-32019570 GCA_963930645.1 Salticus scenicus
TAATATCATTATTTGGATTTGTTGAATCAAAACATTTCATTATCTTCGCTAACTCTTTACTTCTGTTTGGAACACTAGAAGATTCTGAAGTGTTCGGGTTCGCTCCCTGAGTATCATTTCGATTACTCGTTAATCTCAGTTTCTCTAGCTCAAATTCGCGCTCTTTCTGCTCTCTTTCTTGTTCGAGCAGTAGTTTTTCTCGTTCATTTTTTTCTATTCTTTCAGCGATCACGCTATCTACTAAATTTTTACAAAATTCTTCATCAAAATTTTTTTGTTTCACAATTAATTCTTTTAATTTAATTACAGTAGCATTTTCTGGGATTTCTAGATCCAACTCTGCAGCGACTCGTAACAAATCTTCCTTTCGGGCTTTCCCAAGAAAAGACATTTTTCAAATATATATAGAAAAAAATTGTACTCACAGTTCTTGTTCCCCGACGAAGAAAAACGACGAATCAGTAATCCACTCGACGAATAATAATCCACTCGACGAATAATAATCCACCCGATGAATCGGCTTTAATGATCCAGATTTATAAATCCATAAGATGCTACTTTTTCCACTGTCCGTTGCAATAAACTTAAACACAAAGTTTTCCCATAGTCTATTCATAAACACAAAGTCATTTAATTTCGTTTTGGCACAAAGTCATTTCATTTGACACAAAGTCGTTTCACTTGACACAAAGTCGTTTAACGAAAATATTCATTCAAAACGCTAACAATAAAATAATTAATTATCTACTGAATACTGAATTAATTACTACTTTTTTTTTTCGCTCATTATCGCGGCTCAAGCCCCCAAATGTAGTGAGAGACTAGAAAGAGCACTGAGAAGTTATTCTTACATTAATTAAAGTTTAATAAAAATAAATTAATATTTACATATTTACAAGATTTGACCACATAGGTCCAAAAAACTATTACGTGTCCACTTAGGACTCATTTTAGATCAATTATATCGTAAAGTAATCAGAGCCACTTAGGCAGGTATCTTAATGCTTACATAGCTAAATCATAACTCAATGTTCACTTAGAAACTTCTTTTTCACATAGAAAAGTCAAACCAAGTAAAAGAACAAAAAAAAAAAAAAAAAAAAGAGTTCTGTTTCATCATCGTAGCCAGACCGGCTGTCTCCTGAATGGTGCAATCTGTTTCGCTTGCACCTGGGGTAATTAATTTTATTACTTTTCTTCTCTCTCTGTTCATTACTTCCACATATATATTTCAATATCTAGCTAATATCCTCACTCTGTATAATTTTGAAAAGATCAGATAGCTATCTCTCTCCGCTTTGAAGTGACCATCTGTATACTACAAAAAAAAAAAAAAAAAAAAAAAGAAAAAAGAAAAAAAGAAAAAAAAAAAAAAACTGTTAAAAGTACACGAAAAATCTGGCAGCTGGGGCGCCAGTATTTCTCCGTCAAATATACAGTTTAAAACCGTAAAATTGTATCATTGACATATATTTTGCACAGGAATTCTGAAAATCAAACAGGTTTTTTATTAAAAGTACAGTTTTGTCCTGTATATTTGACGGAGAAATACTGGCACCCCAGCTGCCACATTTTTCCTGTACTTTTAACAGTTTTTTTTTTTTTTTTTTTTTTTTTTACAGTGTAGTAAAACTGAAGGACAGATGGCACTTAATATAAAGCGTCATTCTGACATTACGCATTTTTGATTTAGACTTAGAAGCAAATATTGAATTATATACGTGCCTAATGCCCATGTAGTTAAAAAAAAAAAATAATAATAATGTAACGTACGTATTGCAAAACATTCAGATACCTAATTCAACAAAAATATTCCATCTCTAAATTACATAAATATTAAAATTTCACTTTTATAAACGAAATTTATTTTTTAAACGGTAAGCACAGCTGCACATCCCAATAAATGAACACGTTGGACTGTTTCCTACGACCAAAATTTATGCTGCCCTCAATGATCAAGTATTGATCATCTATGATCACTTGAGAATATTTTGTCAGACCATCTCTCCTCTATGGTCATCTATCCTAAAGTTACTCTTGATTGCAAAATGAGGGGTAATATAACGGTTATATACAGTTATATAAACTTAGGTTAAAAATAATTGAAATTAGGTTTATGAACAATTTTATTGGACAAATACACCCCTTCTCATATTTATAAGGACACTTTATGTTTTGAAATAACTAATGTAAAAAAAATTGTGAACAAGATTATACTAAGTGCACTTAATATATCTAGTACTCTAAAAACCAAAACTGCTATAATTTTTTTAATATGAAACAAAATTAATAAAAAATAATGTAAAATATTTTTTTCTCCACGTTTTTGGGTGTTCAAAATTATAGGGACAATCAAGATGTTTTCCTTTTATTTAACTTACTAGTGGATAAATTACAGTTGACATGAGAATTTGTTAACTACTGGGCTAGATTAGTTCATATGTAAGCCTTCAATTTTTCTTGGACGGACATTACTGAAAATTCCTCCAAAAAAAAGAACGTTCATGTAGTGAAGTATGATAAATGTGTTTTTTAAGTGGAAGGATAATTTCAATCCACCGAATTTCTAATGAACTAAAAATCTAAAATTACTGAAGGAAATGTGATCAAACGTTGAATGGTAAAATAGGAGAGAGATCTGATGCAAAATCAGAGTTGTTTTACAGAGATCGAAGACTCATAATTCCTCTTACTGTTCTATTCATAATGACTGCAGCTGAGTTTGCTCGTAATTTTTAACGAAAGGTTGGGGTCCACATTTATGCATGTTTAAAATAATTAATAATATGTTAAAATGAATAAAAAACCTGTAATAATCAATAAGCATTTAATGGGGGAAAGAACGTCTGTGTTAAAGTTGAATAAAGACAATATTAAATGGTAAAATGTTGCATTTTCGGATGAAAAACATTTTATTCTTGATTAACCAAATGTTTTTAACAGTTACTGGCACAATCTGAAGATAGCGAAAGACAGAGCAGATTTTTTAATGAGTCGGGCATTTTAATGGTGGATCTATGGTGGATCTGTTTCTACTGAAGGCAGAATGAATTTAGTAATATTTTCTATTATTATGAACATCAAGAGAATGTTCGCAAATTTTAAACGTGGAATTCTCAGATTTTTGTTAAATTTTGGGGGGTAATAATATTTTTTTCAACAAGACTTACATTTTTGCTCTATTTCTAGAGCAATAGGAAATAGTTTGAAGAAAGAAACTTCTGTATTATTGCCTTTTCCGAGGCCTAAAAGTTGAAAAAACCTTAACTTATCATATTAGAAAAGTGCATGCAAGTGGAAAGCAATTTTAAATAGTTTAAATATATTCAGAATATCATGTATGCTGTATGAAATGGTATTGAAACTGAATATTAATATATATGCCAGAGAGAATGTCTGACTGTTTCATCCTAAAAAGAGACCCCATAAAATATTGATTTAAAGAATAACTGAAAAAAAAATTACTAAGATTCGAGCTATCCTTATAATTGTGAACACCTGAAAAGTCATCTTTTTGACCGTATTTAAAGTTTTTTAAGGTAGAAAAACGATAAAACTTTTTAAATATAGTCTATTAATGAAATTCAAATTAATAAAAAAATATATTTGTTTAAATAATAGTTTTCAGTTTTTAGTTAATATAGAAAATCTGGTGTCCTTATAATTATGAGAACCAGTGTAATTCTACGTGAGGAGAAATACGACCCCCCTCAACTCGCCGTTTGAATATGGTACATACATCAATTTATAATTTAACAATATCGTTAATTATAAAAGTTTATTCCAAACTATTCAGGCAATTTTCACCCGCATCATTCTTTTAAACTTATCACTCTTGGTTAAACTATTCAAGTTGTCACCTCATATGCACTTTAAAATACAGTAAGACCCCGCTTAACACGGGGGATACGTTCCATCAAAGTAGAGCGTAATGCGAAACAGCGCGCGCACAATTTCAGGGAATCCCCGTACTGCTGCGAGCAATTTCGGGGAATCCACAGGGGAAATAAAAGAGCGCTAAACCGAAACAGCGCTAAATGAAACAGCGTTAAGCGGGGTCTTACTGTACCACATTTAAATCCCCTGTGGTTATTTGATTTTAACTTACACTGATAACAGGCGTACACAAAGGTCAACCGTTCAAAACTTTACTTTACCATTTAGGGAACCTCAAAACTGATATTTATACGAAAAACAAGGGGGGGGGGGAACTATTTTTAATGAAATTTGGCATTTTTGACAGGGCACCATTAAAGGTTTCATGTGAAAGCCTACATTTTCGTTTAATAATTATAAATTGAGCTGATAAAATATATATTCAAACAACAATTCTCATGCCTTTTGATACATTTTTTACAGATTTGAAATCTTTAAATAGCATTTTCTCAGTTTACAGTTTTTTCGTGAATTTATGATCTTCAAAATGCTAAAATTTCTACAGATATTTAGGAAAATAAGTATCTGTTATATTTTTTAGATGTTGGAATATCTTAATATTTTTTGGATGTTTACTAGTTACCGATTTTCAGAAGAATTAGGGATAGATTTATTTGCAATATCTTAATATATACATAAAAATAAAAATCTAACAAAAATTATTATTATTATTTTATTTTATTTTATTTATTTATTTGCAAATGTTTACATAGATATGCACTTTTTAATTTTTCCCCCAAAACTAATTAATAAAATTCAAAATCTATGACTAGTTCTTTTAAATAAGTTCTATTAAATATCCCAAAAAAATATTAAATCTTTTCTTAAATCTTTGTAGGATTTTTAGCATTTTGAAGACTATGAAAAAATACGAACTGAGAAAACGAAATTTAAAGATTTCAAATTTGTAAAAAAAAAAAAAAAAAAAAAAATCTGAAACCATGAGAATCTGAATATATATTTTATTCATCAAACCTAATGTAGTCCCATTTATAAACATTAAATAGAATGCTTTTATATGAAACCATCAGTGGTGCCAGGCTGCCAAGTGCCAAATCCCCTTAGGCCTCTCCACTTATCTAATAAAAAAGCACCACAAATCTGGCGTTGTAAAAAATATTACTTACAAACTTTGAATTAACACCAAAAAATGCAATAAACTCGCAACAATTGTTTCGGGTCAAAAAAACACACGACCCTTCATCAGGCGAATAAAGTAAGCACGAGTGCTGCAGTCAAAGCGGCAACTGTAAGTAAGCACTCTTCACTTATCGTCCCCAGAAGCCAGAGCCAATGTTATTCTATGGAGAATTTCGCCCCATTATTAGCTTATTAACTAATATATATATATTTAAATTCCGTTTTCATTTTCAGAAATTTCACAACTATTAAACAATTTATCGCTTTCTAATTTTTTTTTTTTTTTTTTTTTTTTTTTTTTTTTAATTTTTAATATTTTATTTTGAGGTTGTAAAATGCGAAATTTCACAATGTGAAATTTTTCATTTTTGAGCTTAAAAATGAAATCTTAAAAAAAAAAAAAAAAAAAAAAATCAATTTTCAGAAAGCGATAAATTCTTTAACAGTTGTGAATTTTCGGAAAGTGAAAACGGAGTTTAAAAATATGTATTAGTTAATGAATTATAACTGGGCAAAATTTCCCATAGAATAACATTGGCTTCGGCTTTCGGAGACGATAGGTAGAGTCCCCTTAACGTATGAATATGAGGAATTAATTTTCATTCCTGAGCAGTTTTCCTGGTCTTCACCAATTTCGTTCAATAGGAAAGAGTGTTTTGTTCATTTATTGGTAAACCTCTATATCTTCTGTGTAATACGAATACACCACATCGCGTATAAATATAGTCCCAAATTAATAACACACAACACAATGCCATTTTCTTCATTCGTAAAGTTGCTCTTCAGGATTTTTTTTTAAATGCATTTTACAAAATTTTTATTAATACTGTTCTACTAATTTACTCTTTTCGGCCTTTTCGGATAGTATCTTTCACACACACACACACACACACACACACACACACACACACACATATATATATATATATATATATATATATATATAATGATGATCTATTAAGCATAGTAGAAGCCAAGCAACAGATACAAGATCACTGAAACTCCAATGACCAATAAGATTAAAAATTTCTTTATGTAGGAGAAGTTCAGAAAAATATTTTTTTTATTTATTTTTATTTATTTATTTATTTTTTTTTTTCAGAGGATGAAATACACAAATTTAAAGAAACCAGGTTTATTAATTAACAGCCTGCAAAACATACGAATCAATAAACTAATACAACAAATCTTAACTTAAAAACATAAACTATATCGAAATTTATGAAAAAATAATTTAAGAAACTTAAGAAAGGAGCCTGTGGGGTTAAACTAGTTTCCCGCCGACAACCCCCCCCCCCAGCCTGCCAAGACCAGAATAGGAGTCATATGGATTTATAAAGCAAAATTTCAAAACAGATGAATAATAATGAAACTACGAAGCTACAATGAATATATATAAGAGTAATTGTGACTTTGAAATTTTCTTCAAAGGATTCTAGTTGCGTTCATATTCCGTTTTTACGATATTTAAGTAGAAAAACCATTTTACCAAAATATGCATGCAGAATAAAAATAAAATTTTTCAAGCTACATTTTATTAAATTAAGAAGAAAACAATTGCTTGAATAAAAAAAAAAAAAAAAAAAAAAAAAAAAGAAATATTACTGCAAGATTATTTTTTTTTTTTTTTTTTTTTTAGTTTCAAGCCTTTGTTACTATTGTGATTTTTAAATTCTTTCAAAAATTTATCAATATTTATTATAAATTTTCTGGGTTCACTTAATTTTACTGGTTTGAACTTTGAACATGTCTACAGAAAATGATTTAATATAAACACGGAGGAAACTTTTCCTAGAAACTAAAAAAAAAAAAAAAAAAATCATTCAACCAAATAAATAAATGTTAATTGATTAAGTAATATATGCAAATAAAAAAAACTATTTTTTCGATAAAATATATTAATGAATATGAAATGTTTTATAATGGGAAATAAATAGAAATAATTAGAAACTTTTAATAAAATTATACATTATTATTTTCTTTAAAACAAAATTCGTAGTTGATAAAAATGATAAAAAATTTAGTTGTATATTTTATTTGAATTTTTAGAGACATATAATTCATAATATTTCCTTTTAGATCTTAGATTTTGTAACACAATGTCATTTTAGCTTTTATACGTCTTTAAAAATAATTTTAAAGTGCGGCTGAATTTGGGTAATACATACTTTTTTAAAATGATGTAAAACTTGAATTTTATCTTAAGCAGTGTTGCTTTCTCGGTCTCTCTATCTGTTCAAAAATATAATTATACACTGATAGGTTGTTTTTGTGTCAATAGTATTACTTTTTAACATTTATTAGGACTGAGGGCCTATTAGTCTCAATCTGGGATTTTTGCGTTGTCGTTTTCGATAGTTGGACATTTGTCGAAATCTAAAATTTATCGAAAATATAATTGAATAATTTGAAAGCGATGTTATAATTTGAAAAAAGGAAAAAAAAAAAAAAAAAAAAAAAAAAAAACTAATAGTCCTCCGTCCTAAACTAAATTCTGCTTTTGCCAGAATTTAATCAAAATCTTTTATTATTATTATTATTATTATTATTGAAAGAAAAAGAAAAGAAAATTAATAATAATCAGTATCGTTACAAGCGATATCGAAAAAGTTTTTTTTAATAATTTTGAATTAGGAAATAAAAAGTGCGCGTGAAATAATATGAAATAAAAATAAGTAAAAAACTGAATTTAATGATTTAATGTTTTTGTTTTTCGGGGGCTGCTCATGCATATAAAAAATGCGTATTGAAACGAGTCGAAGAAGGAAGCGAAATAAGTATTGAGTTATATTACGATAAATACGATATATAATATGATACGATATATTAGACCTATCGTCCAGGGTTAGTAGGCATTTTCGTTGAAAGAAATAGTTTGTTCGTTCGGTGCAACTTGCACATTAATCCCGTGAGGTACAACTTTCACATTAGTCCCTTGAGGTACAACTTTCACTTTAGTCCCGTCAGGTACAACTTGCACATTAGTCCCCTTTTATTATATTTCTTAATCTGCTTCTTATAGTCCCGCAGATGTATTGGAACTTATTTAGCTTGTTTTTAAAATTGCTTTTTATACTATATGTTGCTTCAGAAATACTGATTATACCTTATAAATCACTAGTTCATTCCATTCGACTAAATTGTATGTCAACCTGATTCATAGAAAAGTGTTAAACGGAATATGATTCAAGGTGCAGGTGACAAGAGGTGAAAGATTCTGGATGATGAGAAAATAATTCCTGGTTTTCCAAGAAAGACTACGGTGGCTCTTTTTAGAGGGTTAACTGGACATGATAGCGACCCTTCACTGAGAGATACGACAAGGTGTTCATACTTTTTGTTTGGTGGAAAGCTCCCTTTGACCGCCCGAGGCGATTTCGCGCATCGCTACCATAGACATAGGGCAGGGAGAAATTGTGACTTTCAAAAATGCTTATAATTCATATTAATTAAATGTAATTAAAAAATTTTGAAGCAAATTTTCATGTTCCTAAATGTTTTTCCTATTAATAGAAATAAAAATTTTCATTGATTTTCGTCAATTCTTTTTTAAATAAGTACTTTTCTTAAAACAGTTTCGTATTTGGCGATAACTTCAATAATTACACAGCCAACCTCTTTCGGAAAAAATCGCACTTTTAATGTGCCGCGTTCGGTTTTTTTCCCCTTCTTTTTGAACAATTTTGAAAATAAATTATGTAAGTTAACATTAACTAATATGCACTTATTATTATTTTATTTATTTATCTATTTATTTTTGTTTTACCTGATCTTATTAAAAATTATTTTGATTAATATAACAAACATTTAGATATAATTACAATTGATAGAGTAAAGCAAATTTTTGAAAATTTTAGTGTTAAAAATACATAACTAATAAATAAAAAGGCCTTTTAATTATTTAATTTTTTTTTTTTTTCTTTTTCTTCAGGAGTATATAAATAAAGGCTAGTATATTCATTTAATGCATAAAACTTATACTCAATAGGTGCCTTATATTTTTCTTATATTTATTCAAAAATACGGAATACGAGGGGGAAAAGAATAAGGTTAAAAGTATTAAAATGCTTATTGTTCTCTTATTTATTAATTTAAAAACATAAAATTATTTTATTTGTTTATCTATTTTATTTTATTTATTTATTTTTTATGGAGAAATCAAGGCATTAATAGAAGTAAATACCTCTATGGTGGAAGAGCGGAACTGCGGTCAAAGTTGGTAGATGAGAAGTGCCGGGTTCGATCGAAAAACGCGTTCATCGATCTAGCCGTTCGGAGTTTTCCGTAGTTCTCTCTAAAACTCGCGTAAGTACGAACTAGATTCACTTAGAAAAACCCCCCACGGAGGGCATTTCTCCTGTAGGCCTAGGCCCCTAGAGTAGTCAATCAGTCTTAAGCCATACAACCAATCAACCATTCTTTATGAGATTAACATATGTTAGAATTTTATGTTATAAAATTATAAGTGCTTATTTCTTTATTTTCTTTATTTGTTTATTAATTAATTTATTTATTTATTCATTAAGTGTCATATTTCTTTTTATCATATATGTTATTTTTTTTTCTTTTTTTTTTTTTTTTTATCATACTTTATTCAAAGGTACAAAATACGAAATATATATATATATATATATATATATATATATTTGTATTACATTTGAAGAACAATAAACTTTTGACATGAACAATAAGGATGTATAAAACTTTTAAAGTTAATAAATATTTTTACGAATATTAATATAATCAATGATTATGCATTTAACTATAAAATATTGGTATGTTTTTAAGTATTAAACTAATTCAATTTTCCTAAACTGAATTATTTTAAGAAAAATATGTTGGTGTTAATGTGCCAGTTGCCTACAAAAGAAAGGCCGAGGTATGGGTTGAATAACTTAAGTAAGGGGTGGTCTTTTTAAGGTGTTCTAGCCCATATTTACGCTTGTTTCGGAGAAAACTGCAGATAATTTCGAAAGTTAGCCCGATGAGCGCTACCTGGTATCGAACCCGATATCTCCCGTCTACCAGCTTTGAGAGCAAAGTTAATTTTACAGTCTCAAAAACATTTGACCCCCTGAAAAACTTTTTATAAACCAACTAAAACAATTTTTAAACATTTAATGTGCTGAGAATGTATATATTTGTAAGTTATTGCAATAAATAAAATTAATCATAAAGCTAAACGGTCATCTCTCAAATGAATATATCAAATCAAGTTAACTGTTAAATCATCAAATTTTTACTAATTAATCTTAATATCGATGAACTTTCTTACCAGTAACTACAAGGACAAATTTGATAAATAAATTATTTTTTAAATAAATAAAAATAATTTTATTATTATTATTATTTTTATTATCAGTTTGTATAAATATATATTTTTAGAATAAAGTTGCATAGTATATTATTAAAAACTAAAGAGTATTAAAATTCAGAATTTTTTATATGCAGTATGATAGATAAGATGGTGTAAATTATTTCTATGAATATAGAAATGTAATCTAAATTTAAATAATAATTATAATAGTAATAAAACGAATGTAACGTAATGCATAATGTATCTTAGTTTGATTGAAAAGAAATTTTTTTTTTTTGCTTTACTTTAGAGAATATCTTTAAAAACTTACACCGATAAATCACCAAAATGCGCGATCAGCGCCAAGCATTGTAAAAGGTTACTGTAGCAAGAGGGAATCTGGACAAGCGTTTGTCCACTGAGCATGCGTACTAAGTACCTGTCGTATCTCTGAGATTATCCAGGATTTCTAGACATGATTGTTTGCGGAGCCATCTCTGTAGAATTGGTGTGACAGATTCCCCAGACTGTGTTTTGCGTGACTCTGGTCAACCAATGACTTTTGAACATTTGAATTATTGTAATGTATTGTTTCAGTGTGAGAACATTGTTAAGAAGTATTGGAGAGTTCGTGAACTGATGACTTTAAGCGCTAATGTTCGGCATTTGTAAAATAAATAAAATAAATCACTTGTTTACCGGTTAAATATTATATATAAACGTTGTTTCAATGCAGAAATTTTTTTAACTATCTGCAATGTTGATTGACCACTCCTCCATTCCAGGTTAATAGTTGACACTTCGACTCAATTAATTAATATAGCGACAATTAGCTTTATTACCTCCTATCCTCTTGTTTTTAATCATTCTGAGGAAAAACTTAGTTGTGTAACCGCAGAAAAACTGTACTTTTAGTAGTGCTGACTCTTTTTTTAGGAGGTCACAAGTCGTTTTTCGCCCATTGCGGCCTCGTTCTAATACTCGGCCATTTTACTTGCTCTATATTACTGGCGGCGTTCGGGTCAAACTGATTGGGTCCCTTTTTTATTTCTTTTCTCTTATTAGTTCGGAATTTTTTTAATACTTTTTTTTAATCTTCTTTTTTACTTTCCGAACACTATAGTGAGGAAAGTATTGTAATCATGTCAAAAATCCGAATTCGAGATTTTGATGTTTCTATACGTTTCGAGGTCCAACGAGTCCGTTTTCACTATTTTTACGATGATGTATGTATGTGTGTGTGTATGTATGTGTGTATGTATGTGTGTATGTCTGTGTGTATGTCTGTGAGTGAACACGCTAGCGTCTAAACGCTTTGTTCGAATAAGCTGAAAGTTGGTACGTATATTGTAAGTCACCATAGTACGAACCCTATAGATTTTGGTGAATGTAGCACTTATAGTTTTTTTACAGGGACACAAAGAAAAATTCTTTATCATTATGGCCAAGGGACCAAAATCGTAAAAGTGCGATAGCATCTAAACGCCTTATTCAATTGAGCAAAAACTTTATACACATATTATAGGTCACAGATACTCAATCTGTATAGATTTTGGAGAATCTAGCACTTATAGTTTTTTTTAAAGGAACAAAGAAAAATTCTTTGCCAAATTTTTAAAAGTGTGATAGCGTCTAAACGCCTTATTAATCTCAGCAAAGAATTTGTACACATGTTATAGGTCACATTTGAACCAACTGTATAGATTTTGGTGAATCTAGCACTTACAGTTTTTTTACAGGGACACAAAGAAAAATTATTTATCTTTGTGGCCTATGAGACCAGCGATAGCATCTAAACGCCTTATTCAATTGAGCTGAAAATTTGTATGAATATTATAAATCACTGTTGCACTAACTATAAGAATTTTGGTGAATCTAGCATTTATAAATTTTTACAGGGACACAACGAAAAATTCTTTATCCTTATGATCTAAGGGCTCAAAGTTCAGTAGCGTTAAATAAAACATCGTGCGATATATGGAGAAAAATACTCAAACACTCTGTTATGGTTTTCTCTTTTTTGTTTGTTTAGCAACACCTCTTTCTTTATTTTATCTACAAAACTGTTAGTTACTCAATGTTCGGAAAGTCGAGTGGAGTCACTCCAGATTTTTCTAGATCGTGATAGAATAAAAGTGTATCACTTTGATGCGACCGGTTTTTTATACACAGGGATCAGATCGATAATGCATCTCTTCAACTGTTTTGTTTGTTTTCTTGTTTGTTTTTTATCATCTCAATTACGGTTGCTTGTTTGTTGGAAAGTAAAACCATGATGGGTTATTTTTTTAAATGCACGCTTTGAAGTCTAACTTAAAATTAGAAGTAATGCTTGGTAACATATGAAAAACAACTATTTGTTGAAATTTTCGAACGATGCATTTTTAAAATCTTGTATTTTATGTAATAATTTCAGTTTGGAGTATATCTAGAGTAAATTTATATTTTCTAGGAAAAAATGTAATAATTAGTTAAGTTTCTTTTAAATACAGTTATTATTATTATTATTATGATTATTTGAGAATGTTGAACTTCAAAGTTGTACTTTAAAAAAATATATATCTGGTTAAAAAAATAGTAATTTGTAAGAATCTCATGAACTATTTATTTCCGATTTTGATTTTCGTTTAATGAAATTTTTCAGTTTTCCCATTTATTAATGTTTATTGAATATGATTAATTATTTGAAAAATAGTAGTAAGAAGTAGGCGGTATTATTATTTTATGTTTGCTGGTGTTGTTCATTTCACGAGAATCCTAAGCCTGATTGAAATGTCAGTATTTATGTAATTTTTAGAGAAAATCGCTAACAATTTTGAACGGCTCGGAAGACCAGCCCATCCTGATTTCAAACGAGGAATTTCTGATCTACGATTTTCGTGAGCAGAACTAATGAGACTTTGTGATGTTTTTTTTTTTTTTTTTTTTTTTTTTTGAATAAATGATAAATTGCGTTTTAATTAGGAAAAAAACTATTGCTTTTACTAAGTACTTTTTAACTTTTTTTTTTTTTTTTTAAATAAGTTATTATTTTTAATGATGGCAGTATCGTTAAATTTCATTTTTAGCTCAAATACTCATTTAAGGAATAATTTTAGTTTGAAAAATTTATTCAAAAGTTTTTTTGATATTTTTTTTAACAGACACAACAATTTTGAAATGTTTATTTAAGTTAAATATGCATTGCATACTGTAAAAGCACTTATTTTCGCGAGCCTAAATTTTCGCGGAAATGAAGATATCGGTGATTTCGCGAACTGAAAATTTCGCAAACTTTATATGAATAGAACTGAAAATTGAAAAATCCCGAAAGTACTTAAATATAGAACCCTTTTTGCATAAGGCATTTATTTTACGAAATTTCTTTTTGTCCGAAAAGTCCCCCCCCCCCCCCCACTCCCCATCGCTCTAAACTTATGCTTACAACGGTTCTTATACATCAACTTTGACCTTGGAATAATTTTGAATCGCGTATAAACATTGTAAGTGAATGAGCTGCATTCTATTAGTTGTATTTTTGTTTTATATTCAAGAAATAGTTGTGTAGTGTTCAAGAAATAGTTTTAGGAGAAAGAAAATCAAGTTGTAAGAAAGAAAGTTGTCATAAAAAAATTTGTAACTGTGTAAAAAATCGTAAAATTTTGGTAAGTGAAAAATTTCTGATTTATTATTACTATTTTGAGGTGAAAAAAAAAGTATTTCGCGAGGCTTAAATTTTCGCGATTACGATAGGCTCGCGAAAATCGCGAAAATTAAAGCCTCGCGAAAATAAGTGAGTATATATATATATATAATTAAATATTTTGTCGTAAAAACTATTATATATATATAATTTGAAGAATTTAATTCCTTTAGAACACTCAAATGAAAGATAGATGAACATACCAACATATGAAATTTTAAATGAGATGTATTTCGAATAAAATTATTGCCACGATAATAATTTAATTTAATTACACTGATTAGTAAAAACATGTTAAAGTACTTACGCAGAAGAGAAATGACACAAATATAACACATAAGCCTAACGATGAGATAATTTGCAAAAACCATTAAACCAATAGAAACATTCATCAAATAATAGAAATGGAAAGAGATAAATTAACCAAAAGGTTCCGATAAAAGAAAAGAGAATTCATGAAATGAAAAATAGAATTTTAAATGCTGAAAACTAGAAATGTGCATTCAACAGGAAACTTGCACCTCTGTCAGCATAAAGCAAGATTTCGGAAAGCTGTATAGCTAATTCAAGCAATATACAACTCAAGTCTCTATCTTGTAACAAAACAAAACAAAAAAGGAAATTAGATTAAACAGTAACACAAACCAAAATTGAAACATGGAATAAGTATTTTTAATAAGTCCACTATATATATACTTACAAAAAATAAAATTTTAAAAATGTTAAAATTCAGTTAAAAGTTAATTAAATTCTTGCGATAACAATGATGATAAATTTGCATAAAAAAGAAAATTTCACAATATAAATAAGGGAATGAAATTATTTTAACTACCCTAATATATTGACTATAATAAACGGCAATGTGTAATCCTCGGGTGGAATTTTCCTGCTATTTTTAAAGAAAAATATTGTATAATCCACAAATGAATATTCTCTCTACACTGAAAAAATTTCTGTTACATGTCATCTATAAACTAAATTGTGGCTCTAGTAAAAATAATTCACTGTCATCCTTATAAATCTTCGTTCCCTTTGCTAGCAAGTTCAAAAAACCCTTATTAAAATTTGAGAACGTTTACTTATGTTTACATGGTCAATCTTATTTAAAAATATCTGAAAATAAATGCGAGCACAAGAGGAGAGCTTTAGTAACTATAATTTTGTTTTATGACCCAGTTCTGGAAAATCAAGCGAGAATTTTTCGCAATACAAAGGATTTATAATATTCATAACATTTATAAGATTGTTTCACCATCTAGAAAAGTACACACTAGAAATTCTCGATCATTTCGTTTATCCAGGTTATACGCATAACTCATAAATCTATATTTCTAGTTTAGAGATTCAGAAAATGACTCCTTATTCGTTCTAGATAAAGGAAGTATATTATTTTTCTCAGCGTAAAAAAATATTCATACGTTCCGCAGCCACTTGGAAATACAACTTCTTTCTCTCGTCAGCTCTGAAAAAAACTAATTTCATGTGGAGATATCAAAGATATAGAGGAAAAATAACTTAAATATTATTTATTTCTATATAACAATAATAATACGTCATAATTATTATGCTTATATAAAAAAAAAAAAAAAAAAAAAAAAAAAAGGAAAACGTGCGCGTAAAATATAGAAAATTTAGAATTAAGGCATTAAATTACATAATAATAGTGTGCTGGAGTGAAGGTTACAAACATTCCAAGAGGTCAGGGGTCGTGTGACCAGACAGAACGGAGCCATGAGAAGCTGTCTGAGCGACAGTTGCTTTGTGTGAAAAAATTTTATATTTCTATGGAAGCGGTGACATCAATAGTTTCCGATTTCACGCATGGCCTTTTGTTGCTACCGACATTTCTCAGAGTTTCGGGTAGACCAAGATTGGCCGAAAATGATGTTACGGGTAGAGTGATATCACGATCAGCGAATCAGTGCTTCGTGTGGGGTATTCCCCTCCCCCTCCGAAGGTGTGCTCGGAAGGAAGAGACTCAAAAAAAGATTAGAGAGACTTGGTGCTAAAATTGTGTAGCATGTTTTTGAAGTATGCTCGGAGGCGAGCATTTTGTAATAATTCTTAATTTATTTGAATTTCAACTATTTTGTTAAGTTTTGAATAAAAATAGCAAAAATCATCCCTGGACTCATGCTTGCGTATTCCGTTTTTCGAAGGTGTGCTCCCAGAAATCACCACAGCTTTAATTTAAAATATAAATTGGTGGCATATCGGTGGCATGTTGTTTTTAGAGAAAAAAAAACATCGAACTCTGTTTTCTATGTGTTGGTGGTGAAAAAGTATAAAAGAACGTTTGCTGTGAGCCCGGTGACAACTGGAATCCCTGAGATTTACTGGAGATTATTGATGCCTGTGACAATAGCGTGGAAAGGATTAAAAGGACTTCGCTTCTTCCCTGTGCTGCTGAATTCCCTGGAGACGTCAATCAAGGAGGTTTTTCAGGTATGTTTTCTTTCATTTTCAGATATGCAAAGTGTCAGAGATTGAGTTGTGGGATGATAGTTTTTGTTTATTTATTTATTTATTTTTTTTGTAACAATGCATGTAGTTACGAAGCTTTAAGAGTAAGAATTTAGTTTTTATGTGTAAAATTTTAAGCACGGATATCTCGAAGTCAAGTTAATAGTTAAGGCGGTTGAAAAGAGTAATTTCATGACTTAACGGGGCGTTTACTTGAGAGATAAATTTATCGTTAAAGTTCTGTTTATTGTAACGGGGAGCTTGGTAACTTTAAATTGTTGTTTAAAAGTTTCGATAAGATTATAATTCTAAATTCTTTTTAAAAGCAACGTAAGGATTGTGGATACTGTAACTGTTTATATAGGAGTATACTGGAAATTAGTTGATTTGTCTACTGGTAAAAATTCTAGGATTTTTTTTTTCTCTAGTTGTTTATTTTAACTAAATATAGGTACTGTTTATTGTATCTGGGTAAATATTGTAGTTAATGTTTAGAGAAAAGGTGTTTAAAGATTTTCGTAGGTGATAATCAAAGTGTTATTTTTGTCTATATTTTCATGGTATTTGATTTGTTTATTGTTTTTATTATATGTGCATATTTTTTCAGTAATTAGTGAAATTGTATTTTGTAATTATGGCATTTCTCATTAAGTATACTAAAAATGTATTGTTAGAGTTAGCGGATGAATTTGGTGTTTCGGGGCTAACAGATAAAAGAAAAAAACTAGAAATCAGGGAAGCCATTGAAAAGGCGGCTAATTATGATGAAGGGATTGCGAAGGCGCTAATAGAAGGGATTTTGGAAGAGAAAGAAAGGGAATTGAAATTACAAAAAGAAAAAGAAGAGCGCGAATGGGAATCACGAAAAGAAAAAGAAGAGCGCGAATGGGCGTTGCAAAGAGAAGAGGCCGAACGAAATTTTGAACTGGAGAAACTCAGAATCCAGAGCGCTGCAGAAACTAGTAGCGTAAGGTCCGGGAGTTTAGTTCAAGAGACGGTTTTGAAGAAAATTAAATTAAAAGACATAGCTCCGAAATTTGACCCAAAACAAATGGATATTTCTCTTTTTTTTACGATATTTGAAAGATTAGCACGTAAAGAAAATGTTAGCGAACAGGACTGGATGTCGCAACTTATCCCTTTATTGCCGTGCGACGTCGTACAAATAATTATGAAATTAGACGAGTCAGAGGCTGATAACTTTCAACATGTAAAAAAAGTGTTGATGAATAGGTTCAGATTGAGTGCGCGTGCGCTAAGAACGAAATTTGAATCGCACAACAAAAAAAGTGAAGAATTATGGGTTGATTTAGTTCACGATTTGAGAGGGTACCTAGATAACTGGCTTGAGACTTTAGAAATTAAAGATTTAGAGTCATTAAAGGAATTGATGCTTACGGAGCAGTTAAAGAAAAGGGTACCATGCGAAATCAAACAACATTTTGTAGATGTGTGGGAAGAAATCAACAAAGCTTCGGATTTGGCGGAGAAGTGCGACAAGTATGACGCGGTTAGAAAGGAGAATGGGAAAAGAGAATATAAGCCTTTTCAGCGTTTTACGAAGGGTAGAAATTCATTTGGGAAAGACGGCCAGAAATTCGGGTCAGGTAAGCATGATGGTGGGAGTAATCCGAAAGCTGAGTCAGCTAAGGGCGACAAAAAAGACTCAGGAAAATTAAAAGGGGATAAAACCGAATCTAAAGATCGTGATTTTGATAGAAATAGTAAAATTGTGTGCTATTTGTGCTCGGAAAGGGGCCATATTCGACCTAACTGCTCAGAAAACCCTAATCGCAGAACAAATCCGATCAATAACTTAAGTGCGGGCGAAATTTTAGGTGTTGGTTTTGAGCCTTATATAGGTAAATTAGAAATAAATGGACAAGAGCGCGAATTCTTGAGAGATAGTGGCTCAAACATTGACGCGTGCGAAAGGAATATGATTTCTGTTGAGGATTTACTGCCGGAACAGGTATGGATTAAGCAACCGTTTGACGAAACGTGTAGGTGTTTACCTTTGGCGAAAATCGTTTTAAAAGGGGAATTCGGAGAGGTCATTACAAAAGCGGCTGTAAAACCGGCTAATTTGAGTCAGGGAATATATCTTCTAGGCAATAAAACCGCAGAGTTAATTGAGTCCAATAAAAAAATTGTTTATCCAATTAATGCGATAACGCGAAGTCAGAAACGTGAGCAAGAAAGGATTAAGAGTGCGCAGTCCGAAATAAATAATGAAAAGCCAACTCAGAGAAAAATTCAGAATTTTGAGGAGGAACCGGGTTTGATAAGCGAGTCGTTAGAGGAGACTAGTGCAGAAAATAAAGTTGTTCTTCCTGTGTTAAAAGAAACAGACAGGTGTCCATTAATCGGGGTTTCAGCTGAAGAGTTTCAAAAAGAGCAAACTGCGTGTGACATGTTGAAAAATTATTGGGAAAAAGCTAGGAATGAAGCGGGAAAGGAATTTAAGATAAAAAATGAGCGGTTAATTCGAATATCGGATTCTAAGCGTAACCAAAGCAGGATGCAGTTGTGCGTGCCAAAGAAATTTAGGGCAGCGATTCTAAACCTGTGTCATGATTCTGTGTCAGGGCATTTAGGCTCGTGTAAAACTAAGCAGAGGGTGTTGACTAATTTCTTTTGGCCAAATTGCTATCAGGAAATCGAAGAGTATGTCAAAACTTGTGAAATTTGTCAAAAAGTAGGACAAAAAGGGGATAAGAAGAAAGCTCCGTTGAGATTAGTACCGATTATTTCTGAACCGTTCAGACGTCTGTCGATTGACGCTATCGGTCCGCTTGTAACGAGTAACAAAAATAATCGTTTTGCGATAACGGCTGTCTGCGTCGCTTCAAAATTCCCGGATGCTATTCCTGTGGAAAACCTAACTTCGAGGTCAGTGATCAATGCATTGATGCAAATTTTCGCGAAGACCGGATTTCCTAGAGAGTTAGTCTGCGATCAAGGTGCTTATTTCACGAGTGACTTATCGACAGCGTTTTTTGAGAAGTATGATATCAAAATCAATCATTCTTCTGTCTGTCATCCGCAATCTAATCAGGTGGAAAGAATGCATTCCACTCTTAAGAGAATTCTCAAAGCATTATGTCTCGAAACGAAAAGCGATTGGGAAGAAAATCTGCCTATGGCTCTTTTCGCGTTGAGGACGGTGCCGCATGAGAGCACGGGATTTTCTCCTTCAGAGCTTATTTTTGGGAAGAATTTGAGGATGCCTCATACCATTGTTTACGAAAATTGGATGCAGGAAGAGGAAATGAATCACAATGTAGTAGAGTATATTTTGGATTTAAATGAGCGCTTAAAAAGATGTCAAGATTTGGCAGGGGAGCGCATGACAGAATGTCAACAAAAAAGAAAATTATGGTACGACCAAAATGCAGTGTCCCGAAAATTTAAGGTGGGAGACTCGGTGTTGGTTTTGGCTACTGCAAAACCACATAAAATGGCAGTACAGTGGCTAGGTCCAGGTGTAGTTACGGGGGTAATATCCGATACGAACTATACGGTAGATCTTCCGGGAAGGAGATGTAAGGACACGATTTTCCACGTGAATTTAATGAAACCTTATCATAAACGCCCAGAGCATGTCAACTTAATTTTGGAAGAGGGTGGCGAGGAAATTGAGGAGGATGCATCTATCCCGTATCCGATTTCGGACCCTAATCATTTCGACTTGACAGACTTAATTAAGGGGAGTAATTTGGGTAATAAGGTTTCGGAAGGGAATTTGGCAACTTTACAAAATGTCCTAGTAAAGCATAAAACGGTGTTTTCTAACGACCCTGGTACGACCCATAAGGTAGAGATGGATATCATTTTGACAGATGATAAGCCGATTCGTGCAAAACCCTATCGCATGTCTCCGCGGCAGTTAGAAATTATGCGGAAGGAGATTTCCAGGCTGTTAGAGTTAGGGGTGATTGAGGTGGGTCAGTCAGATTACGCATCGCCTATGATTCTTGTAGAGAGTCCGGGGAAAGACCCTAGGCCGTGTGTCGATTATAGGGCCCTCAATGCCAAAACCCAAGTGCAATTTTTCCCGTTACCGAATATTGAGGAGGTAGTTGAGGAAGTGAGCACTGCAAAATATATCTCAGTAATGGATCTGACGAAGGGGTATTTCCAAATCCCGTTAACGAAACGTGCGCAAAGGTATGCGGCGTTTGTAACCCCTTTCGGTGAGTTTATTCCAAAAAAAATGATGTTTGGCTTAGTGAATGCTCCATTTTATTTTTGTAAATTAATTAGTGAGGTGCTAGGGGATTTAGTGAGTTTTGTGAGACCATATGTGGATGATCTGGCTGTGTTTTCATCCAGTTGGGAGCTCCATATCCGGCATCTGGACATTGTGTTACAACGTTTGGAGGAGGCAAATCTAAAAGTGAAACCGGCAAAGTGTTTATTCGCCCAGGACCATGTAAAATTTTTAGGGCACGAAGTGGGGTCAGGAAAGAGGTCGCCGAGTGACGCGAAAATCCAAACTATCCAAGAATTTCCCATTCCAAAGACAAAGACGCATGTAAGGTCATTTTTAGGTCTGACCGGATTTTACCATAAATATATAAAGGATTATGCGACAAAAGCTGCGCCTTTGACGGATTTGTTAAAAGGGAAAAATAAGAGGGAAAAAATTGAGTGGAGTCAGGAATGTGATCAGGCATTTAAGGTACTAAAATTAGATCTAACTAAGGGACCGGTACTCTATGCTGCGGATTTTTCAAAAGACTTCATTGTTCAGACTGATGCAAGTCTTGTAGGGGCGGGTGTGGTCCTAGCTCAAAATTTCGGGAATAACGAGGAACACCCAATTGTTTATTTGAGCAAAAAATTCTCCAAGGCGGAGCGTAATTATAGTACCATTGAACGCGAATTAGCGGCAGTCATTTTTGGGGTGAAAAAACTAAATCATTATTTAGATGGACACAAATTCGTTCTTCAAACCGATCATAACCCTTTAGTTTATCTTAAAAAAATGATGGGCACAAATTCACGTTTGACGAGATGGGCCTTATGTTTACAACAATACAACTTCACAGTCGAGCATAAGAGCGGAAAAAAGCATTTGAATGCAGATGCGTTAAGTCGCATGCACGAAGAATAAAAAAAAAAAAAAAAAAAAAAAAAAAAAAAAAAAGCCTTGGTTTTAGGTAGTGTTTTTGGACTGTTTGTAAATATTTATTTTATTTTTTTCTTTCATTTGTATTCCAAAAAAAAAAAGTTTGAATGTATTGATTATGAATTATTTTTCTTTCTTTTTCATGAAATTTTATTGTGTAATTGTGAAATTTCAGTGTTTGACTTTTAAAATTTTGTTAGGGGTAGAACCTTTGATTGTCATCACGAAATTGCATGTGAATGTTTAATTGTTTTTTTATATAATGTGAAATGAGACCTTGGGATCTAGTAATTATGCAAGGTGTAAGACTAGAAAATTTATTTTTAAGATTATTTTTAGTTCTATAAAAGTTCAGAGGGTTGTTTCGAAAAATTTTTTTGGGGGGCTAGCTCAACTCTCTGATGTTGCATGTTTGATAATGGGAGGAGGCACCTGAGTCTTCTGGAGCCCATTTTACATCCTGAAGGCCGTAAAATGGTCTTTTAGGAGGGAGGAAGCTGTGCTGGAGTGAAGGTTACAAACATTCCAAGAGGTCAGGGGTCGTGTGACCAGACAGAACGGAGCCATGAGAAGCTGTCTGAGCGACAGATGCTTTGTGTGAAAAAATTTTATATTTCTATGGAAGCGGTGACATCAATAGTTTCCGATTTCACGCATGGCCTTTTGTTGCTACCGACATTTCTCAGAGTTTCGGGTAGACCAAGATTGGCCGAAAATGATGTCACGGGTAGAGTGATATCACGATCAGCGAATCAGTGCTTCGTGTGGGGTATTCCCCTCCCCCTCCGAAGGTGTGCTCGGAAGGAAGAGACTCAAAAAAAGATTAGAGAGACTTGGTGCTAAAATTGTGTAGCATGTTTTTGAAGTATGCTCGGAGGCGAGCATTTTGTAATAATTCTTAATTTATTTGAATTTCAACTATTTTGTTAAATTTTGAATAAAAATAGCAAAAATCATCCCTGGACTCACGCTTGCGTATTCCGTTCTTCGAGGTGTACTCCCAAATCACCACAATAGGAATAAATTACGAACTGAAATAGAATTAGGAATACATTAAACTTAATAAGTATACGTAAGAAAAGATACTAATTTTAATGAATAAACAAAAACTTATATTTAAGTTAAATGTATTGAAATACACACTGTAAAAAAATAAAAAAATAAAAACTGTTAAAAGTACAGTAAAAATCTGGCAGCTGGGGTTCCAGTATTTCCCCGTCAAATATACAGGATAAAACTGTACTTTTAACAAAAAACCTGTTTGATTTACAGGATTCCTGTGTAAAATATTTGTCAGTGATACAATTTTACGGTTTTAAACTGTATATTTGACGGAGAAATAATGGCTTTCCTGCTGCCAGATTTTTCCTATACTTTTATTGTTTTTTTTTTTTTTTTTTTTTTTTCAGTGCAGAATCTGTAAAATAACAATATTTCTTTATTCAACTTTCATTTCATCATGTAAATATGGTTTGGCCTTGATAGGTGGTACAAAACTTTTGTTTATACTATATCTTTATCATTTAGTTCCTAAACGGAAGGCATAAAATGTATTTTACTATGCAGCTCTGCATATTATCTAAAGACTGAGTATAAGCTTTATAGGGTACAATAATGTAGTATAGTATGAAAATTGTTATAGCTGAAAATACACTTTACACGATTTTCCATTTATATCCCAAATTGCATGTGAATATTTTCGCGTGGCCTTGTAAACTATCATTCATGTTAATCATACTACATTTCACACGAAACAAGTTATTATATATCTGAATTTGATACGCTAATTACATAATCTTTTGACACTATAAAGTTAAGTTAGTAATATAAGCCGTACAAGACGTACATCTCTCAGATTGTAACCTACCCGAATCTTTTTCTTAATCAAACAAACCAAAAGTACTCTGCATAACATTTTCAATAGAAAAATACTCTAGGGAAACTAAGTTATATATATTAGTTCCAAGATATTGTAAAAATATCTACAAAGTCAGTTAAGAAACTACTGACGGACAGACCAACCGAAGTCATAAACGCTTTTTAACTTTGTTAGAAAACGTTAATAGGGAAAATCAAACTCAATATCCTAGTTGGCACCTCGAATGCTGTAAAGAAGCTCACCCCGCCTTTTCTAATAAATCAATGAATGAGTGAAAGTGGTGCAGCATGATACAGAATATCACGATGCTGTGTTTTTGGGAGCATGACCTTAATACGGCACAGACGATCGTGACAAATGAGATTAACCCTCCCACCTTCAGGCCGTTCAGAGACACGTGATCCTCAAGAGTCCCCAAAATGTCGAACTTTATGCTATCAGATGCTTCAGAAACAAGTTTCCTAAAATCGATAAACCAAAATCTAAAACATAAAAAGATGAAAAAGTTATGAAACTAATTTGTTTAAAGACACGAGTGTTGAAGTCTTCATTTCATATGTAATAGCATACTAATTTTTAAATGTTTTTTCTCAGAGCGATGTGAATGTGTAGAATTTCTTGCACAAATATTGTTGTGCATGCATGTTCAGATTCAGTACTGTTAGTGTTTCAATAGGGTAGTACATACCGCAGAATTTCGGATTAATGACGATAATGGTAGCTACTTTACAGACACTTTCGATTTCGGACTCGTCAAATATCTCAAAAAGTACTCGGCGAATCATCTTGAAACTTAAGGAGTGTGAGGAACCCGTTATGCATCATATATTTAAGTGAAAGTTTTTCCACCAAAACGAAAGGGGGACTAGTAAAAAAAAAAAAAAAAAGTTTGTGATCACGCAAACAAAAGTGTAAAAAGTATCGCTTGAAATATGCATTCTGGCTGTAGCATGTGCTTAGGAGGCTTCTTCTTATTATGCAGTCGGTAACAAAAGTATCCGAACACTAGCAAAAATTCCTGTGTAAAAAAGTAGATTTAATACTGTTTTGTTAAATAAATCCTTGTCGAATCACGTTCTTAGACTGACTAAGAACAATATTCGACAAGGATTTATTTAACAAAACAGTATTAACTCTAATTTTCTGATATAGGAATTTTTGCTAGTATTCGGGTACTTTTGTTACCGACTGTACGTATATTTTTTATGAGGCTACCACATATATTGGAGATGTAATGGTTTCTTTAAAATATCGCAAAAATGCCCCCGACCCTCTATTTTTTAAAAGCTATAACACGCATGGTATTAAAGCCATTGCAAAAGCGTTTTAGAAAAATTAACATGATACATTCGACAGAACATACTGCAATCAAAATGTAAAAATATTAAATATTAAGTAAAATATAAGCATTTTAATTAAATAAATTTTAACTACGCATGCAAAAGTACTAGCAAAATTCCATTTGCATAATTTAATAGTGAAAAGAATTGACTATTTATATAAAAGCATTCAGTTCTTCTCAAAACAAACAAAACAAAAAAAAAAAAAGATGTAAAATACAAGGGGTTTTACTCAGACTTTTAAATTGATTTAATCAATGGTAATACAGTGTTTGTTGATTGTAAAAATAAATAAATAAGTAAATAAATATTGATAAAACCCCTTACCATTTTCTTTATTTTTGAAAAGAACTCAAACTCAGTTCATTATATCGCGTACAACTTTTTGACTTTACTCTATATCTGTTTGGGGTTTTTATGTAAGTAGCTTAATACCAATGTCTATTGTATTATGCGAATGAAATTTCGTTAAAGCTTGTGCATGCGTAAATAAAAATTATTTAGCAAAAATGTTCATATTTCATTAGATATTTATATATTTATTGTCCTGCTTTCAGTATGCTGTGTCTAATCTTCTATGTTAAGTTCTTTAAAAATGTCTTCAGACTGGGTGTAATATCCTACGTATTATAATTTAAAAAAGTGGCCTTTAAATATACGTACATATTTTTTTCCATAAATATATGAAGTAATCTATAAAAAAAAAATTTAAACAGATATTAAGAGAAAGCCTCATAATCATATGCTAATTCTAGAATACTTTTAGAGCATTACATTTACGACGTGATTTCCAACATTTTCACGTTTGTTTTATTTTGTACCTGGCCCCTCCTTTCTTTTCGGAACAAACTTTCATAGAAAAACACAAGGTGTAACAGATTCTTTACGCTTCTGAAGCTTCAAGATGATTCGTCCAGACGTCTTGAGATTTTTGACAAAACGTCTAAAGTATAAAGTGCCTGTCATTTATCGAAAAATAGCGTAGTTACTATAATTTTGTGAATAACTAATCTTGAAAGAAAGTTCGCGATTTTTTATGGCTCAATAAAATACTATATATGCCATATCAAAATTTGTGGTTAATATGTTAATACGAAGTAAAATGGTGTTAGTGACTAAACTGTCAGTAGTGTAGAACATAAATTTCTTAAACTGTATTAATATACATGTTACTGATTTGGTACATTTTTTAAGTGAGAGTTTCTTTTAATATATTTCTGTAAATAATAGATATAATATACTTTTCACTTTAAGTATTCAAAAAAAAAAAAAAAAAAATGCGGACTTTTAAGTTTTTTTTAATAAAAGTAAAAGTAAAAATAAGTTCAATTATCATGAGAAATATTGCATTTATCAAATAAGAATTTATGATATATGCACCTATCATACATTGATGAATTTATGATATATGCAACTATAATGTTTCTAAGCGTTTTGATATCTCCTAAATTCTTTTATACTGTTTTTACGATAACTCATATATTTCTGTATGTGTGGGAGTAAACAGGATAGTATCTAAACGCTGTATAAATATTCTATATAAATATAACTTGTAAAAACATAACTTGTACTTTTTATAGGATTAAAAGAAGTACTTTATTTATCAACAATGTCTATACACTCAAATTATTTGATGTTCGCTATCATACAAATTCTACAGAGGAAAATGACTTCTGGCTAAAAATTATTCAACGATTTGTATTTCTTTTTTTATGCGCGTCGGGTTGATTGAACTTATTTTATTGTTGGTCGGGATTACTTCAATTCTATTTTCTAATAATTTTATTCATAATCACAAAATCGCATTAAAGGACGAAAAATTTGCCTAAAATATTCTAAGAAGTTTATTTTTTTTAAAGTTTAGTACGGATGACTATTCATTCCAATCTGTAAAATTTTTATTTTTATTTATTTTTAATTTTTAATTTATTTTTTATCTCATTTTATGACCGTAGAAACTGGGACACATACTTTTTAAAATGACTGAAATGAATTAAAATGGCGTGTTGTCACCTAAATTTCATACTTTAGTTAATGTTAAATAATCTGGTGTGTCACTCACACGACTTTCTATTACCCTGAAATTTAATACTATAAATACAGGTTGCAGATTAAGTGGTAAGACAACGAGTACTGTTATGTAAACCTGTGTTTAACAATTCAAATTAGGCTTCGGAAGAGTTTTATATGATAACTAGTTCTGTGTGAGGGGCTACCGCCCCCTCAAGCCCCCGTTTCTTTAATGCTCCTACATTTATATAGAATTTAATTCGGTTATTAAAAAATAATTTATTGAAATTATTATTAAAAAAATTACCTTTTATGATAATGCAGACGATTTCCATATTAGAGAAATAGTATAACACTAAATAAAAGAAAAAGTTGAATTTATTCTCAATATTACATTATTATTATTATTATTATTATTATTATTATTATTATTATTATTATTATTATTAGATTTATTTTTATTTATTTTATTTATTTATTTATTTTTGTTTTTGTTTTTGTTAAAAAGAAAAAAAAATCGATAACTTTATTTTAAATTATCGCAGATCGATGATTAAACCATTCGTTTTAAAGGTAATGGCGAGCTCTTTTGAAAGATACCCATCATGAAAATCGAGGCTCCTAGATACACAAATTATTTTTCCCAGTTGACTATCTCTATTACAAAAAAATATATATTCGTTTCATTTGGTTTAGTGCAGTCTATAGATGTTTAAATCTACTTACCTGCAATTTCCCTCACATACGTAATGTATTTGAATACTTTTGAGTGTCCCTGTAGACGTACCCTTTGCTTCATCTCAAAGAAAAGCTTACTGTAGCATCCCTATATGATACACATTTAGAATACCGAATTTGGAATTTCTTCTACTATTTGTTCTTGAGATATGCTGATAACAGACACACAGACATCCACACAGACAAACACACAGACCATTTGCTAAAAACATTATTTTTGTATTCAGGGCACCCCAGAACATGTAAATATAACAAAAACTCACGTTCGAAAATTTGACCCTAAAACAATACTTTCTCGACCCTATGGGTAATAGAAAGTAAAAAGCTAATTGTCGTGTCGAAAAACTGTTTCCAATTTCTACTTGTCCCGTTCTAATTGGTTAGAATTGTCCTGTCGAAAAATTGCCCTTTTCATTCGGTACCAAATTTGTAACGACAGGACTGATATTTCCAATTTATTTTGGTGTTACACAAAATTGGTCTATAAAAAATCCAGATTGGAGCTAACAGTCCTCCGTTTAAAAAAAATTAATTCATGAATAAATATAATATGACAATAATATGACAACAATATATAAAACTAAATAAAATTCTAATAATGTGTTTAAAATAATATATAAAGCATATAGAATTGATTTAAATTTATTTATTAAAGCAAGCTACAATTATTAAACGAATTTTGAAAATTAAATAATAAATTTACAATACTAAATATATATAATTACTTAAAACGAGCTAAAATTTGTTTTCCTAATGAAATTATAAAACTTTTTTATTTGAAATAATAATATATGCAGCGCCAATTATCTGCAATGGTCGAATTAAATTTATAACTTAGAATCCTCGTGTAATTAAAAATATAAATTTCAATATGTTATTTTAAAAATTATGTTGTTATATTAATTATGTCAATTGTATTAATTATGTTATGTTAATTACGTTATTTTGATTATTTATGTAATGATGTGTCTGTCTGTTTATACATACAACTTCAATATTTAAATCAGGAAAATGATTCAAGTTTAGAATAAACATAAATGAAGTTTATTATAAATAAACATTTTAAAGTTTTTGTGCATGTTGATCTCTACTCTGAAATACAGATAAATAACTATTATTTCAAAGTGAGTTTTTAAAAATCATTTTAAATAATAAATCTAAACTGTCAGTCATCTCTTTTGAAACAAACATATATTTTAATGCAGTATTCTCACGTGCTTAACAATCAAGTATTATTCTATCCTATATTTCAAAAAGAAATGTATGGCAAAACAGTGAAGAAAAGGAAGAAGATAAATAACATATCAAACAAAATTGAGTATTCATTGTTGAACTATGAAATGTCGTAATACTTGTTCGATTGATCATTTTGAAATGTACCCGTTATAACTGGTTGCACCCGATCACAACTGTATGCGAAATTTATTTTCAAATCTAACATTTATGGAGATGTATATAACAATTTTAAATATAATATGTATAATCGGTTAGAACGTCTTGATTTATGGTAGCTTAATGATATGTTCTGTGAAATCAGTGTTAAGAAAACAAAAGGAAGAAAACGGTCAGGGACTAGAATTAATTTTGAGAATTGGGTGTAAATGACGCATTCATATTGTGAAAACAATAAGCACGTAAAAACAAACTGTAATTGCATTTAAAAATAATAATTTTACATGTGTTGCAATAGAAAAATTCATTTTAACGGTGTATATTAATGTCTTTATACTATTACAGACGATTCTAAAGTGATAATCACCAAATTATGATTAATGACGATTCACTTTGTTCTTAGTTTATTTTCCTGAGATACTAAGAAAGATTACATCATAAAACTTGGGAATATATGATTGAAATTAAATAATTTTAAAATGACAAGGATTAGTTTTAACTGCTTAAATTTATAGGTTAAAACTTACTTTTTAATAAATTACAAGATTTCTTCATATATAAATATGAATCTTTGTAAGAAGATATAACGTTTAAATAATTCTTTTTAAAACTTCAATTTATATATATCAATAAAGAAATAAAGGAAAGAAAAAAAAAGAGAATAAAATACTTGCATGTATTAGAGATATTATATATTTTCACAAATGTGTATATATTTATTCATTTCTCTAATGTGTTATTTTCATTTTATATTTCGTAATGCATTTTATAATTCATAATAATATGTTACATAATAATATTTTCTAGAATAATTTCCATGTATGTCATTTAAACAATAAATTGCACTTTCTTGTCTTTCAGGAATTACACGTAATGTAAAGAATAGTGTATAAAAAATACATTTCCATAGAAATATTGTTTCATGGAAGATCAAAATTGTAATGACATATGTCCGGTGCGGTGAATATCAGGCCGTGGTCAACTGAATAATGTGTCGTTCTACTAAAACTTTAAACCTACTCAACTTAAACATCAACAATAGAAATATTGCAACGTCTCGTGGTGAAAAATGGTTAGAAATAGCATTGGTTTGTCATTCATCACTTATTTTCATTTGAAAAATATTAACTATATGTGAATTTTTTTTTGTGTGTGTGTGAAATTTATGCATTTGATTTATTATCACCATTAAAGTATTTTTATTTATGTTTCTAAATGTTTAAATAACTAAACTATTATAATTTTTTAATACCTATTTTACTCCAGGGATGCGGTAAAATGGGTAATGATAATAAATAATCATCATTATTCCAAAAAGAAGTAAAAAAATATTTATTTTAAAAAGAAGAAGGAATTTATATTACAATAATTACTATTTACATAAAATAATATAATAACCACGATTATTATGACATGATTCCTTTAAAATTTATCATAAAACTTCATAATTAACACCATGTTTCAGATTGTTAAAGATGGTGCTAATTTGATAAAAATTACACTTTAAAACACGTACAAAGAAAGACAAGTTTAATTAAAATCTTAAAAAATTACAAAAATCCATCTTGTCAAAGCTTTTCGCCCTGCATATCAGGGAATCATCAGGAGAAATTCAAGCCATGTTTAATTACAAGTGCAGCAACAATTCAATTATATATATCAATAAAACATATGACAGTTACAGTTAATTTTGATAAAACAGTCTGAAATTGTAAGTTCGGAAATAGCTGAGCTTCACTGGGTCACAATAGAGCAACTTACAGTCTGGAGGTAGAGAACTTGTATTTGGTTGGAGTTTTATAGGAAACATGGAGTAACTTTGACACTGCAGCGGTTGAGGCTTTACCGGACTTAAAATTAGTTGAGCTTTACTAGGTCACTATGGAGCCACTTACAATCTATAGGTAAAGGAACTTGTATTTATTTGTAGCTTTACATAAGCGGCCAAATGTCCCCATTTTCTGGGGACAAATGGGGACATCTGGGGACTTTCTTTATTTTGTTTTAAAAATTCTAGAAAGAAAACTATTAATCAGTAATACTTTATTTTTAGTTTTTATTTATTAAGAAGGAAAAAATACATTCGTAATTGGATAATTGTAGCAATTTTTTAACGCATCTCTATTATAAAGGTACTTTGATGTGGTCAGCCTAGCTTTACGGGAAACATGGAGAAACATTGAAACTGCAACGGTTGAGGCTCTTTTATGAAGATTTCCTTGAATAGAGTTGAAGAGGTATTGGCAATACTTCTTTGGGATGAAGCAGAAATTATCTCATCTCCACCAATTATTTCTGAATTAATAGTTTCCGAAGCAACAAATATAATTAGATATAATAATTCAATTAATTCTAAAAATGCTGCTTTCCTTTAAAAAAAAAAAAAAAAAAAAAATGGCATTTCCTAATACAACCACATATCTAATTTGAATTTCTTTTCAATGGAATGCTTGTCTCAATAGGTGTTAACAGCGAAAGTTTTTTAACTGTCCTGGTTTCCTGTTACTGCTAATCCAGCCTCTCCTAATTTTAATGCAAATGACCCAAGAAACTGCTACAGTCATTCAAGGTGTCAAAGTGGCTCCAGGTCACCCCAAACAGCAACTAACTTCAGATCCTTAACTCCAAGCTGACCTTCTGTTGTCTGTCATCTGCCCTGTTATTGCCAATACCTCTCCAACTCTACTCAAGGAAATCTCCATAAAATAACCTCAACCGTTGCAGTTTCAACGTTTCTCCATATTTCCTGTAAAGCTCCAGATAAATACAAGTTCCTTTACTTACAGACTGTATAAGTAGCTCCATAGTGACCTAGTAAAGCTCAACTAAACAGCCCAGTAAAGCCCCAACCGCTGCAGTGTCAAAGTTACTCCATGTTTCCAAAAAAACTCCAACCAAACACAATTTCTCTACCTCCAGACTGCAATTGGCTCCATTGTGACCCAGTGAAGCTCAGATAAATTTCCGAACTTACAATTTCAGACTGTTTTAACAAAATTAACTGTAACTGCCATGTGTTTTTATTGATATATATAATTGGACTGTTGCTGCACTTGTAATTAAATATAGCTTGAATTTGTCCAGATGATGCCCTGATAAGCAGGGTGAAAAGCTTTAACAAGATGAATTTTTGTAATTGTTAATGATTTTAATTAAACTTGTCTTTCTTTGTACATGTTTTAAAGTGTAATTTTTATCAAATCAGTAGATTTTTACAATGACACGTGGTATCTAACTATCTCTATATGAGATGTAATTTTTTAATTTTTAAGATTGGGACAACATAGCTACATCAATGTATTGACATGAATAAAATAGAATTTTATCCACCAATAGGTTGGAATGAATGACAATAAGCAACAATGTACTGCGAAAACGAAAACAAATTTTTACTCATGCTTTGAAAACGAATAATAATAATAATAATAATTATATCTAATGTAAATCTTCGTTTGCTTTTCTTAGGGCTAATCAAATTTGCTATGAAACTTTTTTAGAGTTGACATTGAACAGAGTTCATTTTTTCGTTACCATCACAATACTTCTGTATAGTAATTTCATATCTTTACTAGCATATTCTTTTTAATTCAGTTTTCAATTCTGAGAATTTAAGACTTGTTTACAGGGCCCATCTTGTAGAACCTGAGAACAATTTTTATTTGAGCACCCCTTCCTTCTACTCTTTTATGAAGTTTAATGACACGACACATTTTGGGAAAAATATATACTGCATAACATAGAAAAAAAAGTGATTTTTAGCAGCCATTTAATGATAAACATGAATACAAGTTCCCCTATAAAAGTTTTCTAATAAATTTTAATATAAAAATAAAACCTATAAAAAAGGACAAGAATAAAATTTTAAAAATGATCTCATTCTTTACTTTGAGTACTGGCTGAAAATAATAATAATTTCAATATGATAAATGTGTACTTAAGAGAACATTTTACTTTAAAATTGGTCATAAAGTCAATTTTACATATATATAATAACAGCCTAGATAATTGTGACCAATTTGACATCCCATCTTTATTCAATACGCCGATTGTACTGCGAGATATTATACCTTGAAAAGATAATCTTTAGGGATACTTTTTTAAAATACTACTACTAGTACTACTACTAATAATAGTGGTATTTTCTTTATTTTCAAGATTTCTTCTATTTTTTATATTTTTTTAATATCGAAAGCTTTTTTTCTGTATTTCTTGTAGAGATTATTTTTTAATGAAATCGAGAAAAGTAAAAAGAAAAAAAAAAAAAAAAAAAAGATTCTATAGATTCTATATTTTTGATTCTATATCAACTTACATAAATCAGCGTCTCCTGCCGGTTAGCATTCATAAAAATTTAATCAACATAACTTCTCACAATAAAGATTTCAAATACGTAGTTCATTGGGTGCTGAAATATATTTATCTAAAATTTTGCAGAAAGGGAATAACAGCCCCTATCCTTTAATATACATTCAAATTAAATAGGCATAATTGCATATCATATCTATCTTACAAAGTTTAGGGCATTTGTATATCATAGAACCTGAGATATAACTTTTTTTGTAAATGGAAAATATTGTAGCCTAGCAAATCTATCTATGGGTCGATATTCACCCAATTTTAATCAGAATACTCTTTCATAATATTATCTCATATACCAAGTTTGTTGCACTTATTTGTTATAAAAGTGGAGCTATAGCCTTGTATTTATTGCTCGATATGCGCCCAAAGTAAATCTATTTAGTGTATCATCATAGATCTTATACACGTCTTATGCACTAGAAGCACCACCTGTTGAGCGATATATCCAAAAGCTTATCAGCACCAATTTAAGTCTAGGTGTAATTAAATATAACATTTTTAATTGCATTTCGATTTCTTTTTTTAAAATTCCGTTTCTGTTTAATTAAATTTTGTGCATGGAAATTACTGACTATGGCAAACTCCAGCAAGCAGATGTCCGGGCCACCCTTTTCAATCTGACAAACATCCTCAGACTGCTCGAGTCTCGTGAGATATTTGATTGTGCAAACTTCTACTTTCTGGCACTGTTCAAGCCGATGTATTTTAAAAAATCACTAGGCTGACTTACTATCTTACATACTACCTGAAAAATAAATATTATCAGTGAAATTAAATTATTTATCGTCGTAACGTTTCAGTTCTATATATCGTTTAAAAAAAATAAACGGAAACAATGTTTTTTATTTTATTTTATTTATTTATTTATTTTTTTTTATTAATATGACATCAATTTCAAAAAATGTTTGTTAATGTTAATTTTTGCTAGGTTGGTTGGTTGGGTGGTTTTAACCTCGCGCTAGTACTGGGCAATGTGTAATTGGTGACGGTCTGGGACGTGACCATAGGGATGGTCCGGAGACATGCCATCACAGTTGTGATCCTCCATGGATGTGATAATTTTTGTTAGGTGAATATCCAAAGTAAATATATATTGCCTCTTCACATATTTGATAAAAATTTGAATTTAAATATGCCGTTAACTTTACAAAGTGTTTTTTCAATATTAATTTTTGTCAGGTAAATATCCTAGAGTAATTATATATTGCCTCTTGATTAAAACGCTGGATTATCCTTAGGGGATGCGTCCCAGACCATTACCAATTACCCATTGCGCAGTACTACTGTGACGTTAAACTCAACCAACTAACTATCTTGACTATAACGTCATTTTTCCAAATTTAGGAAAACATAAAATAATCCTAACACAAAATCGAAAATCGAATTCAGGATTCGCACACGATCAGGTCTTGTAAAGATGTAACGTACGAATACCTGTGTACGAATATTGGTGGATCTGGTTGAGAAGACATGATAAGAAACAAACCCAGGTAATTTTATTATCAGTGGATATTACTGAGTTAAAAATAATTTTTGATTTTCAGGTACGCTCGTGTAATTTTCCTAGTAAGCTACTTTTCTTAATTATCTAAATATATAATATAATAATTTTAGATAATTTAATGTATATATCATTGGACAGAAAGAAAAGTGTATATAGTTTAGTTAGAAAGTGTCTTTTTTTATATAATCGCCTATTATTCGTTCATATTTTCTCATTTATATATGCCGATTTGGATATATTTGTATTTCTTTTTGCAAATTGATATTTGTCTGCCTCCAAAAAGGTTACAAAAAAAAAAAAAACGATTTTTTGTTAATAAATATTTTTATTCATTATGTTCTTTTCTTTCTTCTTTTTTTTTTTTAAGTACAAGACAAAATCTGTTAATAGGTAAGTCAAGGTCGGTGACACGGCTTTTCCCTAAAGATCAGCAACATTTCTTGACTGAAAAAAAAAACCGAGTCAAGGGCGGAAGAGGACCTACCTGTTGGGCAAATTCAACCATTTTCCATAACCTTGAAAGAAAAGTGAAAGGGGGTGCGGTTCATAACCGAAAACAGAGCGATGATTCTTCGCAAAATAGATAAAGAAGTAAAGAAAAAATAAATAAATAAATAAAAGAAGAAGAAACAAATTTCCAAGTGACAATGGAGAGTAAGAAAGGTTAGTAGAATAATGGGTCAAAAACGACATCCACTTTTTGTTTCACCTTCTTGAAAGAAAAGGTTTTTGATTTTATTGAGTTAAACACACTTTGAATGCGATGCTAATCAGAAAGACGAACAATGAGTGATTAATTATATGATATAATGTTCTAATTTTGAAATAAATTAACTTGTTAAAATTAAGAAATAATTTTGAAATTTATTGTTAGTCGTGAGGTAAAAAAACCGTGAAACATTAATTGTTTATATCAGGGCAGAGTAAGTTTAATGTAGATTTACCTGTTAATTATTAGTGTGTTATGAAATGTTCGAGTTGTTATCTTGATATGCAATAATTTCATAATACTAAAATTAAAACATTTTAAATTTATGACACTATATTTTGTTTATATGACTTATACCTTTTATATGCTTATACTTTATTATATGACTTATATCTATTTCACGAAACTGCATGAAACGATAATAATGAAACCATGACTTAGTGTACTAATTTACCCTAAAAAATAACATGAAAATCATTTGACATAATTTCTTTTCAGAAATTCAAAATCGAAGAAGTTATTTTTCAACCTTTTTTTTTTTTTTTTTTTTTTTTTTTTTTTTTTATAATTTTAGCGAGAGTAAAATTCAGAAATATTTACTAAAGATATAAATAGTTAGTGGATTAGCAGAGTTTTACGAAATTTTGAAGATAGTATAGTAAGAATGTCTGAAGTTTTAAGTAGTTAAATAATGCTTAAAAAAACCGCTTCTAAAAGCGCACGTATCATTATACAGAATATGGTTAATGGTTACAAAATTTATCAAATACATGTTGACAAAGCAAACTCATTATGCAGATCATTTTTCTATGCTAATATTTAAAATGTGAAAGTGAAAAATCAATGTATAGAAGCAGTGTATGTCGTGTAATGTTACACATAAAAAGTGTTGTACTTTCTTTAAGCTCAGAAAAATATGCTATGATTTCGTGGTAGACTATGGCTTTAATATAGCCGCATAACCAAACGTTGCCAAAATTGAACTTAATAGATCTGGAAAAACGGTTTTTGGAAATAGGAGGGTTCATAATTGCGTCGTCAGTAAAATAGCATGGCAACATCTATTTCTCATACCACATAACTTTAGAGGAACACTAATAGTCATTAACATTTTCTCTAAAGAGCAATGGCTACATCATTGACGAAGACGCTACAATAACCGTATTGCAGATAACATCGGCAAAATGTTGTCTCAGAATGAATGTGACAGCAATTACACACTATACCATTACAAACAGGTAGGGTAATGTAGTTTGCAGGCATTTATAAGTGTATTTTGCTATCAAAATAAAGCAATTGTTTACCTTAACTAAATAACGCGAATAGAAAATAGACTTTGTCTGCTCGTCTACTGAATATACAGCTCATACTGTGGCCTTCTGAAAATCCTGATCTAAATCCAATAAACTTGTGAAAGGTACGCTCAGGCACCTGGCAGCACTTCTGCATATATTAACTCTGTTTCAGAACTGAAATAATTCTTCGTACCGTTTGGAACTGTTTGAATTCACAACTCATCTACAACGTCAATAGCAAGAATGAAAAACCATTGGATCAAGAGACTTATTTGCTAACGTTATAATACAACTGTAATAACATAATTAAATTTTATTTTAACATTTTTATGCCATACAAATAAATTCTATAATTGTTGTATAGTAAAAGTAATTGTTGTATGACAATTCTATTTATTTATTTATTTATTTTTCCCCACTGAAGTGCGAGCTTCTGTTGCGCTCAGTTTCCTTTCAAACTGTTCCGTTGTTTAATAAAAGTGAATATTATTGATATTTTCATCAATTCGACTTAAATTTCCTTCATTTAACATAACTATAAATTGCGTTTGTATTTTGAATGGTACTGTATATTTGACATCTACTAAAACTCTTTAATGTACTATACCTTATATATTTTTAACCCAATGGGCTTCTTTTGTTTCATTAACGTCACGAAACGTTTTGATAAAGATTTGTGTTTAAAAATAAAAAAAATGTTTGATAAAGAAGATTTTAAAATATTAAAATTCTCTTAGATACAACAATGTTGAATCTAAAGCAACATTAAATAAAGCATTTTTTGTTCCTAATTAACCTTCCGATGATGTTATAAATTGATTTAAAAGCAGGAAATGTTTATTTACGATTTAATTTCACTACCATATACTTATTAAATATAATATAGTCATAATATTAGTACCTACATAGTTTCAGGTCTTATATATTTGTTTTTTAATTTTGTAATAATTTAAACAGAATTTTAATATTTAACAAAATCCTGATATATAATATCAGGTATTAAGTTTCTAATATTAAATGTTCGAAAAATTAGATTCTCGATAAAATTGAAAAAAATTCCTTAAAACTTCCGTATGTAAAATTCATGCTTTATTCGTAAATAGACTTTATATGCTACGAAAAACAAACAGCTACAACGGAAAAATGAGTCAGTTCTCTAAAACTCAATTTGCTAAGATTATGCTTGCTAATCTGAGTACGGGAATGTCTCCTGTTATGGGCATTCTCCGGTTATGGCACCCCACCATATCGTGGATTTGAGTACTGTCAAACGTGCATCGTGGAATTACGCAGTTTTTGTGCTAACACCGAAGTGAATAGATGCATTTTCTTAGTAAGTGCAAGAGCATCGAGGGGAAAAAAAAAAAACTGACAAAAAGCAACACAAAAGTGGTTTGTGAATATTTTCAGATAAATCAAAGTAAATTAATTCAAAAATGTAAATACAAGGTATATCTATGCAATATATCCCATATATTTTGAGATGCAATATGGAATTCAGGCAAAATGTGGACCGAAAATTGCTTTTTCTGTCATTATAAAAATGGCTGCCATTCCGGTTGTGGGCACCTTCATGTAACCGGTTGTGGGCACACTTGTTTTTTCATTTAAAACGTGTGTTTGACTTACAAACTGTCAAATATTGTCCTTTATGTCAAAATAACATATTTTATTAGTGTTTTTATGTATGTTTAGGCTTTTTTAGCAATGTTACCCCGGAAAAAGTCAACCGATCCAAAATAAATGGGTTTTAATGCATTGGTTTCTTCTGGTTCTTAATTGAAGCTTTATATATTCGAACATCATCCCTACTAACATGTACATTCTTTTATAAAGGTTTATTATTATCGACTACAAATAATTTTATCTTTATTTCTCCTTCGAATAATTATGATATCTACATTCATTTTCTAGGAAGTTTAAATTTATTCCACGTATTTTATCTTTGGAGTAGTATATTATATTTTAACGCCCTACACTTTTCCTTTTCTTTTCTTTAGTTAAACGTATGTTCCTAATATGTAATTTCCGCTGTGCTTTTTTTTTTTTTTTTTTTTTTTTTTCTTTAATGCATTCATAATTATAGAAAATAAAATTTACTTTTAATGATAACTTGAAACGAAAACAGAAACACGTAACTTTTTTAAACGTGTTGTATTGTCAATAAAACGTCACTTTTAAATGCTTTATGAACAGAGAAAATTTAATACGAAATTATTGTATGTAATAGAAATGCGGGCATCTTATATAATATACATGAAAGTAGAATTTCAAGTTTTTGTCGACCTCCATTCATAAATTAGGTATGATAGTAAAAAATAAATAAATAAAATGTTTAGGAATTTCACCATAATAACCGTGTCCATTTTTATAGAATGTTACCTATGATTTTGCCGTTACGTGATAGGAATAATTGACACCATACACTTTTACGTTATTAACGCTCAATTATAGCAATCCTTTAACATAATTTGAAGCATAAAAACACCACGCCTAGAAATAAAAGCACTCAAATATTAACACGAACTGCATAAAAACAGATTCATTTTTTCCCATAAGTTATTTTTTAAAATCGCATTCTTCTTCTTTTTTATTACTACCCACCCCCTTTCATGTTTCAATCTATTGTTTGTATTTTTAAAAACGCATTAAACGCTCATTTCTGGTATTCTCTTATTAAAAACATAGTTTGGACACGAAAGGTTACTGGAATTGTGGGTCAAAACCGACATCATTTTTTTTGCTTTGCCATTTCTGTATGTCTGATGGTTATCTGAAAAGCGAAAGACTTGTAAATTATGATTAATCGAACAATTTCGAATGCTCCAGATTTTCAGTCGCAAATCGAAAGTGAAGTAATCAAATGCAGTATTAGGTGAATTAGTGTTTATGTGCTAAAAATGCTAAATTAAAAGAGATGTTTTGTGGTTTATCAAAAATATGTTGCATAAATCGGTTTCGTGTCAAGAGCCTGGCAATAGGTCAGATGTGTCAAGGGTGCATGTCTCAAAGGGCGCATTCCACCAAGTTATTAATGAAAATGTTGCATTTCGGGAAATTTATTTTATAATTTCATGATTATTTCATCATACAAATCTACAATTAGCATTTACGAATGATTAAATTTCATTTTATAATGCAAAAGATAAGAATTTATTAAAGGATATGATAGCACATATATAAATTAAAGGACATATAATGTATAATTATCCATAGAAATATTTCGCTCTTAAAACTCCAGAATTATATAGTTAAAAATATTAAAATGAAATATACTTGTAGTAAAATATTTAAGTATTGAACGTTAAATCTGTATTCAATATTGTTAGATGAAAAAAATTTCCACTTAATCTCATAAATCGTTGAATATCATCCAAATATGTTTAAGCAAAATCTGCTTCTACAGATACAAAAAAGAAAAAAAAGAAAAAAAAAAAAAAGAGAGAGAGAGAGAGAGAGCCCTTTTTAGATTTACTGAAAATAGTTGGTTGATTTTCTTATTATTATTACTTCGTTAATTATTTCTTTTAATATAAACGTGGGATTAGCTGCTTGGTTTTAATTTCAATTTCATAAATCTTTTTCCTTTCCTTTCTCTTACCCATAGGCTCGAGAAAATATTGTTTTAGGGTCAAATTTTCGAAAGTGAGTTTTTCTTACATTTACATGTTCTGAGGTTCCCTGAATACGAAAATCATGTTTTTAACGAATGATCTGTCTGTGTGGCTGTGTGGGTGTCTGTATGGATGTCTGTGTGTCTGTTATCAGCATATCACAAGAACAAATAGTAGCAGAAATTCCAAACTCGGTATTCCAAATGTGTATCATATAGGGATGCTACAGTAAGTTTTTCGTTGATATGAAGCAAATGGTTCGTGTACAGGAACACTCAAAAGTATTCAAATATATTACGTCAATGGGGGAAATTTCAGGTAAGTAGAGTTTAACATCTATAGACTGCACTAAACCAAATGAAACGAATATATATTTTTTGTAATAGAGATAGGCAACTGGGAAATTTTTTTTGCATATGTAGGAGTCTCGCCACCGCCCTGGCGGGGGGGGGGAAGTCCTCCCTCGAGGGGAATAAATTTTCATGATGGATATCTTTCAACAGAGTTCGCCAATACCTTTAAAATGAATGGTTGAACCCTCGATCTGCGATAATTTAAAATAAAGTTATTGGTTTTTTTTCACTCTTAACAATAACAACAAAAAAAAATCTTTTTTTTTTTTTTCTTAAATGTAATATTGAGAATAAGTTCAACTTTTTTTACATATTTAGTGTTATACTACTTCTCTAACATGGAAATCGTCTGTATTATCATAAAAGATATTTTTTTTAAATAATAATTTTAATAAATAATTTCAACAGAATTATTTTTTAATAACTGAATTAAATTCTACATAAATGTAGGTGTTTAATGAAACGGGGGTTGAGGGTGCGATAGCCCCCTTCACACAGAACTAAATATCATATAAAACTCTTCCGAAGCCTAATTTGAATTGTTTAAGACAGGTTTACATAACAGTACTCGTTATCTTACCTCTTAATCTCCAACCTGTATTTATAGTATTAAATTTCAGCGTAAGAGAAAGTCGTGTGAGTGACACACCAGATTATTTTAATGGTATATGTTAAGGAAATGATAAACAGATTTTACTGGTATTTTTTGTACTCGATTCCATTAAACAAGATACTTAAATTTTAAAAAGTTAAATCAATATTCTATATTTCAAAAATTTTAAAGATGTTAATTTTTAAAAGATAAGAGTTGACATCCAGTTTCAAATAATAAATAATTTAAATTATACGAAGTTAATATTAAGCTAGAAAAGTACCACTAAATTAATAGTGCATCGCCATAGAGAAAATTGAATGAAATTAATTTACAACACATTTGTAGCTAGTTTATTTGCCTGGTCCTAAATTGCAAACATACAAGAAAAGCAAAACAATTATTTAATTTAAAATTTAAAAGAAACTAAAACTTGCTTATTGTTTTTAATATGAAATCTAAAAAAATATAAAATATTTTAATTATTTTAATTTATGAATGTTTTTTGTAGTTAGCTTAATTCACATATTAGCTCATTAGAATGGATATCTGCTAAATGCATATTATTTACAAATTTACATTTTTAAATTAAAACGTGATAAGATATTTAATTTAAAATAAGAAGAGGAAGTTTATTTAAACTGCTGTATTGAATTATTTACTTAACTATATTTTTGAATCGAAAATGTCATCCGTTTGTTTAAAATTCACTTACTTTATTACGATAACACATCATGACAGCGGTATACAACAATTTTTTTTTTTTAGTATATGCTGTGATATGAATAAAACAGTAAAAATTAAAAAAATTAAAATATTAAATTTTACAACATCATGCGACTAATTTATGCAAGAAAAATGCATTGCTCCTTTCTTTAACTAGAAGCAAAAAGTTAGAGAAAATTTAAGTTTACTATTCATATGTATGTGATTATGTAGAAAAGCCATGAGCGAAATATCATGCACGTTTATAAAATAATAAATGTCAACGTTTAAAAATAGGTGTTTACTCCCAATCGAAATACTTGAAATATATAAGCATTTTACTATTATAATAATAATAATAATAACAATAATAATAATATATATATATATCAAGGTATAATGGAATTTTGGCATGCTTTCGTTACATACAGTGACCGTAAAATTTTTATAACACAGAGGCAAGCACAGGTTGAACAGACCATTAATTTACCATTTTGAGGAAATTTCGTACCATTTTGTCTCGTTTTCTGATGTGTTCATTGGCAACATATTTGTAATGTTTTCTAAGTATTTATCATTATATAAAGAATAATATAAACTGAGAATAATTTCTTTTTTTATTTTTTCTACAATTTGCTTTATTTACAAAAGTAGTTTCAACATAAGAATTTAATAGCAATGGGAGAATTACATCTAGAAAATGACCGTACTCATGTTAGTAATTAAGCATTTTAATTTTCCAACTTAAAAGTTGATTAAACCAAAAGTCGTTGAAAAAAAAGAAAATTCAATTATATTTCAGTGTAAATATATGAAATATAATACTCTTCTGTCAATTTACTAATTAACACCATACATCATCCATCGACGATTTTGTGAAAAAAAAAATAACAAATAATAATAATAAATGATAATAATAATAATAATAATAATCTCCACCTCCTTCCTAAACCACTTAAATAATCGAGTCGAAACATATTATAAAGGTCGAATGCTAGAAACCTTCGCAAGCTCATTAGTTATTAACCACATTTTCAATTACTTAAGAAAATATGTTTTCATATTAAAAAATAACTTAATATTTGAAATGCAGATGAAAATTCTTTATAATAATTTAAAAGAACTTGCAAACAAGCAAAAATTTAATAGTTGAATAATTTCGTTATTTACTAGCACTGATAATATTTTTGATATTTAAAAATAAGCACCTGTTAATTCCAATAAAAATAGTTTATCGAAAAATATTTATTTATTTGTTTACAACAAATGTAAATGACGATATATTTCAGTAAATAAACTTTTGGAATTAAATACAGTTTTATGTTAAAATTAAATTTATCAATCCACATGCTAAATATTAAAGTTTTGTAGAAAGTTCTGTAATTGTTGTATGGTCATGTCGAATCAAAACAGAGTATTTTGTTAGTGGGTTGGGGACAAAATCTCGCGAGACAAAATCTCGCGAGGAGAAAATATCCGCGATTGTAATGAAATGCTCGCCCTCTGGTGGGCTACGGTGAAATTACAATAAACATGGTTTAATTCGAATTCCATATAGCCGCCATTGCTAGCCGATGTTTAGTTTCACATATATTTATTGAATAAAAATGAATAAATACGGTAAAAAAGATAACACATACTTTTGTGTGCCACAGTGTAAATCCAAAGCATCAAGAAATCCAGAATTGAGCTTCCATTTATTTCCAAATGACGAATTTAAAATTTCAGTTGCTTCGGCTAATGGAAGTAAAGAATTAATCAGATGATTTGAAATTAATATTTGTTCAACTTCAGTTAAAAATATACTTCCGATCGAACTTTGAATAAACTGAAGTATTTTTTCCAAAAACAATCAATTTTCCATAATGTAATGGCGGAGAAATTATAGTACGAATATTAAGTAGAATAACAAGAACACTATTGGAACACACGTGGCTAATGTTTACTAACAACTGCAGTGTTCACAAAGCGCCGTCTATCGATCATTACAAACGCGGATTGCCGACGTAAATGAATACAAAGAAAAAATGAGTTGGTAATTATTAGTAATGTTGTATAAAATTTCATGACAGCACATATCTTAGCCAGAGCACTGACATTCTGACAAACCTACTACAAAAATTTTTATAAATTTTACTTAAAATAGTTTGAAGACTATATTTATTAACTTTTGTCCAAATTAGTCATAATGAATTCAATCGTGCTTATTAATTTTAAAATTTTTAATTCAAGTTTGTGAACAGCATTCAGCTTTAATATAAGCAGTGATGTACACGATTTTTAAAATGTATTTTGAATAGTGAAAAGATAAAGATAAAATAACTTAAAAACAAACATAGATAAAATAATGAAATTCAACTCTATGATTTATTTAATTATTTAATTATTTATTTTAATTAATTAATTAATATTTATAAGGTTCTGTGGCACCCGCTAGAGATCACACGTGACACAAAATCAAATTTTCAAATACATCATACTATTTTATTTGATGCGATATTTTGTCCCGCGATATTATGTCCGGATCTCTTTCCCTTTGTTAGTTATCTATGCATTTTAGAAATCAGATTCTGAATTTTCAAACGAATACTAATTTTTGTTGTTTAAATTTTTGCACTTTAGTGGCCAATTATTCTTCTGTCGTCAATTACACACAAACAATGTAATTTTAAAAAGATTGAGAAAATCTCAAAACGCATAAATTCATCGAAAACTGGAAGTCAAAAATTTTTACAAATTAAATACTTTCTTATTTTGTGTACAATAGAATAAAATAATAATAATTATTAATTCACTTATACAATGAAATTATAAGTATTATAAGTGCCTGTAATGTTATTGTCTTTCTAAGAAGTGTTTTTAGTAACAAAATATTTAATGATTAATTCATATTCATATTATTTATTTGCTATTTAAGAGAACACATTTGCTTGTATCTTAATTAATTGCACAGATTATCCGTTTTTCTTTTCTGAAAGAGTTTCATGCTGCATGATGTTAAAATTATTTTTATTTTGGTTTTTCATATGTTGTAATAACATTTCATTAGATAAAAAATATATGTCATAGCACTTTTAAAACTATTCAAAAGGTATTTTAATGCGGTGATTGATAAGTAATTAGTTTTTAATAACTTACCTTCAAATGCTTTTCGTATTTGAATGGCAAGAAATATGAATAACTAAAACTCTACCCCATTATAATATGAATAGACTCAAGTTATTGAAAAGCAATTACCGACGGGGTATTTTTCTCTTTATCATCCAGTTTAGCTCTCTAATTGAATTATCCTTTTACAATATCTTGTATGCATTAAGTGAAATGGAAAAGCAATGTTTTTAATATTTAAATGTTTCTATCTCAAAAGGAATGTTAAAAGTTTCAGTTCAGTTATGATTACGCGGTGTTGTAAAAAATTATAAAACTCTAGAGTTTAATTAAGAATGTAGCTATCACAGTAGTCGAAAAAACTGGATAGTTGAGCACCTTCGTCCTTCAATACGTCTAGATGTAAACTTAAATGATAGAAAAAGACACATAAAAGAAAATTGATTTTTAAAATACATAATCAAAGAAAAATAAATAAAAATGGACAGTTTTCAAACAAATGATTTTTCAAATTAGTAAATTTTAGAAAGACATTTTTAAGAAATAATGGCCATATAAATGTGCGCGAAAATGTATAAATATTACAAAAATAAATAAATGTAATAATAATAATAATAATAATAACAATAATATATACGCAGGTGTTCATAATTAAAGTTTAAGTTTCAAAACGCTATAAAAAGAACAACCACTGATCAGAATGACGTCAAATTTGAACAGAATATTATTGAAGAAGAGGGAAAGCGTATGGCATAAGAAAAAAAAATTCCAAAATTTAGCAACAGATGGCGCTGTAGGCGTCAGAATATATAAATGAAGATTTATGTCGTGCGCACGACTCATTGTAGATGTTATAAAAACGCCGGGTACACGGCTTTTACTCATTTCGCGTCTGAGAAGTTCGCCATGACTGTCTCAATAAAGGACTGTGCTCTGCTTGTAAAGCTTTTTTTACAAGAACAATCATTATGCACCAATATCTCTGCAGAAGTTCTAGACACTCAATGGCAAGAAAAAATGCGTTGGTCCGATGACTGCCGTGGATCTGGAGAAAATGATTCAGAAAGTCGAAAAGACATGTTCTTTTGATGTGCAGTCTGGTAGAAGGAGGAAAAGAATTGATTCGATGTTAGTAGAAGAAGTGGCCACAGTAATGTAGGAGGAGTCGAGCGGTGGTGTGCAATCGGGCAGTGCACGGGGAATTGTCCGAACTTTGGACAGACCAGAGAGCACGGTGCATAAAATTCTACGAAACATCCTGCATTGCTATCCATACAAAATTAGCTGTGTTCAGGAATTGCTTCCTGCTAATCTGCTAGCAATCGAGACTTTTGCTTTAGAGTTTCTTGCTCGCATGGAAGTGGACAATGAATGGCTGTGGAAGGTTTTGAGGACAAACGAAGCTCATTTCCATCTGAAAGGATATGTCAATAAACAGAATTGCCGAATACGAGCAATAGAAAGTCCACTCGCAAATCGACCAGTACCACTTCATTCTGCAAAGGTCACTGTCTGTTGTGGGTTTACGGCATCATTTGTCATAAGGCCATATTTTTTCGAGAAGACGGGTGCTTTCGGTCCTGATACCTGTACCTTCACTGATAAGCACTATGAGTGTCTTTTGCGCAATCATGTCATTCCACCTCTTCAAAAGCGTGGATGTGTGCATGGGATTATTTTTATGCAAGATGGCGCTCCTCCGAACATTACAAATCCAGAGAAGCAGATGTTGAAGCGGCATTTCGGAAATACTAGAATTATCAGCCGTCATTTCCCTGTAGCCTGGCAGTCCAGATCACCTGATCTTAATCCATGTGACTTCTGGCTGTGGAGCTACCTGAAAGATGTTGTGTTCAGTGTTCCGATTGCAAACTTAGTTGAATTGAAGGCATGCTGGGAAGGAGTATCACATATTTCTCCCCTTAACCCTGAAAAATATTTACGAAAAGAGAAAATTTTTATATGTTCTTGCGGTTACATGATATAAAATATGTATTATTAAACTAGATGATATTATCCTTATATGAGTGTAATTTTCTTTAAAAATATAAAGAACTGTAAAGAATATTACACGAGGCACACATCCCATACAAAAATATAAATATATAAAAATAGTCACTACATAAAATAATTATATAGGATCCACATCAAATTATGCGTAATCTTTTGCATAATAAAAACAGTTATAGCACATATTTTTTCAAAATATCGAAACATGTATAATAGTCCATATCATATTTACCTTTATTTGGTAAATTTAAATGACCTATATATATTTTTCATTTATAATTAAAATTTGCATATGCATTTATTAAACGTTGGGCCCCAACGAAACAGGTCACATGTAAGTTTATCTGACCTCAATATGCTTAAATACAACCTCTTATTTTTATATCATTCTGTTATATAATATTTATGCATACTTTGAAAAAGCATGATATAAAGACATACACTATATAATAACAACATATAAGCATTATGTACAATTGTGTCAGTAATGATTATGTATGGTTGTAGTATGATAAGAATCAACATAAAATTTCTACACAAATAATTTATGGTGTTTACATAGGTGAGAGAAAATGAATGATTAATAAAATATGATAATGTTGATTTAATAATGTGACATAAAATAATGCATGAGGTAAAAACAATGTGCATGTTAAATATGTGTAGTGTAATATAAAATTATCCTTATTTTACTGATTCTATTCTATCTTATTTTTATTTCTTTTTTTACTTTTATCTATAAATAGAAATTTGTTTTCGCATGCATAAAAGTGTGAAGTATACTTTAAAAATTCATATAATTTAAAAATGTTAAAAATGGGAATGTTTATGCTGTAACTGAAGTTAGAGGGAAAAAAAATAACCATCTGTACAAGAATATAGAGTGAATATTTTTTACAGTTTCATGCTAAGGCAAATCAACCATGCAACATGATTGATCAACAATTTACCGAAAAGGCTTAAGTAAATTTTATGTTAAATATAAAAAAAGGTGTAAACATGAAAAGAATGTGTGAAAAGAAGCCTTATTGAAACCTATAAATACCACAAAAGAACTATTGCACTGAAAAATGTTTTAGCAAAATAAAAATAGACAAAAAATATTATGGACAATTAAAAGTGTGTGAATTGGTAATGATTATTAAAACTTTCGATTTGTAAAAAAAAAAAATAACTAGTATGTTGTGGTCACCACATGACTTTCTTCTATATTTTCCTATACAAATTCACTCAGTACAAATGATTTATTAAAATTATTATTAATATATATATATATCTTCCATGATAGTTCAGACGATTTCCATATTAGAGAAGTAATATAACACTAAATATAAAAAAAAGTCAATTTTATTTTCAATATTACATTTTTTTTTTTTTTTTTTTTGTTAGAAAGGAAAAAAAATTGATAACTTTATTTTAAATTATCGCAAATCGATGGTTCAAGCAATCGTTTTCAAGGTATTGGCGAGCTCTCTTGAAAGATACCCATCATAAAAATTTACTCCCCTCGAGGGGGGGACTTCCCTAAAGGGGGGGGAGGCTAGGCTCCTACATACACAAGTTTTTTTTTCCAAGTTGACTTTATCTATTACAAATATTTCGTTTAAATTTTATAATGATTATTAAATATTAATTCTCTTTATGCACATTTATACAAAACTAGTAGGCTTCGCCCGCTTCGCTGGGCACAATATTTAAAGGTTTTCTTTTTAATTGAGTAACTGAAACGTTTAAATAAATATATTTCAATTGGCGACTATTTTCTTCACAGTTTTAGTATGGGATCTCCTTGACAATATCAAACATTTTTGGAACTCGAATTTGTGCAACAAAACTATTATTAAAACGAATATTCTCGAAAACAGTCAAATAGAAATGTTAATTCTTCGAATATTGTGGAAACGGTTGAAGCTGTTATTCGTAGAGTAAAAGTCACTATTCAATGAATGGGCGAATCAGAGTACGCACGTAAGTCGTTTTCGCAGCAATCACTATAACGCACGTTTGTACGCTTCACGCTCATGAGAAAAAAACAAAAACAAAAAATCACTGGACAGCCCTACAGCGCTGTGCATAAAACTCAGAACACACGAAACTCGGTTCCACGGCAATCACTATCACGCATGTTAAAACCAAAAAACATCACTGGACACACCTACATCTCTGTGCATGAATCTCAGAACACACGAAACTCGGTTCCGCGGCAGTCACTATCACGCATGTTAAAACCAAAAAACATCACTGGAAACCCCTACCTCACTGTGCATGAATCTGAAAACGCACGAAACTCGGTTCCAAGGTAATCACTATCACGCATGTTAAAACCAAAAATACATCACTGGACACCTCTAACTCGCTGTACATTAATCTGAAAACGCACGAAACTCGTTTTCGCAGCAATCACTGTCAAGCATGTTAAAACCAAAAAAACATCACTGGACACTCGTACCTCAAATCAATGAAAATCAAATAAACCAATCAAATCTCACGTAATTCCTCAAAGCGTAGTTCTAGTTCAACGTAAAATACACTCAAATCAATGAAAATTAAATAAACCAATCAAATCTTTCGTAATTCCTCATAACGTTGCTGTAGTTCAATGTAATATACACTCAAATCAATGAAAAACAAATAAACCAATCAAATCTCTCCTAAGATTCTCCATTCTGCGTCATTATAGAAATGGGAAGTTTTATTTTCATATTTTTATTAATTAAAAGAAAACTAATCAACAATTTGAAAATCTGACTTTGATGTGCACAATGACTCTTCGGAGGGCACCTTTGTGTTAAATCACGTGACTGTCCGAGATACCGTTTTCGAGAACAGTGAAATATACACACACACACATATATATATATATATATATATATATATAAATATTGCTGTTTTAATAATATAAGATTTTGTCCTATACCACCATGTTAAAATTTTAGAGAAAGCGGGATGGCTAACAAAAGTTGATAGGCACTAATTTATGTCAACATGTAACTACATACCAATTCTAATCAAGCTAATAATTTTGTATACACAGAGCAGGAGTGCAATATACATTAACCCTTGAATTAATCCAAACTTTCCTAATGAGAAATGAGAGACCACAACGGACAGATGCATAAAATTTAGCTATAATTTAATTCTGTTGAAGAATAATTTTGACTAATTGAATAAAATTACGTTAGAAGTCAAACTGTAACTTAGGAGGAACATAAATGAAATCAGCTTTGGGTTATTCTTTATAAGACTAAAAGATATCGCGAGATTTTGCTTGCAAAGTGATTTTTTAAGTTTCTTTTTTTATTATTTTATTGATGAAGAAACAATTCGGCGGTTGTTAAAGATTCACATTGAATACACGAGTAAATTATTACTTTAAGCGTTAAAATAGATTTGAATTAAAATTAAAAATGAAATTTTTTAAATATATGTGATTTCTACATCACACACGCATTGCGCAACACATTCTGAACATGACCCCGGTTACACTTCGATAAATTGTGGAACATGCTGTTTCTCGATTTCAACTTGTTGCAGAAAATGGTGGACAGTATATTGAACATGTTTTGCGCCAGTCTCACGAAATGTAAAAGTTATTTGATTGATGATTTTTAAGTGGTTTTTGGCGTTCATTTGTCATTTGTAGTCCAACTCTTTTGAATTCTGACACTTACAGCGCCATCTGTTGTTAAAATTGGAATTATTTTTTTTCTTATGCCATACGTTTTCCCCTTCTTCAATAATATTCCGTTGAAATTTGACGTCAGTCTGATCAGTGGTTCTTTTTTTTTTTTTTATAGCGTTTTGAAACTTAAACTTTAAATATAATCACTCTATAAAAACAGCGAATTCCCGAATAATTTAGCTAAAGTTTAAATAAAGCTAAAATCTGCAGAGACGTTTCTTTTAACGGATTGCTTTCTTTTATATATTTATTATTTTACACTTTTCTTCCTTTTTCTTTCTTTTTTTTTTTTTTTTTTTTTTTTTTTTTTGAGTAAATTTAATCTGAAGTAGGAAATATTTTAATGAAAGTATACGTCTTTTTATTTCATGAAATTACAAATTTATTGCATTAATAAGTGAAAAAAAACACAGGTCGACATGTAAAATTTTGATTTTATAATTTTGGCTGATCTTTATATTTTTTGGTGTGCTGAAACCGAAAAAGAAGCCAGAGTTTCTCTATCATGTATAGAATTTTGTCAATACAGGGTGCCTACCTATACAATTTCTTCCATTACTCTTCAACCAATATAATTATATGGTAAGTTTTAAAGTATATTTCCATGATTAATTAATCATGGATACCTATTGTTGTAATATCACGGGACTAGTGCGACGTAAAACTATACTAACCAACCAACCGACCTACTGTCATGATGGTATATGTAAGAAATAGTGTCAGTAAACACCCTGTATTGGCAAAAATCTATGCGTGATAGAGAAAAGTGGTCTGCATTTTCGGTTTCAGCACACCAAAAAACATAAAGATCAGCTAAAATCATCAAATCAAATTTTGTCAATTTCGTTTTTGTCAACCTGTGTAATTCGACTCATATAAAGAACTAGATCAATTAGTAATCTTTACAAGTGAATAAACCCCCAAACAATTGACTGATACAAAAAAATAATTATACTAACTTTTAATTCAGATATGTATCCATTTCATTTAAATCGATAAATCCTAATTTAAATAACACCATTTATTTCATTTAACTGAAATATATAAATATTGAGAAATATTTGGTAATTTGAGTAATGTGTTTTCGATAACGAACTTATAGATAAATTAAAATCCATCTTATTATAACGCTGAAAATGAAATCACATCATGTTGTTCGCTGAAACATTTAAACGGAAGGAAAATTTATCTTTATGTTATAAAAAAAATTAATTGTTAAAAATAGTTAATTTTAATTTTTATGTTAATAATAGTTAATTTTAATCAATATTATAAGATAATTTTCGTAATCAATAACTCTGAAATTATTAAAATGTGAATAAATAAAAAACTTTACAGAAAACAAATGAATTTAACATTTCGATATTAATTTATAAAAATTTTAAGCCTATATTTTTTAAGTAACAGATATAAAACTCTGCAAAAAACATAATTTACCTTAGTACAACAGAACTTATTTTAATCTTTTCTTCCATACGCACGTGGTAACTGTGTTTCATTCCCTAGCATTGGTTTCTACATTCATTTCCTAAAATTTCTTTGGTATAGCTATAGCACAGAAGCACTTTGGCGGCTTGTACATATTTGTTGCTGTTTTGGCGATGAATTAAAATGGCTATTGTAACTGCGTAAATAATGATCTTGACAAGAAACGACAGAGCTACATCGGTGCCAAATTTCAAATTTCGCCAAGGGTTTTATACTGAGGCTGTTCCATTTCTTTAGAATGACTTTTCTTAAATTTTATTTTAATTATTTTTAAAAAATATTTATATGTTTATTTTTTTCGACATGAAAAAAATATATATACTTATTTATATTTGCTCGTCTCATGAATCATAAAATCTTTCGATATATGATTCATGAGTTTTAATATTAATGAGTATTATTTTTGTTGTTTTAATAAATTTTTTATAGTCATACTTATGTCAGAAATTTTCTTTAATTTCAGAGATTTTGATTTCTTTTATTAAATTTAAGCATTTTCCTTTTATTTTAATCTATTAAAAATCGCCATCATTATTTTAAAATCTTTAACTTTCTTTTCAGTAATTAAAAAATGTTGATTACAAATATTTTTTATTAAATGTTTTGTTGAATAATGACGTCATATCCTTCTAATATTATAATAAATACGATAATTATATGCAAGTTAACTTAACTTTTATTTTATTTATTCAACATATATAAATAACAATAATGCATAGTATGTGTCTTTCTGCACTGAAGCTGTCTGATTCCTTTAGTACGATTTTTCTCAATTTTATTTTAATTACTTAGGAACAAAAATGTTTGCAAGTACACATATTTTTCGACATAAAAAGAAATATATTATTCGTTTTTATTTGTTTTAACAAAATTTATTATTATTATTATTATTATTATTATTATTATTATTATTATTAGTTTTAAAGTTGGAATGGAGTTTTCATTTGATACCTTTTAAAACAATATCCTATTGAATACAGGGTTAGTTAGATATATCCAAATTAATAAGTGTACCAATTTTTGATAAAATCTAAAATTCTGGACAGGTACAATGACAAACTTCCTGCTTTATATGTTTAGATAAAAACAAAAAAGTTTGCACGTTCATTCAAGGTGTAATACAATAAAGGGTGAAAACGGGAAATCTCTGTTTGAAAGAAATAGTACGACCTGGTGTACTGCTAATTATTATTTCTTAAGTACAATTATTTTTAATCATAAAAAAATCCCTTTTCGGCAAGCTTAAAGGCAAAGGTAGATTCCTTCACATTAATGTTAGAAAAGAAAAGAAATATTACATGTGCATTAACACATACTTAGACAATGTGGCTTTGTTCCCACACATTGCATTATTTACGTCGCTATTCTGTTTTCAAGAAATTTAATTTTCAACTACAAAAAAAATTTATTCATTCGACTTAAAATTTTAGGCTAGATTTTTTTTTCAGTAAAGTTTTCAATTTTTTTAAATCCATGCTCATAATCATTTAACAAATAGAAGCCATAGAGATTTGGTGACAAATCTTGCGACTTAGCAAAGAAATTTGTGATTTGGCGGACGAATTTGATAATTGACGACGAAATTCGTTATTCGATGACAAAATTTAGCAAGCTTGGCGATGGATAATGGCAGCTTTCGCGTCATTATATTTTCTTCCCACGCGAAAACCTCATATCTCTTTACAGATCAATATCTTGTTTCCACAAGATAAAATGTCAAAGGAAGCTGTAACGTATTACTCTCAATTTCAATTGTAAATTTTAAATTCTTGCCAAAACCGGCGTTCTAAACTATTCACCACAAGCGATATTTTTACTAACAAGGAAACATTAAAAAGGTGTCCTCAAAAAATATTGAAAAAAAAAAAATATATATATATATGTGATTCTACTCATTATGAAACACCAGGAAGTGAAAAAATTATCGGCTGAAATGAATTACAGCGACCACAAAAAATTATCAAAATCAAGCATATTTGGCAATTCAGCGCTGTTATGCGTTCAGTTCGCTAGCACCGAGATAGCCGTGTACAAACAGAACCGTGTTTTGTTTCTCCACCAAGTACACGAAATCAGTCGCCTAACAATGTAAAATCGCCAAATATGCTTAATTAAAATTCCATTGACATCGGGCTGTTGCAGGATACCCATTGCACTGGAGAGGGTGACCTGTATGGATTCCCCACTTCCTGGACCAGGTTTGGCTCAGCACATAATTCTTCCCACATAATCATACGAACTCAAAACCTTGTCTTCACTCATCTCTATACCGGGGAACGTTGTTTGTTCATTACACTGACCACAAATGAGGGTGAATTGATTGTTGGCAGTGCATATGCAGCCCCGTCCTCGGACTTTGAGTTATATTTGCAAGAGTGGCAGCACCTTATCACACACAGAAAGATTTTCCTCTGTGGCTGCGACCTTAACGCGAACCCTCCTCTATGGAATTCCCCAAAAGAGGACGTCAGGGGTAGCAGCGTAACTGAATACATTACTATTAATCGTCTCTGTCTGGCCAACATAGAAAACTCCATTCCAACTTTTCAGAAGAATAACGCGCGTGGCTGGTCAGACTTCACACTAGTTAACCCAAAAACCTTTACACACATATCAAATTGGCCTACCCAGGACATCGTCAACTGCTGAGACCACAAATACATTCCTACTCTTTAAACCCTCCCCCCAAATCCTTCTCAAACAAAAGATTCCAAACTAAACGTGGTAACTTTAACAAATTCTGTAAAACCCTCCTAAATTTCTCAGAACAATTAAACTGAATCTCTTATACACAGCAACTAGAACACTTTACCATTCTTTTAATTTCTTCAGTCCAATCAACTGCAGCCTCTGCCTTTAAACTCAAAAAGCAGGACGTCAGCGCACCTTCAATTTTTGGTCTCCCCAGCTCAGATCCATGTGTAATCGTCTCACAAGACTCAGATGGCAAACACAGTACATTAATCCTAATTCATTACCACAAGAGGGTACTCCCAGCCATTATTATTTTCATTTTCCCCTGACCAGAAATTTTCACTTAAGAAATCCTTCCCCACGACCAAATAATTGGTTGGAAAATATAATAACGCGCAAATTACTTATAAAAAAGTTAAATAAAATATTTTCTTTTCTTATGGATTTAGTTAACTCAACTGATTAATTAATATCAATAGCACTTGGTTGCCTGTGCTCTGTGGCTATTTAACAGAGTCTTCTTCATTACACAAGTATTGCCCCTTGTCGCGAAAGGATAATAATTTCCTGGCAATAATTTCCACCATCTGCTCTTGCCCGTTGTCGCGATGGGATTTTATCCTGGCAACTTGCAGAAGTACCAGTATTTAGCAATCTGTTTCATTTCCCAGTGACTTTACTCATATAGCCTTTTCAATCAATAACTTTCGTATACTTCATGCCACCAGTTGCGTGGGGCATAGTCCGGCAATTTCAGCTCCTGAATAATCGCCCACTGTCGGCTTAGGCCGGATTGGGCCTGGCGAATTTTGCATTTTTTTTTTTTTTGAGTTTTTCAATAAACTGCGAGTAGTCCCCTTAGAAGCGCTCTACATCGCTCCAAGAGTGATGAGCGGGGGCTGCTCCCTGTTAATTCATTACCACAGCACAAACAAAAAATTGAACAGCTCGCAGCAACACATAAAAAACAAATTAACCAAACCAAACATGCCGCATGGAAAAAATTCTGCACACAACAAACAGACCCATTTGGCATAACACAAAAATTTTACTCAAACAAATTTTTCACCCCTTCTGAGCTAAAACTTGAACGTCCTCCAGCTCACTCCTCCAAGAAAGACAACCTCGAGTACCTGACCTCTATTCTATTCCCACCGAGCAATCTCGATTCGGCTCAAAGTCCTAACTTCACAGCTCCACCCGACATTCTTTTCTCTCAGGCAGAGGTCAGGTCGGCTCTTTTTAGTCTCGATATTAAGAAGGCTCCTGGCGCAGACAATATAGACTTCAGAATTCTTAGAAATACCTACAACACTTTCCCGCACATCATTCATAAATGGTCAAACCTCTGCCTGCAACACCAATATTTCCCATTAACACTACGCAGAAGGGAAGTGGTGTACTTCTTAAAGCAAGGGAAGTTACCCTCTGAACCCTCATCATATAGACCAATCTGCCTTCTACCAACATTAGGAAAATTGCTAGAAAAACTAATTATGATCAGATTAAATTATTATTTGGAATCCAAGAACTTACTTCATCCCTCTCAATTTGGGTTCAGAATGGGCAGATCCTGTGAACATGCATTGAAAGAAATACTAACCTCCTGCGCCGTTAACATACAGTCTGAAGAATACACCACTCTGATCTCACTGACATCAAAGAAGCCTTCGATAATATTGAATGGCTACATATTCTAAATTCTCTTGAAGATCTTAACTACCCGAGCAACTTGGCGGGAGTCATCCGTTCATATCTATCTAATAGGAAAATCTCCATCAATTGGGGACCCGATACAAAAGACCTTCCTCAATCTAAAGGTTGTCCCCTAGGGTCTTGTTTGGGACCGTTATTGTGGAACCTAATAGCAAACAGCATACTAATTGAAATGAATTCCAAAGGATTTAAAGCTTTCTATGACTTCTCCCTGGTTGTCTCTGGCAGAACGAAGTTTGACCTGGAGAACCAGGCCCGGGAGGCTCTAAACCTTTTTAGTAATCTTCTCACCAAATTTAACCTGGAATTATCAACCTCAAAAACGCAAGCCTTGACGTTTTCGGATCCCCGCCCTCTACAAAGGACCCCGGTGATGAGGATAGATGGCGTCAGTGTCAATCATGTACTGTTCGACCAGCTTTCAAAGGTGGCCCAAGTGGGAACAGGTCTCCGTAAGGTCAATCTATTCTTCAAAATAGGGGAGTTGATAATGACAGGGAAATTTCCTCCTACTTTCGTTTCTGAGTGGGGTGAATGCTGACCGGGCGATGTTTTTGCTTCTTATACGGTAAAAGTAAAAAAGCTGTAGTTTCCTGTTAAATGGAAAGTACAGTTTCAGACTAGTGTTAGTGTAGCTCGTCTGTTAATAATGTTGAGGTTTTAAATTTGTATTTTTTTTATTTAAAATTTACATTATTAAACATCTTAAATGGCACAGAAAATAAATAACGCAAAAAGCTTTAATTTTTCCTTCAACAGAATTTTTTCCGAAAAGACGCCGCTGCGTTTACAGAAAATTTCATTCTAAATTTGAATTTTCCTAATTATGAAAATAGCTTTTTCATGACCAAAGTCAAGAGGGTTATATGTCCTTCGTTTGGTAAAAGTTACGAAAATGTTAAATCTAATTTTTTTTCGTTGCACGATATTTAGATATCAACAGTATTTAACCTATGAAAAGCAATATAGATTTGATTATTAAAAATATACGAAAAAGACGTTTTATTATACCTATTTCCCTAAAATTATTCAAGAATTTAGGCCCACCAGTGGCGGAGCGGCTTAGACCACTGAACACTGGGAGACGGTGAAGTGATAGGACGTGAGTTCGATTCCGCGCGCCGTCGGTCTAGCTGTTCGGAGTTTTGAGTGGTTTTCTCCTAATGTAAAGTAAATACGAGCTAGAACCCCTTAAAAGACTTTCACCCAAAGCCTATATCCCTCGTGTAGATAATCGGATCAACACCATCAAGAATTTAGATTTTTATACATGTAAATGACAGGGTTTTTTCCCCTGTATTTTCTGAAATTGATTTAGCAGCAACAATATTGTGTAAAAACACCATAAGCAGAAATTGTCGCCACAATTGTTTCGGGTCGAAAAAGGCAAAGCACGACCCTTCATCAGGCGAAAAGTTAGTGCAGTTTTCTTTTATATTTTTTGTCACTATATGAATTTATGAAATTCAATATTAAAATTTTATTTAGGGTTTCATGAAAAGGCTGGCAAAAACGAATAAATAATTTTATTTTTAAAGAGAAGGTCTCAGAAAAAAATGCAATAAAATGCTTGTTTTTCATATTATCATCACAGACCTTCTCTCTCAAAAAAAAAAAAAAAAAAAAAGAGAGAGAGAGAGAGAGAGATGAGGGGAAAAATATATGTTCATCTTTAATGAGAAGTGAAAATTATTCACTTTCATCATCTGAATCATCAACTGAAACATCATCATCATCATGGCTGTTATCATCTAAAGAGATAACTAATGGATCACATAATTCTTCCATTACGCCATCTTTTTCCCAGTATTCATTTTCTAAACTTTCAATGTGCGTGCAATAGTGCTTCCATCTCTCAACATCAATGTTCTCTAATGCAAGTTGAGTCAGGTTGAAAAGTTGATCCATTTTTAAATCAGCCGTTACATTTCTCTGCCTAATAAAGTCCTTTATATCCGCCCATACATATTCTATGGCATTTATGTCGCAGTGATATGGAGGCAATCTTAATGCATGATGTCCATGTTCAGCTAACATCTTATCAAATTTATATTCCTTCGCCTTCGAGTTGGCCTTTACAAGTTCCATAAGTTCAACTTTACGCAAATTTTCAGAATATGGCACTTTGTTTAGTGTTAGCCAATCCATTATTTCTCTTTTATTTTGTGAAGAGTTTGGAGGCTTGTTTAACTGAACCGAATGGTACGGGGCATTATCTATAATAACAACAGAATTTTTCGGCAAGTTTGGGATCAGTTTTTCAATTGCACATTTTTCAAATATTTTTGAATTCATTTGTCCATGATAATCGCCTGTGGTGGTGTTAGCTTTATAAGTCAATGAGGAATTCGGAATAAACCCCATTTCTCCTCCTGCGCATAATGCAATAATGCGTCTCGATGCCGCCCCTGTCTGAACGACACCGAAAACATCTTCCGATTGCCAGCATTTCCCGACAGTTAAATTACTGTCAATCCAGGTTTCATCTACAAAAATAAGAGGTCTTTTTTCTCTTCGGAACTGGTGAATATTCCGTAAATATTTTGTACGAGACAGAATGATATCACTTCGTTCTGTTATCAGTTTCCTCTTATTCTGACTTTTTTTCCAGCGGAAACCCATTTCATGTAGAATTTTACATAAAGTTTCTTTTGATTTTGAAAACTGTATCCTTTCTTGTAATCTTGTTAATAACTTTGGGATAGTAGGCACTATTTTATCTATTGTATAGAAGTCCTGGATAGTTCTTCGAATTACATCCAAGTCAAAATTATCCAAATTGACACTCTCAATAGTAGTTTTCACCTTTTTCTTTTTGGGAGAAGGCAAATTACTTGGAGTATTGCGAATTCTTCGTATAGAACCCTTTGAAACATTGGCAATTTTGCTAGCCCTTTTAGTTGCGTGTGCCAACGGAATAGTTATACAACCTTTATCTGCTTCATTATCACAGAACTTCACAACGCTGCTTAAAACCGCTTTCGTTTCAGCACTAAAATGTTTGCCTTGAGAACTTCTACGTTCTTTTGAATTCATTTTATCGATCCAAAAGGAAGTACAAAACGAACGAAAATGTTATTTTCTTAGAGAAAATAATAAAATATTAGATCCGCTAACAAAGAATAAATCGTAGTAGTCAAACAGCAGCCAAAGGAAGAATGACAATCGGTCATCGGTCAGTTACGTTAAGGAGAAACATGTATCTCTCCCCTCTTTATTCACCCTTCTCTCCCTACGGAATGGGTCACTGCTTTGGCAGCATGCCAAAAGCAACATTTGAAAACTTGTCGAGCAGTACCTCATCTCAAATTATTAGGAATAACAATAGATAAACACTTTAACTGGCTGGAACACATAAAAGAACTTAAAATTAAAACCCTAAAAATTTTTCACAATTTTGCGAAAATGGTCGGTAAGAGATGGGGTACATCAACAACTCTTCTTAAAATCTGGTATAACTCAATCATTGATAAAATTCTTACATATGGGGCTGGTATCTGGGGAAGGCATCTCACACAAACTGCAAAAACCAAAATTAACTCTGTTCAAAGAATGTTTTTACTCCAAATTTCGCGTGGCTATAAAACCATTTCAACAGACGTCCTCACAGTCATCACCGGGATTCCCCATGTGCATCTCGAACTTAAATATGGTCAAAATAAAACGAATATTTTACAACTTCAAAACTCAGATCTATCAAATTTACTTCTACCTGGCGTTAGAGTACAACATCTCCTTCCCAGCTGGCAAATATACCCAGCTCAGGACATTACCTCCTTACTCACTTCATGTTCCAAAAATAGTTTTTCTCCGTCGGTTCCTATGGCGGTCTATACTGATAGCTCTAAAACGGAGCACGGGGTCGCGGCTGCCTTCTGTGTTCTAAACAACAATGAATGCATCCATCGGTGGGCATGCATTACAACTCAGATTACAACTCAGTCTTCCAAGCGGAACTTTTCGCAATAGAAAAGGCCCTGGAGTGGACCCAACATCATATCAATCAAAAATTCCATATCTTTAGCGATAGTCTATCGGGTCTACAGGCCATAGTCCGTCAGACACCCTAAAGTTATTAAAATTAAGCAACCCTTAAAAGATTTAAATTTCCTAACGTCCCTGGCACACGTTTCTGCCCATAGGGGTGTGTTCGGTAATGAATTAGCAGACTCCTTAGCAAAGGTGCAACGGAGAATAATAGCATAGACTATTCTCTTCCTGCACCTCCTTCGTACATTAAAAGTACACTAAAACTCTCAATGCTTCGGGAATGGCAGGCCTGGTGGGAGGACTCAGAAAAGGGAAGATATACCTTTTCCTTGATCCCGCATGCGACCGCAAATGATTGGTCACACTCTCCTGAGTCTGCTGCCTTCCTATCAGGTCACGGGCCTTTTCCAAAGTACCTACACAGATTCCACTGCCGACGCACGCCCCTATGCTCTTGCGGAGAGGAGGGCACACCTGAACATTACTACTACAGTTGCCCTCTTACAAGTCTATACCATATTAGAAATGCCTTGCCAAGACCCGAGGGCTAGCTGGAAAACATTGTTACGCGTCCTTCCCTCCTGAATAAATTGAAAAGAATATACTATCTTTTGATAGACATCTCAAATGGAACTAATTAATGGAGTTAAAATTTAATTATATATATATATATATATATATATATATATATATACAAATATTAGTTAAGTTTTTACTGTATGGTCTGAGTGTGTGAGTGTTTTGTCTGTCCTCTAAAAGCATGTGTGCGAGAATGTGAATTTCTGTACTCTCCCCCTCGGTGCTGCAATCATCCCAGTTTTAAAAGAATCTGACTTGAAGATTTCCCACTGCAAATAAAAAAGTTTGTTCTCATCCCTTCAAAAGACTCTTTCATCTCATCTTTAATATTGTAGTGTACATCTTTATTAGAGTGTTACCCACAACTTCAACAACATCAAAAATATGACTGCTTATCTGCATTAAACAGTTTTCTCCATAGCGCCCCTTGTCGCGAAAGGCAAATCCTCGGCGCAACTTGGAAATTGTTCAATTTTCACACCTTCGCCCACTGTCGGCTCTAGGCTAGGGCCTGACGATTTATGTATTTTTTTTCCTTTTATTTTTTTTTCTTTAATAAACTGCGAGTAGTCCCCTTAGAAGCGCTCAACATCACTCCAAGAGTGATGAGCGGGGGCTGCTCCCTGTTAAAATATTCTTAATTTTGATAATTTTTTGTGGTCGCTGTAATTCATTTCAGCCGATAATTTTTTCTCTTTCTGGTGTTTTAAGAAGAGTAGAATCATGTGTGAGTGTTCTCACACATATGTCCTTTAAAAGCTTATTTATTTATCCAAATTTAATATATAACAAAAAGGAGGGATTAATATAGATTATATAAAATAAATCTTTTTAAATTTATCTAATTCAAGTAATTAATTATAGAGAATTTCCCGTTTTATTTTTAAATCAAAATTTTCATTCCTTTGTTCTTCTATCGTTACAAACACATTGATCTAGGAATAAAATAAGCAATTTTTATATCAGGGTTTTTGAAAAATAGTATGTTTATACATTTTCCCCGGAGGGATTAAATCAATTTAGCCATAATTATTTATTTTCAGAGGGTAATTTAAAAAGCCGTTATCAATCTATTTCTAGCATATACAGCTATTAATAAAATAAAATAATCATTTGATTTCATGTTTATTACCCTTGTATGTTTACGTTAAAAACCTATTATTATTTCAAGAGGGTCATTATAGTTCTAAAAATAGATTTATAATGTTGTTTGATAGTCTAAGCGTCGCCGTCTTTGTTCATTGAGAGTTGAAGGTCATTTGGCATGGCTTCTCAATGTCAAATCGATTTAATATTTGTAACGAACTTTTTATATTCAAAAATTTAGTATGAATATGTTAGAAGAACAAAGAAACAGTTTGGCATTCTTTTGGCTGCATTTCAACGATGCCAATCTTTGGGGTTGCAATTTAACTTCTAGGAAGCTGCGAGATTTAGACAAGCTTTTGCGATTTTGACGTTGATAGAGTAAGTCGTTTTTCTGTTGTGTCCTCCTCTCCCCCCGTCTCAATTTCCGTGGGAGATTGATATATTCTTCTGTGCTTCAAAAAAGATGTACTTCATGCTCGAAGAGGAATTCTTTTTGTGATTTTTTCAATAAAAAGCAAGTTAATCTTATTCTGCCTGATTACTTCTTCTGAAAAGGAAAATTACTATCTACAGTTTTTTTGTGTACTTCTAGCAACTTCGATGCGGCCCGTACAGCTATGGACCCAGGTATTGCGGTAACGGGAAACACCGTTATAAATCACATATATTTTTTTCAATATTTTTCGAAGGCGACACCTTTTGAATGTTTCCTTGTAAGACTAACGTATTATTTTAATTTTATATTTTTAAATGTTTAATTAAAGCTGTTATCATGGTTTTTATATTTTCAGTGATCTTTTTTATTATCGTTTGAACGTGACGTGACGTAAACGCATCAGATTATAAATTTAAGCAAATAAAGCTATAGAAAATGTCCGTTTCATCACAATTGTCGAAAAATCACTTTTCAACTTGTAACTTGAAAAAGTTTAAATACAAAAATTGTTCTTTAGGGTAAGTCGGTAATTCGCCTGATTTAAAGTGTTTTCCTATTTTCAATATTAAAGAAATTATGGGCAAATAAAAATTTTTACCCCCTTTGAGCTGGATAGCCCATCTACGAACTCGACCGAGATTTTTACTGTCCTGACAACATATCCCGAGCTGGTTAAATTTAAATAAAAATTACTCCAGTTATCGTGTTCACAACTTAACATGGGAAAAGCGTTATACATACATACATATATATATATATATATATATATATATATATATATATATATATATATATATATATATATATATATATATATATATATATATATATATATATATATATATATATAAACTTTTGAACGGAGGGTGGTTTTGGGTTCTAGGGGTCATGGTCGGTGAAGATATGAAGAAATTTTCCAGAAGTCGTGTTATTTAGAACCATTACAATTGGTAGATTTCCTATAAGGAATTTACCTAAAAGTTACATTTATAAGATCATTTTCCATTTTAATGGAAATTACGCTTTTAAAAATACCTTTTTTCATAAAATGGTCTCATAAGATAAATGTCATTTTTTTCTTATTACATCATTAAGCTGAAACTGCGTGATTAAATATTGTCCATTTATAAATATTATTTTTTTATTCTTGCGTATTTTATTAATTACATCACTATCGTATCGTTTCAACAAAATATAATCCTAACTGGTCCACGTTAGAGAAATATTATATAGATAATTAATAGTATTTGTTAGCTCCCGTCGATGCTTTGTAAATGTAGCACTAAATGGTTTACATGATGAAAAACAGAAAAAAATATATGCATAATTTATAGAGGTTTTATCGGCAATTGATAAAGCAGGAGTTTTTAATTATAGTAGTCTTTAGTCGTTACATTAATTGCTTACATACAAACTATAATTAAAAACATTTGCTAAGTTCATTGGTTAGATTTATTTAGCTAATAAAACTCAATAAATTTCAATCATGTTTACAAACCAAATTTCAATATTTTTAAATATTCTAGTGTATTTATTTTTTATTTACTGTTGTTTACTATTATTTACTATAATCCAACATTAATTTCTATAATTTAATATTGTTTATTTTCTAACATACACTCTATTATCTTTAAATGTGAAAACTTTAAATAATTTTGAACAGTGAGTAATGAATGTTTGAAAATCCTGAAATGGTGCATGAATACAGAAAATTGAAAATACACGGAATTAAACTTGTAAAATGCACACTAAAACACATTTGTGGCATTGAAAAATATAATAGCCTGCAGTTCAAAAATCCCATTACTGCTTAAAAGCAACCCTATTGTTGAGAGAAAATTACAGTCTATCTATCTTTATGTGGCATCTAGTTACCCATTAATTTAAATGTCAAGGCATTTACCAATATAGAACTTCTATTAAAGAAAATTAATTGAATATAACTAGGCGGCTATATAAAGAATACACATCATTTAACAGTATAAACTAATTCTGGGTGTTGTTTCATTCTAAAAATTCAATTTTATTATCAGATTACGCAGTTCTTATTGACAGATAGTAATAAACTAACCTTAATAGAAATTTTACATTAACTTACAATGCCGAGGCCTTGGCAAGATTGCTACTGTTTCATTACATCGTTTGTTAACCTTCAGATTATTAGACATTTTTGAAAAGTGTGAAATCAGAAACTGCAAACACAAATAAAGCTGAAAGAAATACAACAACTATTAGACAAATAAGTAATACAGGTCCCCTACCCTTTGTCTGTCATTTTTCGTAAGAAGCTACCTGTCACTTTAAAAAATATGACAAATAGAAATTAAGATTTGACAACTTCTATTAATTGTAAGATGCATCAGAAACACTCGTGAATACGTCCTTGCAGATGTTCATAACTAATAACTGAAATATTTACATTCTGCTGATTGTAAACAACAGATGATCTACGATGTTTTGTCTAAGACTAAGATATACTAGACGTTATTCGACGTCCAAAATAACTATGAAATCAGTATGTTTCTTTTGGAGTATTACTCTCTTTGCAGATAAATTTTGTTTTTTCTATATTTATTTATTTATTTATTTTGTTGTTGTTGTTTTTAGTTAGGGTATGGAAATAATAATATAAACGATTTTATAAAGCTTTCTTATCGTGAATCAAATGCATAACTAATTTTCTGAATATAATATAATGCTGCAAACATTGACTTTCTTTCTCCTCTCTCCGCTTCTATCTCTGGTTACATTAGAAGAAATTATTATTATTATTCGTTGTTTTTCCGAAATAAAATTGTTTTATAAACTTCTCTACGTTAATAAGATAAAAGATACAAAATAAGTAAAAGGAAGAAATGTATATATACTTAAAAATATGTTACTCAGTTTTATTTTACAAATTTTCAAGTAAAAATTTCATAGTTACTTTTTAAATTTTTGAAAGAAACTTTATTTAAAAGAAAAGATAATCAAATTAGTAAAAAATTTCTTTTTGTTCTGTAAAACTGAGGCATGGAATGAAATACCTAAAACTGACTTCAGTTTGAGGTAATCTATAATTAAGAAAAATACTATGTAAAAATTAAAGCACTTTAAAATAAAAGCATTTCTGAAGGGGTCATATGGGTTTCAAAAGCTTTAAAAAAAAATCTCTCTCTTTATATATATATATATATATATATATATATATATACATATTTTTTAAATTTGAAATTTTGAGCTCATAAAAGAGAAACATTTGGGACAAAAATCAATAAAATCAGACCCGACCCGGCCCGTGGTGACTCAGAAATCTGTAAAATTACAAAAATAAAATAAAATAAAATAAAATAAAAGTAAAAATTACACTCCTTTTTGTGGAAAAGATTTTTAGAATGCGTTTTGTAGGAGTTTTATATAACTAAGCAATAGAATGTTCTTTAATAAAACTGCTGAACTTTTACAAGATATTTATATATAAACAGAAGTTCATTATTACAGACGTACAGAAGGAAAAATAGGCAGACAGAAAGTTAAATCGAAAATAGAATTCGTTAAACAATATAGAAAGGTATTTAAAATGGTTAATAGTACTAAAAATACACTTTCAGCCATTTTCTGTTATATATCGTAATATATCCGAATCTTTCATGCGATCCAGTAAACAAAACTTTAATGCTAATCCAACCATATACAATAGAAAAGATGCTTTTGCATATGTTAAAAATTATGCTACTTTCATCCAGTGCCCTGGAGAAAAGAAAGATAAGCCTTAAAGACAAAGTTACAGCGGAAGAATTTTAGAGCCTCTACGCCACCTAAACTCTACAGAACATAGGACACAAAGCGTTATACACAGTAACGTATCTAATTTCTTTTGTTTGTACATGTGCGCAAACTAGTAGTGGCAAGCATACTATTTTGAATAGGAAACCATCTAATACTACTTTAAATAAAATATGTTAATTTCCAGACATGTTTAAAATATTTGCGGAAAATCAGATCGCGAACAGATAAACTGATAGAAAAATTGAGGTTACAAACATTTTTTAACAAAATAAAATTTTTTTGTGACATACAGTCGGTAACAAAAGTGTCCGAACACTAGCAAAAATTCCTATGTAAAAAAAGTACGCTTAATACAAGTTTGCTAAATAAATCCTTGTCGAATCCTGTTCTTAGACTGTCTAAGAATAGGATTCGACAAGGATTTATTTAACAAAACAGTTATTAAGTGTACTTTTTTAACATAGGAATTTTTGCTAGTGTTCGGACACTTTTGTTACCGACTGTACCAACCTGTAAAATTATGCAAAATAAATGACTGAAAAAGTATTTTTACCATTTTCGTTTTTCTTTGATTAACGACGAATCAAGAAAAAGATTCGGGCCGACATGGCCTTGAAAAAAATTCCTCCAGGCCCGGTCCGAGAACACGCAAAAAAAAAAAAAAAAACTGAGTCCGAGCCCGGCCCGACCCGAGAGTATATTGAAAAATTCGCCCCGAGGGCCGGGCCGGGCTCGGGCTCGGGCCAAAAGCCCGGCCCGTGCAGACCTCTACAGTGGGTTCTGTTCTCAGGAGATCCTTCAGAGAAGCGGCAGACACGATTTTTCAAAAACTAATGCACCGATCTTTTTGAAAGTTTGCACATTTCTTCAAAATAGAATTAACTAGTGATTTAACGAAGGATTTTTCTTTTCCTTTTTCTTTCTCATTTCTTTTTTCTTTTCTTTTCTTTTTTTCTTTTTTTTTTTTTTTTTTTTTTTTTTAATTCCGACTAATTTTACTAGGCTATGCGTGGGGTGAAATGTACAGGAATTTGTGCTGTTTTTACATACAACTCTGCCAAAAATTTAAATTTCATTTCATTTCTTTTCTTCTTTTAAATACTTCGTTCAAGTAGTTCCTTAGTCAGGATTTCCGTTTAAAAAAAAAAACAAAAAAAAAAAAAAACTGAAATATATAAATTGTTAAAGTTTCAATTCTAATTATACACAACGTGGATCAGTATTTATAATCTATTAGAACTTGACAAAGTGTTACAAGAGCAAGAGCTAATAAATATATCAAAATATACCTGGAAAACAAATTTCATCTTAAGAAACAACTATTTTTGAAATGTAAAATATTGTTATGTATTTACAAAAAATTCAAAAGCTATGCCAATCAACCTATCTTTTACGAACAATTGAACGAATTCGTACAAAGAATCATTGTGAAAAACTCCATTTCTTGAAAATTTGCATGGCACAAGTATGAACACAAAAATTCCAAACCAAAATAGAAAATAAATAAACATCCAAATGAGAACATGCACTTAAAACATGTATGAATGTAAAGAAATATTGTCAAACTGTGTAACTTCTTTTTTTTTAAGCCATTTAAAATTCAGAAGAAACAGAGAAAAAATGAAGGAATAGTAAGAAAAATCTACAAATATATCATCGTAAATAACACAAAAAAAAACGTCCTTAAATCTTTAAATATCCTAACGACTCTTAACTGGAGGGAAAAAATACAAATAGATTGCTAAAACCGTTTCATTTAAATAACTAAACGGTAGTTAACTGCGCATTATAATACTCGTTTTCCCTTTTATCGCTTACCTCGTAACCTTTTAATCCTGTTAATGGCGTTCTGAAAATACACAAGCGTTTTTATGTATGTAATGTATTTCTATTTTGTATTTTAACTGCTCTGTTTTTTCAACACAGCAAATTCCTTTACGAATTTTTTTTTCTGTATAGATTTACCATAAATTTATTTTCTGAAAGATTGTTTTTAATTACAGTCGGTAACAAAAGTGTCAGAACACTAACAAAAATTCCTATGTGAAAAAAGTAAACTTCATACGGTTTTGTTAAATAAATCCTTGTTGAATCCCGTTCTTAGTCAGTCTAAGAATAGGATTAGACAAGGATTAATTTAACAAAACTATATGAAGTGCATTTTATATATATATATATATATATATATATATATATATATATATATATACGAATTTTTGCTAGTGTTCGGACATTTTTGTTACCTACTGTACGTTTGTAAAAGGTTTTTATATACAAAATAAGGTTCTTAATTTGGAACTGGCGCTTCTAGCTTAAGCTCTCCAGGTAATTTTTTTAAGTAAAAATACTTCAATTATATTTCACAATATCATCATGGACGGGAAGACTCATAAGGGATTTAATACTAATTAGAGTCTTGAATGATCTTTTATTTTTTATTTTATTTATTTATTTATTTTTAAATGTATTTCTTTAATAGCAAAAATTACTTCTACAGGTCATAATATATTTCAGTTATATTTTTGAGGAGTCTAAAATAATAGTTTTAATACATTCTCTAAGCTTCACATTTTCATACATTCAGGGAACGTTTTACTTTATAATACACAAGAGATTGATTTTACTTACAGTCGGTAACAAAAGTGTCCGAACACTAGTAAAAATTCCTATGTAAAAAAAGTACACTTCAAACGGTTTTGTTAAATAAATCCTTGTCGAATCCTCTTCTTAGTCAGTCTAATAACATGATTCGATAAGGATTTATTTAACAGAACCGTATGAAGTGTACTTTTTTTTTACATAGGTAGTATTTACCTATTTGCTAGTGTTCGGACACTTTTGTTACCGACTGTACACCTGTTTAACATGATAAATATAAACATAAAAAAAACTGGTACAGCTGTCTTTAATTTTCATATCAGTTATAAAATCCTATAGTCAATAGTTCTAATGCATGCTTAAATTAATTTAGAATAAAAATTAACTGTTTTAAGAAGTTCATTACACAGACAGATTCTATATTTACCTGGTTGTTCTCTTGGGAAGTAATATAGTAGAATTTTCAAACACTGTTTCATCCACAAAACAAAATACAATCACAAAACTGAGAAAAATCATTAAAAATTTTCAATTACTAATACATTTTTAAATAAATGAAATTACAATTATCCCGCCGATTTCAACTCAGTTTGTTCATGTATATGTCCATTTGTTTTCTAATTTCTATAAACGATTTTCAAATAAACATAACATAATTCGGATACATTTTATTCTGTGAGAAGTAATTTTTTTTATGTGTATATTTATTATGTTAAACAGTTGATAGTAAAACGAATCTCTTGTGTATTATAAAGTATAACAATCTTTCAATTTCTTAAAATGTGAATTTTATCATTGAATATGAAGCTTAAAGAATATATTAAAGGTATTCCTTTAGAGTCCTCAAAAATGTAACTGAAATACAGTAGAACCAGTAGAAGAAATTTTTGCTATTAAAGAAACACTTAAAAATAAATAAATAAATAAAAATAAAAATAAATAAATAAATAAAATTTTATACATTATAGGTAGGTGCTCCAGCGATTGGCATGCTCCAGTAATTGACATATATCCTGAAATAATTAATAAATAAGAAAAATCATAAAATCATATATTTTACATATAAGAATTTTAACATTTTCTGTCAAACACTGGAGCATAGGGTGCTAATAACTGGTAAAATGAATAACTAGCAGTGTCAAACACTGGAACATAGGGGGCCCAATTACTGATAAAATGAAAAACTGGCAGTGTCAATTACTGGAACATTGAGTGGGTGTGAAATAAAAATTCATTAAAAAAAAAAAGTTATAAAATATATATTTTTTAACATATATAAGGTTCTGAATGCCTTTCATACCATATGTACTAACTTAAGATTTCTAAAAATATTTTCTGATGACTAGAACATTACAGACATCAGAGATTGCTCTAAAAGTGTCTGGTGCACTTACCCTATATTACCAAATGTTTTTAATTGCAATAAAAATAAATGAATTATATGAATTGCTATTTGTTCTTTTTTTTTTCTGTTCCTTATATATTTATGACCTTATGAACTTGCTTAATCTATAACTTAATTTTAAAATGTCGCATTTATTGTCACAAAATATCAGATTTTAAAATGATCTCTAAAAATAAACGCGTGGGAACATTATTCATTAACTCTTTATTTAAGTCATATAAGTGATTCATTATGCAATACTTTTTCTAAATTTGTTTTACTAAGATTTCACTTCAGTTTCTTTGTCACAAAATGTAATTTAGCGAATTTATTAAGGTTAATTGACCAGTAATGAATTGATATTAGGGTCAGATTATAACAATTTAATAATAATTAATTGGTAAAAGAAGTTGTCCTTGTGTGGTTTCATTAAGAATTCGTTCAATCTCAATTTGCATTTGGAATGGAGATATATAATATCGAATATTATGCCAATACATAACGCTAGATTTTTATTCATTTAAGCCAACTCTTAAGTTTCTAAGTTTTATTTTTGTGTTTTTATATATATATTTATTTTACATTACATGAACGAAAAATTATTTATTAAACTTAATTCGTATTTACACTAGTACATGCTTTTAATATGCCTTTTTCTAGTTCAGAGCGAAATTAATTAGTGAACACTGGTTCAGATTTTTCTTTTCTTTTTTTCTTTTTCTTTTTTTTTTTTTTTTTTAAGTAAGTGTTAACCGTGTTTTCTTGGTTTGAATTATTTAAAATTAATTTACTTTTTTGAATATTTTAAAAGAAATATAAAATTCACTTCAATTTAACATGATGTCCAACTACAGTGGATTCCATCCCATGTGGATCGCTTCTGCAAGGAATTAGCACGCAGTCTTGCAAAGCAAGGCTGCAGTCACCCAAACTCCTCTTTTTCAGAACTTATTTACCTAGAACTCTTCTCCCAGAAAAAATCTCAAATTAAGCATTGGCTTGTGTCCTTCACTCATCACTGGTATAAGTGCAGTAAGACGAGTCTATAACTACCCCTTTCATGTGACAGGAAATCCTGTACCAGCCTCTTACGCCTTGCCAACGACCTCCTGAAATGCCTTTACCTTTCTAAGGGCAAGAAAAAGTACCAACTTTGCCCGAAATGCCACCAAAAAACGGCTTCTGCAGATCACATCTTGGACTATTTGCGTCTTCTTTGTTAGGAAATTTATACCTCTTCCCTTCTCGTGATTGACTTTCTAAGTATCGACGGTGTCTTAGACTGTCTGACGGACTGTTGTTGTTTCTTATCTCCAACGTCAGACCAGGTTGGAGATTAGAAACAACAACAAAAAAAAAAAAAAAAAAAAAAAAAAAAAAATGTGTAAAATATTAAAATAATAATGTTGTAGTGAAATATGCCACACAATGTATATTTATAAAGAAGTATATTTAGATCAATTTTAAAATTAAGCACTAATGATATTCTTCATTTTCGGTATACAATGGCTGTTTCCAGGGGCTGTGTTTATATTTATTTTTCTCCTTACTTTAAATTTCTGTATAACGCTTCCTTAATCTGTTTCGTTTCCAGGGGATGCAGGTAGGTAAAGTAGCAAATTTATGACGAAGAAAGCGTTTTTTTTTTTTTTTTTTTTTTTTTTTTTTGTGCGTGTGTGTGTATTTTCTAATTTTCTAATAATGACAGTGAACTCGAGGGACATGATCCTTGAAAGAAATACTTCCTTCTCATTCCTTGGAAGAACACAAGAAAACGAGGTTAAAAATGTTAGTTTTATGATCTTCAAAGCATGGTAAAAGTCGTGTCTAGTATTTATAGCAACTTAGTATATTTCATACTAATCAAACGTATTTTGATTTTGAGATAAAGGACGATTACCTTAACCTTATAGGACTATAGGGAATTCCCTTCATCGCAATTTTTAACGAGGTATTGGCACATATTCATATTAGCTTCAAACAAATTAAATCAAAAATCGCAAAGACTAGTCCAATGAGCTCTGCATGTGTTCGAACCTAACACTTCTAGCCAATTAGCTTTGAGAGCCAAACATCCCACTCAGAGGTTGAAGACAGATGATGTGGAAAGAGGACTTAGATTGAAATCGAATAATTTAAAGTGTGGAAAAAATTATATGAATATAAAGATGATAATTTGCGATTACAAAATGAAATAATTTAATTTAAGAACCATTAAAATTTAAAAATTAAAATTAACTTGCAGAGCCGGAGAGAGACAGATGGCGATGACTTCTCCCTGTCCCCCTCCGCTAATTATGCATATATATATATATATATATGTACGGTTCATACATTGAAAAATTAAAAATGAAGTCTAAATTTTATAATTAAGACTGAAAATATTAATGAACTTATTCATCTGACTGCATCGCTACTTGAAATAAACATAAGTATTTACAACTTTCGAATAAATGAATAGTGTCTATCAAAGACCGACCAGATTAACTAAGGCGTAGTGAATTGCATGCCAGGCCAAACGACCAAGTTTCCTTTCTGGTTTGGTCAATTTTCTTTTTTCTCAAGATTAATTGTTTTTTATCTGCAATGAATTATTTATAAATAAAAAACAATATAAATTAAGACAGTTTATACAATAAGTGAAAACACAGTTAAAAAAAAAAAAAATAATAATAATATATACATATATACATATATATAGGGTAAAGTATACAGAATATAACAAACGTTTAAACCCCCCTCTCTCTCTCTCTCTCTCTCTCCCCTTTATTTTATTGTATTTTATTTATTTATTTATTTTTTTTGGCTCCTTATCACTATTAATATCAATGGTAAATTTCAAACAACTGAACGAGGAAAATTCATCAGAGAATTGCGGAATATTCAGTAGGACTGCAAAATGCATCATGCATCCTTTACTGTGCGTGTTGCAGGATATTCAGTGCTTGTTGAATATTTTACACTTTTCTGGTGAATTGTCCTTGTTCACTTGTTTGAAATTTATCGTTGATTTTAATACTTATGTAGAGATAAAAAGAACACAAAACGTTTTGTTTATGCTCTGTATGTATTTTAATACTTTAAACTTTGTTCTCAATTATTGCAATAACTGTCTGAATTTAATAGTATTTTGTTTATTGATAAAATAATGAGATGTCATGATCTATAATTATGCTTTTTAAATACTTATATTTGATCAAACTTACAAATCCTAATTTAAAATTCATTGAAGACGAAAGATTTGAAAATTTAACACTCTTAAATATCGTCCAATTTTAAAATAGAGTTATAGACAAACTTGAAAAATGTTTGATGTTTTTTAATTTTAAAACTGAACGGAATCGATGAAACAGAAGAAAAACATACTATAGCTAATTTTTATCTACTAATGCACGACCACTAATAATAATAAATAAAAAAAAATCCATTAAAATTACAAGTTAATTTTCGTAATGTAAAAGTCGTGCCGTATCCTTTTTTAATGGTATCATCATATAATATATTCTACATAGTAATTTATATTCAAATGTAACCGTAAAAATTCAATAATTTGATTTGAATTTTTTTATGTTCCGTGAAGGGCCGTTAGAATCGCCTTGAGTTTTACATACTTGAGCAAGCCTTACGATGCAGTACTCACCTGTTTGCGTGGGCACTCGAAAATGACGAACAAGCCCTTATTTGTGTTTCCATCCCAGTTCTTTTATATCGTCAAAATAGATGGCTTCGAGAGCGAAGTTTCAAGAATTTTTCCAGGCAAGGTCGCTGTGCCTGCAAATTAATAGAAAGCTATTGTACTCACCACCTTCTTAATTAGAAGGCATGCTGAAAGTGTATGATGTCATGCAGATGATATTGGATTTTCCCTTTTCGACAAGAATTGAAATTATGGGTCTTAAGGAGCAATTAGATATGGGAGATATTTGAACAATTTCTACGTTTTTTGGAAGTTGAACGCAATAAGGAAGTAAATGCCATTGTTTCTTTACAAAAAAAAAAAAAAATATTATTATGGGCAGTTCAGTTTAGAACTTATACAGTTTAATTCCCTGTTTTAATCATTCCTTATGTTTTAATCATAATAAAAATTTAAATTACTATTTAATGACCTTGAAGAAAATTTCCATGGAGGTTTGTTTGGATTTTTCTGAATAACTTTATTTTATATTTAGGGAAAAATTTGATGGTGAAGATATAAATAACTTAAAAGTCATTTGATTATTCAGATTTTATGCAAATTGAGTTTTAATATTCTAAAGTTCGCTGGTTGGTAAAATACTTTAGATTCTCTGATGTAATCAATATAATGATATATAATTATAACTTTAATGAAAATCTTAAACTATTTCCGTATTAGAACTCTATACTGAAATTTTGATGATGCATTTTAAAATAGATAGCAAACAATATATTTTAATTTTAAACATTTTAAATGTATACACAAATTTAAGTCTATAGATGACATCTTTGCTTTTTAATATGTTCATAACAATAAAGTAATGGATTACTAAAAATTTTCGACTCTTAGTATTTAATCGATTTAAAATCTTTGTGATGACGATAATGAGTTTTCACTTTATTAGATACCATATGCGTATCTGGAATAAATATTACCTAGATAATATAACTCGAGAATTAAATATCACATAAGTACACGAAACTTAAATTTATTTAAATCTCCACATAAACTATTTTTCATTACCATTTTTTCTAACTCGCTTTTTTGACAACTCTATCGTTACCAGTAAAATATAAAAGCGCATTCAGCTTGATAAGAAATAAGATTATTATAGAAATTCATAAAACTTAATGAAACAAAACTATACTTTTGTTTTCTTTTTTTTTATTATAGGAAAAGTTGTTTTGTTTTGGGGTCAAGAAGAAAAACCTGAATTTTCTATATAATATGTCAAAAGAATACATCTGTCTTTGAAAGTAGTATAAAATGAGGAAATTCATACAGAAAATTATTATTTTATTACTTTTTCATTTGAATGTCAGGTGTTTCGACATCTATTGTATAAAAAAATATCCTTAAATGAAAGTTTCATGAACTTTTTTAAAAATTTGATACAACCTATAAAATTCCAGGTTCAAGGTAGTTTATACTGTTATTTTGAAGGCTGCGTGACTAAATAAATAGTATTATGGCTTCCTAAAGTTTTTTACAGACATTCAGCAAGTTTATTTCTTTCATTCTGAAATTTTGCAATACGCACAAATTTAAGCACTAGATTGGTTTTTTTTTTTTCCTATGTTGATATCAAATTGAGATGGATAGTTTGCAACAGATTTCAAAATGACAATTAGTTACACAAGCCAACAACCAAAAAAGTGTTTAGAAAGCAATAGCTGATATTGATAGACGTTTGGATGCTGATTTCGAAAAAAAAAAAAAAAAAAAAAAAAAAATCAAAAAATTTTATGACGTACCAGTTTTTCAAAAAAATTGAAAATTAAAAAGAGATGGAGCGTAGATATCAAAGTAAATGGAACGTCAATATGATTTCGGACTACTGTTTGATGCTACACAGACACAGAGAAGTCTCCCACACTGCCTGCAATAGACAAAGTGCCAAAAGGGACTTTCTGGGCAAAAAGAAAAAAAAAAAAAAAAAAGCATAAGATATATGAATTTAAGATTTATTGAACAATCGTAACCATTAACTATTTCAATTAAGATAATTCCCAATTAACATAAAATCAATACATATTTAACAAACCATTTACAATTATTTGATGCATTAAATAATTTGTAAATTAAACACTTAAAAATGTTCTGAAAAGACCTTGTTTCCCCCAGAATATGTAGAATAGGCTTCCTTGCCTATATATTTAAGCCCATTTTGTGAAAAATCCTTGCGTGATTGAGAAAGAATGAATGCCATATTTGAAACCAGCGCACCAAATAATATAAAAATAAGTCATTGCATTCCAAATACTTTTTCATGATTCAAATTTTGCAGATGTGTGTTATCTTCATTAATGGGTATATGAGAAGATAATTAGGATATAATTGGTGAAATATAGCTTAATTTAACAAGATCATAAATAAGTTTAGGGAAAGGTTTTTTTTTTTATTATTATTCTTAGAACTGACGACTATTAGTCTCAATTTGGAGAACGGATTTTTACGATAGGTGGACATTTATCGAAATCGAAAATTTATCGAAAATATAATTGAATAATTTGAAAGCGATGTTATAATTTGAAAAAAAAAAAAAAAAAAAAAAAACTAATAGTCCTCCGTACTAAACTAGATTCTGCTTTTGCCAGAATTTCATCAAAATCTTCTTTTTTTTTTCTTCTTCTTCTTTTTTTAAGGAAAAACAAAAAACAAAAATTAATAATAATCAGTTTCGAAACCGACAGTATCGAAAGAAGTTTTTTTTAAAAATAATTTTGAATTAGGAGATAAAAAGCGCGTGTGCAAAATGAAATAAAAAATAAAATAAGATTTATAAATGGGCAATATGGCTCGTGGACTCAGTTCAATGATATAATAAGAACTAGTATGATGTGATCACCACATGACTTTCTTCTATATAATTTTACACAATATTTATTCAATGCAAATTTTTTTATTTATTTATTTTTTATTATTATTATTTTATACTCATTTTTAGCACGAGAATATAAGTCAATGAAATTAACGAAATTACACAATTTTCACGATTAACTTATTCACATGATTATTCATACGATTAACTTAATTTCAGTGCTTAAAGCATAGCTTTTAGTTACCAGTACGATATTCTAACAGGATTACACATAATAATAATAATAATAATAATACATCTTTGGATGTGCAGTTCGCATAATTTAACTATACATGATAGGTACGGATATCTTTAATAATACTTGGATAAAATTTTTGCTATTTTTCATTTTCAAAAGGTACACAGTTTTCTAGATTTACTGCATATCCATTTCCATAAACTAATTATTTCTAAGATTTTTTTTTTTCTTAAATGTTTTTTTTTTCTTCGGAAATTTTAAAGACAGTTATCTTTTTTTCTACTTAATATATGTGTTACCAATTTCATTTGCTTACAGATTGAAATGAAATGGTACCAATCTCTAATTTTTTTTCCTTCTACGTATACTATGTGAAATTGATTGTACCATAAAAGTTACACTTGTTTGCGATAATGTTTGGACATATTTACCAAGCTGATCACGCACCTCTAGTGTTGTCAATTTTAAAAATAATTTACGTACATGATGAATGGTGATTAAATTCATTGTCTGAATTTAAATGCATGTCAAAATACCTGACTTCATCTTACGCATTTTAACAAATAACCCATTTCCGGCAATTCATCAATGCTTGGCATATCGACGAATACCTAAAGTGTTGAAAGCTAAAGGGTTGACCTGCATGTGTTCTAAACAGCTGAATAGTCATTTCTTAAATAGCAATAAATTCGTTGCGTAAAGTTGGTAGTCGAGCATCGTCTTCCCTTGAATTCGTAAGCTATGCTGATAATTGGGATGAATTTGCATGAATTTCCTTCACAAAAAAAATAGTCACATCTGTGTTTTGTTTTGCGCGATTTTCTTGCGAAAAGTTATAAACAAATTAAACCTGTCAGTTTTGTGTTTGATTTACGAGTTTTGAAAGAGAATAAGGTTAGACAGTGAGATCGAACCATTGACATGTAAGGAGATGTGCTTCAGGGAAATTTTTGATTGGACTTCTAATCACCTGTATTATAATAAATTTGCTTTTGTAGAGAATTAAGTTATGATTGCTTCAGTCTTTGCATTTTATTACATAATGTACATTATCTGTGTTATTGAAACATCAAATTTAAGGCATGATGTTTTACATTTGCTGTCAGTTGAAATTAAATGAATTACCTTCGACAACTCAAAGTTAAGGTATGCGTAAGCAAACATAAAATCAAGTTAAAAAAAAAAAAATTAATACAAAAAGTAATAATCAGTTAACATCAAGTACTAATAATAAATAATACGAGTTTTAATTTTTCTTAGGTTAAAATTATTCACAATATAATAACTGGAAGTTATCTTTGTAAATATAAAATAAATAAATAAATAAATAAACAGGAAAACTGTATCATATATATCGATAGTATGGAAATATAATATCTCTTCTATATCTTGGCTATGTTAAAAAATATTTTTTTTTCACTATGTTATTAATTTAGGTTCTATCTTTAATTGAATAAATAATGTTTTTAAACTTATTTTTTCGCTTATTTCATAAACAACTTCTTTCACTCTTTACCAATATATATGCTCTAGAAGCTTCATATGAAGCTTGTTTCATATGAAAGATTTTATGGGCTCATTAAATAGTCCAATCTAATTTTCTTGTATAAGAATTATAATTGTGAATTACAATGTGACTCGATGTTTACAAGCGGTCGCTACTCACTTCGTTGTATAAGTATTCTATTCATAGAAATAAATCATTGGTATCACAGAAATCAGAAATTGTGAATATGATCCGAGTGAATGTCTGAAGGACTAAAGCATAGTGTTAAAGCGGATTTTCGAAATGCATGACACAAATATTGAAATTTCAGTTTCATTAGCATTAGACATATCAAACATTCTACAAAAGAAAAAAAAAAAAAAAATGAGAATATATCCTGCAAATCCACACATAGTTCATATTTTTTTTCCAAGTAGCTAATTATGATTTTAGAAATTGAAAAAAAAAAAGTAGTTGTTTACACACTGATAACAAAGTTGTTGACAATTTTTCTTTTTGTGATATCAATCGTATTACTGGGAGACGATTGTAATCCAAAAAGGTATAACATATGCATAAAATAAACTGGTGTTGAATGGACGCAGATGATAAAATGAATTTTTAAATTTCAAAAATCCCCCTGTTTTGATAAAAACCACTGAACATCTGACGTATACGCACTAGATTAGAAAGTACTGCGAAACGAAAGCAAATAATATCAAACTTAAAAGAGTTTTATTATTTTTTTTTCTTCAATTATTTCTAGATTTAGCATAGGGAGGTTAGTAATAAAAATCTATTATTAGAATAGAATTTTACATTTTTCACAAAGGTTTATTTTCTCAAGAAGTTGTTCCTGCTCATTTAAAAGCGATATTGGACTTTTCGGGATTAGTAAGTATACGACATGACTGTATTACAAGGTAACCAAAAAATTTCATACTATTTTTGGCGTCCCATCAATCATGCTCTCACATTTAGGAAACGAAATGTAACGTGCCTGCCAAGCGACCTGGAGACAGCTTTGACATGGACTTTAGTTATACAGGCATGTGTCTCACACACAGCAGTCATAGCTCGTCTACTATAAAAGACAGATAGAAGTATCGAAGCAGCTATTTCGCACGTAAGTTTTTTATGATTTTCAAGTGAACCTGTCAGCTACCGCATACACCAGGCATATGGAAAGAATGCCGTGAACGAACGCACCGCCAAGTATTAGTGCCAAAAATTTCTTTCGGGATATGCGTGCCTTGCTAATGAACCTCTTTAATGGATCTCTGCAACCACAAATGTTGTAGTGTACTTGTGCCAAGTGGTGAATTAGGAGCTTATTCCATTTGGTTAGACTATCTCTTCTAACCTCTACTGACAGCAGTTTTAAAGGGTGTGCTATGGCAGAAGGATTTGGCATTGGCAAAAATCAAGGTTGTACACTTCTTGAACGATAATGTTAAGCCACGTCTGGAAAATAGAGCCCGAGAGACTCATCAGCATAGACACTGTGCAATGAATTATCGAACCTTGCACCAACAGTTGTATCATTTTGCAGTTGTCAACAACAGTTGTTTCATCAGCACTACTTGTTCCATTTTCTCTATACCAACCTCCACGGGAAATCCTTCACCAATTAGGAATACCTGTGAAACGCACTCACAGACTTCTTTGTATCTAAAAGCGCCGACTTTTATCACCAAGTTATTGCCACACTTCGAGAACGTTGGAATGTTGAATATTTTTGGAGATTACTTCGAAATCTAAAGGCATGTACTGTCCATTGAATTGATTATTGTTTATAACTGCTATATAAATTCAGTAACTTTTTTGGTAATGATATGTAACAATGTATAGTGAGAAGTATATTAACAAATACAAATAGCATGTAATCTGTATTTAAAATATTAACGTCTATTTGCTATTTGTAATAAGAATTCTATAATGTAGTCTGTAAAAGTATAATCATTTAAATCACGATATTAGTTCCGTAACATATTTAAATGTTGAAAAAAATGTTTAATAAAAGATACTACTTCAAAAAGGAAAAAAAAAAAAAGCAAATAAATAAAAATTGCTCACATTTTCATTGAACTGTAAATAATAATAATAATAATAATAATAATAATAATAAATGAATGTGTATTCTCAAAATTTTATCACCTATATATGTATCAGTAAAGATCGTACCATTCTTGACGAAAATATTCTATTTTAGACTGCTAACAAATATGCATGCAACAAATTTTATCATTATCCTTTTCGTAAGTATTAAACAGTTTTTTCTAAAAACAAGAACATTTCATCAGTAGTTCAACAACTTTTTAAAAAATTCCAACGCTCTCAGTAAATTCTGACCCTCATCGCCTTTGACTTTCATAAACCTTCACCTCCATATATCAGGCAAGATAAACTTAGCACAAAATGGAACGGATGATAAAAATAAAAAAAAGCATACATTTTTTTCTACAGGTTTTTACACCATATATAAAAAAAGTAGACTACATTTCTACTCATGTGAGTACTATTCAACTATTTTACTTTTTTAACAGATAGTCTTTAATTAAAAAGGTCAAATTAGATATCTTTTTTAATTCTTTTTTTTTCATGCCAATTAATACTTTGTAATTTTTATTGAAAGCACTTATTTCTATGTCAATGATTCAAAACGCTGAAAATATGTCACAATCTTTCATGGCGTAAGACTAATTATTTTACGAAAGTTTTATAAATGACATAAGAATGTAACTAATAGTTTGAAATTAAATTTTATCTTTAATGTAGAAGCTTAAAGTTCTTTTTTTTTTTTTTTTTTTTTAAGGGAACAACGATTTTACTTAAGATTTTAGCATTTAGATGCTTTTAAATCTTTTAGATGATTGTTTTTAAATATTTTTATTAGCAGATGAAATTTGATTTTAGCACAATTCATTGCAGTAAAAAACATTGAAAATTTCTTGTTCCTTAAAGTTTAATACGATATCTCAAACAATTCCTATTAGTTTAAAAACACATAAAAAATGTTTCAGATAAATATAACTAAACACTACTCTTCATCAAAAGAATTAAGTACATGTGCAAAATGAAAGCAGCAACGCATTTTCTTTTCTTCCTCTTACCAATATATATGGTAAAGAAATAGATGTTTTTGGCTCATATTTTCGAAATTAAGTTTGTGCTATATTTGAATGTTTTAGGATCCTCTGAATCCGAAAAACATGTTTTCAGCTGTTGGTCTGCGTGTGTGTCTGTGTGTTTGTTTGTCTCTGTGTGTGTCTGTTATCAACATACCTAAAAAATAAATAGTATCAGGAAATCCAAACTCAGTATTCTACATCTGATCATAGAGTGATGCTACATTAAACTTTTCGTTGAGATCAAACAAATGGTTCGTGTAAGGGCCCTCCAAAAAGATTTCATCTATGGGGAAAATTTCTTTCATACAAATGGTTCGTGTAAGGGCCCTTCAAAGAGAATTCATCTGTGGGGAAAATTTCTTTCAAACAAATGGTTCGTGTAAGGGCCCTCCAAAGAGAATTCATCTGTGAGGAAAATTGCTTTCAAACAAATGGTTCGTGTAAGGGCCCTCTAAAGAGAATTCATCTATGGGGAAAATTTCTTTTACAGTGTCACATTTATAACAGGGTGGCGACAGGTGAAATTTTTCCGTGATTCTTCCACCAATATTTTTCTTTCAAAATATTTAGTAGTACGTTTACATGATTAATTAAATAAAAAATTATTATATAAATATAGTGGAAGAATCAGAGAAAAAATTCGGGACTGTCGCTCCCTGTATAGGTTGCCTTAAACAAAATGGAATGAACATATTTTTTTATATGCCATAAAATGATTTTTTGTGTAGGTTGTAGTATGAAAATCATCGAATTACAAGGCTATCCAAAGTATTTGGATACATTGGCACTATACTTGGAAATTTCTGTAAATGCATTTCATTTTCTGTTATGTGTTTTCATAAAAGACTAAATTTAAGTACACAATGTAATGTGTATATAGTTTATAGGCAATACACAGATACTCTAAATTAAGCTAAGCGTTCTTTTCTATTGAATGTATTTGATGTAAGTCCGTTGTTACACATTACTATCTTACACTGCTCAGAAAAGAAAAAAAAAAATTCTCATCCTTGTACTATAAATAAAATATTTTTTATAGTTTATTTTCCCCTCTTTTTTTCTTCTCTTAATTTATATATATATATATATATTATATTATATTATTATAATTTGTGATCCCCTGAATACAAATGTCAAAATATTTTGTGGCTAATTTATATGTATATTAGTTTTCAGCATAAACTAAAAACAAATAACAGCAGGAAATTCAAATTTTGTATTTTAAAGTTGGTATATGGTTGTCACTGGAAAAGTTTATTAAGATGGGCAAGGTTCAACGCAAATTAGTAACAAACCTCAAATTTTATTTTATTTTCAATAAATGTAGGTACCACATGTATTATTCAACTAGGGCTTGAGAGGGGTAGTCGGTCCCTCACACACGATTATATGTCAGGTAAAAGTGTTCTTGAACCTATATTAGATTACTTTTAAACTAGATTAAACTTTTTATTTTAGGTTACCGATCTGACATCTTAATTTAATCTGCAATATAGTATTGAAATGCAGGCTGAGAGAAAGTCTTGTGAGTGACACACCAGATAATTATTTATTTATTTATTTATTTTTTATGGCTTGTCCTGTAATAATAACGCTTCGAACTTATTCTTCAGCAATTTGATCCTATTTCCAAAGATCAAAAAGTTTTGCGATATTGCAAATGAAATTTTATAACATTTCTTATTTAATTTCGTTCAGTTTTTCTTTTTTAAATTTTAAATCCTTTTTTTTTTTCTTTTAAACAGAATTTAGGGCTAAAAGCGATTAATAATAGAAAAAAAATCGCTAGAAAGAAAACATATGGTTTATGTGAAATGACTGTCACGTGCTCATACCATATTTCAACAGTCAAGGTTCTAAATGATGGAAATTTTTTTGTATTGCTTAGAAATTTGTGAAACAATCGACTTAATTTTATGAATCTATTTCGTGCTGGAGTTGAGCCATTGAGTGTAAAGTCATAGTTGAGAGTCTCTCCACTACTATTAAAGCAGCTAATTGTGTTCTTCCCACTATTTCATGTATAAAGAGTCGTCATGTATAAAAGTCATGTATAAAGAGTCGTATTTCATGTATAAAGAGTCGTATATGAAGAGTCTCTTTACGACTCTTTACGACTAGTAAAGAGTCGTATCGTAGAGACGTATATATGAGTTTCATATGGTATGGAAATTTCTTCTTTGACTGCATTTAAATCTTTTTACATGTTCTGCTTAGCGACGGACGTATTACTTACCATTTTACATGTAACTGACTGCAGTGTTGCCGACTCAAATCTTCCCATGCCCCTACTGACGTCAAAATGTCCCTACATTTGTAGTAAAAGTCCCTACTTTAGTGCTGAGCATGTCATTATATGAAATACTTCCATCCTCAGGATATTCCGAGAATGTCTTGTGGAGAAAGAGTCCCTAATCCGTTCCTACATGCTAAAAAAAAAGTAATTATTATTATAATTTTAATTTAAGTCCCTGCGTGAAGGGGCGAATCCCTACATTTGGTACACTGGCTGTTATTTTCTTACAGTTTATTATATAAATGAATCCCTATAGCCAGTTTAGAACGGTACAAAACACTTAAAAACCTTCCTCTATTTTAATAAATATGATATCCTCTTTCAATTACCCCCCCCCCGCTACTGCTGGTGTAGATGACGATCTCATGTCTTATAGAATGGATAAGAACACACATTTGTATAATTATCACCAATTATGAAGTAATTGACTTATTTGCAATGATATCTCCTTTAGTATTAGTCTAATCACACTGCTCTAACATTTCCTGAATTACCATTGTTTTCTTTCCAATTTACATTGACTGAAAGAAAATTAGTTCCTAACTTCACTAGATCGTGCTTTGTAGTGCGTACATTTTTTATACATTGCCTAACGAAGATCAATGTTTAGTATACTTATAAGATTGCGTCGATGTTGTACAGCTCTAAAATACATAAAAATATGTTTTTTTGGAAAAAATTCATTATTTAAATTAATGATGATAGCTATTTTAACATTCATTTTTCTCTAATAGATCTAGACAATTCTTCTCTTTTATTTAAGGTTAATTGTACTTTTCTATAATATAGTTAATTATAATTTTATTTATCATATTACATTAATGGTTTATTTATTAATCTTCTAATACAATTAATTCTTTTTTAAATAAGAACGTAATATGTGTTGTTTGTAAATATTTTATTATTAGCGAACTAATCAAAGTTATTACATTAAAAGGAAAATTAAACTCTTTAAATATTTGTATACACTTTTGAGGTGAAAAGTATAAACAGCCTATTTCTCACGTAAATATAATTTATGTACATGCAGCTGCAACTGTCATAAGTTTAATTGGATTTTTGATAGTTTGGCAAGAAAGAACCTCTTTTAGTGCTTGGTTTTTCATTTCAATTTAAAGTCGTTATGACTAAGCATTTTTCATATATCTTAACTTTATTCATTTTTTCTTAAATGTAAATAAACTTTAAAAAAAAAATCTGTCATCACTTTCCGAACATACATATGGGGGAAGATATTTTAATCATGAAAAAAAGAAGCGACTTTGATTTTGTTGTAGCTATACGTTTTGAAGTTTCCTGAGTTTATTTTTGCTATTTTTACGGTGGTATATGTATGTGTGTATGAATGTATATGTATACGTATGTGAGTGGACACAATAATCTCTAAACGCTTTGATAGAATGAGATGAAAGTTGGTATGTATGTACGAACTTATAACACGAACTGTATTGAATTTGAGAAATCTAGTACTTATAATTCTTTACAAAGACACAAAGATTTTTTTTTAATAGCTTATGGGCCGAATTTATTTAAAGTACGATAGCGTCTAAATTATGATGACCAGATTAGCGTACCTTTATAAATTAAAACTGTTAATGGGAATATAGTTTTGTATTCTTCGTAAATGAGGACCAAAATGATAATAGCTATAAAGAATAATTTTCCTGTAAAAATTTTTAAAATTCAGAAAAACGGCTTACAAAAACGGACTGTCCTCAGAAAATCAAGACAACCAGCCAGCATAGTGTAAGTGCCTTATTCATTTAAATTTATATACATGTTATAAGTCACCGTCGCACAAAGTGTTTAGATTATGGTGATTCTAGTAGTTTTTTTTTTTTTTTTTTTTTTTTTTTTTAGGAATACAAAATGAAATTCTTTATTATTACGCATTATAGACTTGCATTGTCGAATTGTTTAGTATGCTAGCGTCTAAACTCTACATTTTATGAGTACAAAACTTATAATTCTTTTACCAAGAAAACACAAAGAAAAATTCGTTTTCATTATGGGCAGTGGGCTCAAAATATTTGAAGTGTGATAGTGACTTATCTCTATATTCGATTAAGATAGAAACTGGTAGGCATGTTATAGGTTATTATCGCAAGAATCATACAGATTTACATAAATGTAGGACTTTCAGCATTTTTTTAAAATCGTTATACAAAACAGAGTATTTGTACATTGCACACCATGGACTTAAACAGTTCAAACTTCGCTTTAATAAGGCTGAACTGCTTTAATGATAAGAAAAGTTGCAAATATTTGATACTACGAGCTTACCATTTACAATTCTTTTACAGAGACACATAAGAGAATTTGAATACATTACGTTCCCCTAAACAACATGTCCTTTGGAAGAAAATACTCAAACACTCTATTACAATTCTTTACTTTGTTTATTTAATGAATTCTCTTACTTTCATTTATTTAAACAACCGCTAATTGCGTAATGTTCAGAAAATCGAGTGGAGTTACTCAACATTTATTCTTTCTTTTATGGGCAATATATGTATAGAAATTTAAAATATAGATTTTCTTTTTTATTCTTTATTTATTTAGTTAGTTACTTTTTACATTAAAGGCATAACACGTTTTTAATATAACAGTATTCAAATACAGTATCGTAATAGATAAAAAACGACTTTCAAATTAAAAAAAATAAATAAATTAAGAAACAAAAATACCTAATAAAATTTCGTTGAAAAATCGTTTTCGGATTTTTATCTAATAAGCAAGAGTTGTGCCTGGAAATAAACTAAATTGGAAAACTTTCATTATCTTACATATGAATAAGTTTACTTATAATTTTCTCTTAACAGAAGCGAAATTTGATCTTAATAGAAGCCATAAAATTGTTTCATATATTATACTGTATAATCAGATGCCTTATAGTCTTTGTTGTGATATATGAAGTGCAAACCCCAATTTTCAATGATCAATTGCTAAATACCTGTTGAAAACTTATTTATTTTAATCTCCAGTTTTCAACATTGTAGTAATATTAAATAAAGATAATGTTTACTTTTTTTTAAATAAAAATTGTTCGTTTTTATTTTTATTTATTTATTTATTTATTTTTTTAACGAATTTACGTTGTTTTCATATCCAGTAAGAATGCAAACACTAATCTGATATTAGACATACTACGTTACAATCACCAGCTAATCAATGAAAAATGTGTCAAAGTAGCAATATGTAGCAGCGATATGAATTCTTATAAAACAAAACAAATACTCCATGGGGAGGCAGAAAGAGTGAATCGACACATTTGCAGCTTTAAAGCAATTCAAAGATGGCGTATCGAATTTATCAATACTCGAAGGAGAAAGTGCCGGTGATATTCGTTTCTTACGTGTTTTTCACGAGAAAATCAACAAAAAATCACGTGTTTTTCCCGAAAACTGTTGGAAACCTGTGTGTAGAGATAAATATACTAAAAAAAGAAGTGTATTGTGCTGTAATGCATTTTCAAGTGGCAGGAGAGTTTTGAAAGATGATAATAGAAATGGCAAAACAGCAACGTTCGTTATACACATGAATATGTTGTCGTTGCAATGACTCGTGAAGATAGAAAAGTGAAACAGCTGAATATCACAAATGTATCGAAAATACAGTTAAATATTTCATATCATTCAGAATCTCCAGGAAAGTGTGTGTTCTCTGTTGAAACGCTTAAAACATAAACGTTTCTTGCTATTTTTTAGCTCCTCATCAGTATGCAAAACGTCTTCCAAGAAAGATGTTACTACAGCATAAATAAGGAATTTAAATGGGATTACATATTCGGATGATACAACACATGCGTCATTCCTGAAAGCGGGTTGAATCTTTGTTAGCCATCCTTCCAAGAAAATACGCAAATAATAGTTTCACAGCCTGTGATAATAATTCTAATATTTATTTCTAATTCTAATATTTTCAGCTGCATGGTTGCCCAATTTTGTACAAATATCGTCATATTTTTAAGCATGTTTGTGTTCTTTGATGCAGATATCAGCTGAACGCTCTCTCTCACCAACATAGTTAGCTTCATAATTTTTTTTACATGGAATACAATGTTCAATATCGATATTATTATAAAAAGTTCTTGCATTTTAGAGTGTTTATTCAGAGTTTGACTTATTATTATTAATATTGGTATGTTCAAGTGTGGTAAAATAAGTTTAAAATTATAAACAAGGTTACGAATTTCATCATGACCCATTATCGTTGGCTAAAAAGAATCTTTGGAGACCTTCTTATACATAAATATTCTCTTTCCCCTCCTCTTGTTCTTAATTTTGAAGCACTTGTTTGTTACAAATGTGTTTCTGAAAGCATTATTGAAATTCTTAAAACTTCTAACATTTCTTCTCCATTTAAACCTCAACATCAAACACAATCAAACACAACATCAAACACAACATCAATTACAAAGATTCAATCCACTCCAAGGAATGACTTACGTGATATACCATCCAAATATACACTCTTACTATGCAGTTGTAGTAAGTCGTATCTTCGAAAATGGTATACATACTGATGAGGTGTTAAGAAAATAGCATGAAACGTTTCTGCTTTATGTATTTTTTATTTGTTTTAACATGTATTTTATATGTATCTTTAAATTAACGTTTCTTATTCAATTGTTTTCAAACATTTTAAATTAAATAAATGAGACGTAATGTTTTTTAAATATTTAATGTATGCATACGAATATATACCAAATGGGCATTTCAATCACCAATCTCACTCGATATGCTGACGAAATAAATGCCTTCAAACATAGCATCAAAACAGCGACAAAACTGCTATAATCCTATAGACGCCTGAATCCAGTTCCTAAGTACAAGATTTTCTGTACTGCAAACTCTGAAATGAATATCTTCTAGTAATAGTTAAACAACGTTAATGTTTTATACTGACAGTCAAATAACAATGTATAAAATTCAAAATAAGAAATGTCACTGTTAGACAATTGAGAAAATCCGTGATTTACTTTGGAATCTATTAACAGAAAATTAAAAAATTTGAATTGAATGGATCATAAGCTATACCGATAATTTTGGTAACGAAAAAGCGTACAAACTTGATAAAGCAGCGGCTCATTCAGATTCCCTGTTAAGTTTTAAAAAGATCACGAAATCTTTTTGGTAATGGATAGAAATTTTAATAGACATTAATCTTTTCCGTACAGTGATTGGTCTTCAACTCATAAATGTAGTCTAATAAAGAAATCTTTTCATTGGTGCTAGAAAAGCTAAACGAAAACCGGAACTACACATTTAAACTCAACCGAACTCTTTCTGGACACGCCAAAACTAATGAAAACCTATTCAGATACAAACAGTGATTTTCCAGTGATGCTGTGATCAGGATGAAATCCAAAGAATAGAACATATTTTATTATTCTGCCCTCAACTCGATCTTTAAAGTATGAACTAAGTATTTTCTATGTGTTAAGACCATATGGGTGTATTTCATGTAGAATTTTTGAAACAATGCACGTTCTTTAATGCAGACAATTATTACCAAATCAAAGACATGCTAAAAAGAGTTAGCTGACGAAAACGAAGAAAAGAACTTCAAGCTTTTTGCATCTGAAATTAAGACATTGTACGTGTCTTGAAACACCGCAGTTTTTTTAGGCTTAAAAACATCACCATGTTTTAGGATTAAAAACACAGCCATTTTTAAGGCTTTTTAATAAATAAATAAAAAAATAAAGGTAGCATGTATCCTTTTTTTCTGTTAAAAATAGATTTTAGAATTTTCTAGGGCAAAAACTCGGTGCTGGAATCGAACCCATGTATTGGAGTCAAGTGTCTTATAGATCATGTCATCACGGAACACGGCAAAGCGCGCTTGTGTTAAGTTCGTAAGTACACACTTCTGTATTTACGAAACAAATCGCAGTTCTATGTTTTAATCTGTATTTTTTACCATAAAACTTTTATAATATGGTATCTAAAAATTAATACATATTTTTATCATAAAATTCATATCTAAAGGATTAAAATTTTTTAAAGTGCATAACAAATATTGGAAAATTGCAGTCCTCGCTGTTTGGAAAACAATATCTTTCCTTAAACTGATATTTAAAAAGAAAGAAAAATGAACTATGAACATGAATACCAGAAAATTTGTTGTTTCACATTTAGGTGCAGGTAAATATGTGGAAGAAAACAGTTTTTAAATCGAATAATAATCATAATAAATAAATAAATAAGAAGCAGTTATGCTCAAATTATTCAGTTACAAATTGGCTTTCTTCGCTATAACTTACTTGCTGCGTTTTTTTTTTCTTTTGATATAAGAACGCTTTAAATACAAACATTTTTTTTTTTTTTTAACCAAATAAGTTTCGTGTCTATATATGTTGTTTTATGATTTATATTAAATATAATTCCATGCAAATATTATACACATGTGTAACATATTATTCCTTGAAAATATAATTTTATAAAGCTAGCATAGTTTAAATTTCTTAAGTACTTACTATATAAAATAATATTATCTTTATTGAATGTGGAAGAAGTTTAAACAGGATAGGCATGTTGCTTAAAGTAGATTCCATATCAAAAATTTTCTAAGTGATGCATGTTTTTGAATTTCTAAAGCGTCTGAAAATTCAAATTTCGCTACATTTTTCGGACATTTTTGTGTCTGAATTGGTATTTCAAACACACTTCTGCCTGAATGGACGACTAGAACGCGGCGGATCTTCCACTCTTTATGAGTAAAAGCTACTCTATGATTGGCTATGTTCCATTATTTGTGTGCTAAATTAAGCCTTCTATAGGTTAAAAAAAAAAAAAAATCGTCATTATGACGTCCAATGGCGTCAAAGAGTCAAGTCGTCAATTTAAAATGCTTCTTTTTACAATAAATCCATTAAGACACATAAGTGTCTTAAATTAAGATATATATTACGTCTGAGCTTTATATTAAGACATTTACCTGTCTTAAATGCTTTGAAAATTGTTTTTATGTCTTACTTTAAGACCCTTTTATTTGCAGTGCACTAGTACAATATTTCATACGATGAGTGTGCTTTTTTTGTGTGCATGTGCGTACTTGCATGTTGCATTGGCCCTATTACGTTGGTCACAAAGATTTTAATATTTTTTCTTATATAGTTTAAAATTGTCAAATAGTCTTATACTTAGGTTTAAAAAATATAAAAATAGGCGATTATAGGATTGTAAATTTAAGCGAAACAGAATTGAGAGATTTGAGAAATTATCATTTCATGAAATTAAAAGATTATTACGTAAGTTACAAATCGTTATTTTGTCAAATCAATTTTAAATTAACTTACAATTTAATATTCAACGTATATTTTTATGATTTCGGAACATATTAAATTATTATATAAGAAAGAAAGAAATTTTAATGCTATTATAAGTACAGTAATTGCCATAACATATTGTAAGTATGACACTGGTAACAATAAATTAATACTATGTAGTATATAGGATATATGTAGTATAAAAACAAGCATTTCTTGCACTTAGATCATCCATTTGTTTCATCTGAAGTAATTGTTTAGTAATATAAACAATTAAATTAGATGTAATTCTTCCAACGATTTGTTTATAAATCAAAATTCTAGATATGTTGAGGAAGGAATCCTAATATTTTTGTTATTAACGTCACCAAAGATATCATATATATATATGGAAAAAAATTGAGGACCTTGACATTGTCGAAGTTCAGTGACAATCATTATTAGCGAATTGCTAAGGTGTGCCTTGCCCACGCGATGCCACCTACGGGTAACGAACGACGAAGCCTGCGGTAATCAGTAGCGGATCTGACTTTCCGATAAAACAATTTGCCTACGCAATTATTTTTCATATTTTCAACGTATTATTCCATGCTGAGAAAATATTTTACATAAGAAAACTGGGAGTAGAATTTCAATCGGACAACATCAGGTGACAGCCATCGAATAACAAAAGATACATGTACGTAGACCAATGACATTATGGAAACTAATATCAAAACATGGTTTAAACATACGATGTACACTTTGAACATTTGAACATTCCATTTTGCTTTTTGAAAATTGTGATGATGGAAGCTGATTGACCACCACACTTTAGAATGTATAAGATAGGGGAGAAAGCCAAAAATCCATAGAAAATAGCATGGGAGGAAAACAAACAAAATTAAACTATCAATCACAAGCGTGTGGTTAAAAAAAAAAAAAAAAAGCTAATTTCAGTATGAAAATAAGGTAAAAGTAGACAAGAAAATCTAACAGAAACTTGGGAATGGCGGGTGCAAGGAACCCTGAGACTTTCGTCGAGGGTTAGCTACATCTCGCCTAATATAAACTGGAATTAAAAAATATAACCAACGACCTTAAATCTCTTATACTTTACATGTATTTTGCTTATCATATACATTGCTGTTATCTTATATCATTGCAACCATTATTATATTACATTGCTTTTGCGAGAATATGTCGTGGTTGTTAAATATTTACAGATTCGTGAAACTGGAACTAATATTTCAAAATTTTTAATTTCTTGAAATTCGGTATTTATGAAAAAAAAAATAAAATTTAGACTAATAAATTGTTTCTAAAAATTAAGTGCTGCCATAGAAACAAACAAACGAAAAAGCATTATTGTAGTAATTCCGAATTATTAAATATATAGAACTATCCAAAAAAAATTTCTGATTTAAAAAATAATGGTTACCCTCCCTCGTTTTATTAAAATAATTTATAAAGAAGAGTTCTATGTTTCATATAAATCAGTTTATCCTAAAGTTAAAAATTCCACTTATCGTACTAGTATCCCTTATTATAAAGGTATTTCCGAAGATATCTCTAAATTGCTTAGAACAGTTAATATCTCTCCTAGCTTTAAACCTCAACTCCGTATTAGTAACTTTCTCTCAAACTTTAAACCCGCTGTCCCCCCTGTTAAACGTCTAGGTGTAATATAAATCCCTTGAAAAAATTGTGATTCTACATATATCGGTGAAACTGACAGAACAGGTGAAATTAGATTAAAGGAACATAAACGCTCATATAAAAAAAAAAGGTTTAAGATCGAAACTCGTAATCCATTCTCTCAATAGTGATCATATTCCTGATTTTGAAAACTTTAACATTTTAGCTTCTATTGTAAATATATATGAATCCCGTATTTTTCTTGAGGGCGCTTTTACTAAAATGCAACATTTTGCCATGAACGAGGCTAAAGCTATTCCTCCTGAATATTTAATTTTGTTACGATGTATTATGAATTTTTGTAAATGTTGTGCTTGTATGTTTGACACTCAGGAGGACTAGTGTTCTAGCCGAAACGTCTGTCGTGTATTTTAATGTTTTTAATTAAAATGTATTTTTAAAGTTTTAAATTTTTGTATTCTTTATCTCATTTTAAATGTTACATTGGTTTTAAACAAAAAAAGTTTGAATTTCAAAATGCTTAAAGTTTACATAACCCTAAACATGCTTCTTGCCTAGGCCTCCTAAATTTGACACTTTCTTTCCATTAAACAATAGATTTCATCCTCAGTTTTGGGATACTCTTACCATTTGTATTCATTTGATACGGAATAAATTAATGCGGGGGATATTAAGTGTTTTCTTTCAATAGCTATGCTCTCAACACCTTTGATTTCACTTTCGATGAAAATAAAATAATTGAGGAAGTACCTTATATTTTTTATTACATTTACCTTCACCTTCAGATATTTTATAATAAGTTCTATGAATTATTTTTTATTACCATATTTTTCTCTTATTAACAGAATTAGCACCTAGTAGATAATCCGGGAAGTTCCAGATGAGGGTGACCAGAGGCTTGCTAGAGGGCTGCTCGTCTGTAATTATTGTGGGCGCGACCATGTAGGAGCAACACTTTCCGATACATACATGGCAAGTGCGTGGACTGTCATTGACCTTGGACAAGGATCAAGGTTCTCATTTTCTATGTGTCCTTGATAAAGGGATTTTTTTAATGTATATATATTTCAGTTAAAAATATGATTTTGCGAAGTATACGTGCGAAAAATCTTAACATTTATGACTCATGCAATCATTTAGTTTCCCATATAAAGCAACACTCTATGGAAAACATTAATTTAAAACCTTCTCTTACATTTATTGAATTACGCTTTCTTCTTGATTAGATTTTACATTTTCATATATACTAAATTTTAAAATATTCTCTTAACCACAGAGATGATTATTAACGTATTAAAACGAATATAAAAAAAAAATTATCCTCAACTTAGAGTATCATAAATAATATATTTATATTGATATACGGATAGATAATTTCCTTGAAACGGGTAAGCTCATGCAATATATACTTTTATTAACTAGTTTAATTTTGGCGTGATAGTTTAAATTTATAAAATCAGTGCTATATACTTCTTAAACTAAAAATTAAATGCAATAAATCGTACTTGAAATATATTTACCTTATGTAGTTTTTTTTTTTTGTTTCTTTGTTTAGTTAAAAAGTTTGTTCTAGGAAGTATATTTTGCAATATCATGATTTATTTAACTCAGACCTTTTTTTTTAGCTTCCATGTATAGAAATTCTTTATGGATAAAACTAATTTAAAATCTATTCTCCCCCCCCCCCCCCTGTGAAGTTTCGTTAACGATATGCCTTTAAATGCGAACATATGTCTGAACAACGATTTTATCCCCCATGACAATTTTTCTTTTAGTTTTTTTCAGAAAATTCGTATTAATATCAATTTAAAAACTATTAATTATGTTGATGTCACATAAAATCCGATTATTGATTTGATAAAGAACCTGTCATCCAAATTTTATGTTTATTTGTTTAAAAATTAAGCGCAAATGAAGAAAACGAGAAAACATGTTATTGCTTCAATTTTGTACTCCAGTGTATAGACTAAGTAAAGATTTTAAAATCTGAATGAAACTTAGGTTACTTTAAACTTTTCTGAAAAGTACGGCGAGATTCATTTACATCGGGAAATGAAATTTCTTATTTTCTGGTAATAGTATTCTAGTTATTTGGTAGATGCGCATAATACTAGAGATGAATGGAATATTCCTTAAAGGTGAGAAATAAAATTGACAGCGTTATATATTTAAGGAAGTCTTATCAGTAATTACTAATGCAATAATAGGTTCTAATCCCGTAACATTATTATTCGTATTATTATGTTAAATATTGAGCTACATTATCTAGGGTATTAGTAAACACTAAGAGTATCAGACCGAACTACCTTACTTAAAGACGCTACAAGTGTCTTTTGTTAATTAGATCTCGATATGAGCTTCAATATACAATAAAAAAAAAATAATAATAAATAAATAAATAGAAAAAGAAATAGCAAGCATTGTCCACTTAGCTGGTCACTATATTTAAGCGATTTTTTTAAAATTAAATGAAACTTTTAAATAAATATATTTTGATTTTCGACTATTTTCCGCAAAACAAAACCAATGCGAAGTACTGTGATAATACAGCCATTAAAGAAAGGTGAATCTCATTTAATTATACTGCTCTGGATCAAAATCGGCCCCAACACCATTTTTACAAATTCTTATGTAAAATGACCTCCTGAATCTGAATATGACACTCGTTTTGCCCTATCACTTACCGTTTTTTTTTTTTTTTTTTTGGGGGGGGGGGGACGACTCTCACTATATTCATCACTTTTCGGTAATTTAAATTTTATAGCTATAAATTCGGTTTGTAGAGAGGGAAAGGATTAATTTAACTGTTAAATATCTTCTAGGGGACTGCAGAAGTGAAAAATTCTAAAACCTGAACATTTCCAGCAAGAGAAAAATTTATGGGGGAGGGGGGAGATTTGTTACTGAAATTATGAATTAAACTTATCATATTTTATTAATCAGTTATTATTATTATTTATTATACATTACATTTTTTTGTTTTAATGTATTAAAATATTTCTTTTCCATTCTCCAAATCAAATCCATTGCCATAAAATTTCCAAACAGTGATAAAAATTGGAGAAGCGGGGATGGCGTTCCGAGAAAAAAGGTGGGTGATTGAATAAAATGGGGGTCATATTCGAATTCAGGAGGTCATTTTACATAAGAACCAACAGGAATGGTATCAAAACTCGATTATTAATATTAATATTATTATTATTATTATTATTATTATTTCAGCGCAGGGTTATTTGAGATTCATTTCGTTTATTAGAAACACAGTTAATTTAAAATAGACTAAATAATGCATTCATATTAAGGAACAGCCTTAGTATAGGAACATCTTGTTGGAATTTGAAATTTGGCACTGAAGTAGCTTGGAGAATTTTCGTAAAGATCTTTATTTTCGCAATTGCGATAGCCATTTTAATTCATCGCCAAAATGGTAAAAAAATAATAAAAGTGGCCCAGCCTTTTTTTCTAAAGGTGTGCTTACATTATTTTGTAGATGATATAGAAAAAAAACATAAACATATAAGACTATTCGATTAATTAAAATTAATATTTTAAAAATAAATAAATAAAAATAAAAATTTTAAAGCTATTAATATTCCAGTTTCATTCAGAAAATTTTAATGATGCTAGTTTAATTTTTATTTATTTATTTATTTATTTTTTAACTTATGTGTGAAAAAATGCTTCTTTTCATGTTAAAAAATAAAAGAAGTAAAAAGTTTTAACATTTAATTTTATAAAATAAAGGCCTGTTTTATTGTTATTTTTATTATTACTATTATTTTCATCAGATTTTTTTTTCCTGGTTAAAAATTTCAATGTAAAATGGGGTTTTTTATTTAATACCGTTTGAACTAATTATCCGATTGAACTAAAAATGCAGTGTTAGCTAGAATTTGTCTTCATGAATGAATGTACCAATTTTCGTAGTAGTCGGTTAAAAGGTGTAGTTGGTATAGATTTGGTACAGATTTGGTATAGTTAAAACCTTGCATAACATAACATCCATTTTATGGAAATAAAAAAAGCAATCTGGATTTTTTTTTTTTTTTTTTTTTTTTTTTTATTGCTCTTACTTGACTCCATTTAAGATGTTTCTTGCTTAATATTTTATAGTATATAAATTTTGTGTAAAAAATATCGTAATAAATTAAATGAAACATGCGTGTTATTTGTATTGAAAAGTCAAATATTCTAGAAAGAAAAAAAAAGTTGGTTATGAAATATTGAGTTGTATAAATCTTTGTTTATATATCTATACTTCTCTCAAAACAATGCTTCCATTTCTTTCTTTTCTTTTTTCTCTCTTTCTTTCTTTCTTTTTTTTTTTTTTTTTTTTTTTTGAGTAAATATAAACCAAAACTGCCATATCAAATGTCGACAGCTTTAATAGGAGAGTTTTAATGTTTACATTCATGTATATATGTAGTCTCCTGCTAAGCAGAATATCTTATTATCATACAGCTAATTCTACCCTACAGGACATCCACTTATTAGACTTATTTACGCATCTGACTTGTCCCTTTCTAAGCTATTAAAGTGTTTTATTTTATAGCTGATTCGAATGTTAAATCATAAAAAGGGTACTTAACTGCATTTTTTCTTTTCAAAAAATTTAACGATCTCGTATTTTGAGATATTTGATTACCTTTTTCCTTGTTGAATTCTACAAGGTCTTCTGAAATTGGTTACTAAATTTGATTTCACCCATTGGCCTACAATTTATATTTTAAGTTGCGTCTCTTCTTCCTAATTCTGAAACGGAAAATAACAATTAAATTCCTCGTTATCTCAGAAAAATGGTGCACTTGCTCTCAGCCATTTTTATTTCTTCCTGTATTTTGTGTTGTGGAATTTCCTTACAACGTTTATTTCTGTTCGTGAAGTATGTGAAATAATTTGAAATTAATGAAAAGAATTGAGCTATTTTATCTATATAAATAAAGAATGTCTGTATGTCTGTTTGACTGTGCTCACCCTGGAGCCCAGGCCACTAATAACAAAGCTACAATGCCTGGACCATGCCCACAACATTAAGAATTTTCGAATTTGGAACTTTTTAATTTTCGCTCGGTAATTTTCTGTTGATTATTCATGTGTATATATATATATTTTTTTTTTTTTTTTAATAAACGAAGAAAAAGAGTCCTTTTTTTTTTTTCTTTTTTACATTCTTGAAACTGTCACATCAAATGTGTTTAATATTGGATTTTGGTTCCTGTTGTAAATGATAACGTCATTCACACTATTTATTTGACATTCTAAAAAACTTTTGAAACTCGAACTACTTTTGTATTTTTATATTTTTCGTTAAAATAAATATATATAATAATAATAATAATAATAATTTAAAAAAAAAAAAAAAACCTCAGATTCACCACATTTAAAAAATGGAAGCTGCGTTCTTTCTCAGCAGCAGTTTCTTTATTATTATTGTTGCTATTTCCATTTATTTAATTTAATTTATTTATTCGTGTGTGTGTGTGTGCTTCACGTAGAATTTTTTTTTCTTTAATTAGTCTTAATTTAGAAAGTATGATGTTACTTATTTTATCTGTTAAATTATCTTAAATTCAAACAACGCTTTAGTTGCTGTATATATATATATATCTACAGGGTGGTTATAATTAAACTTCCCCTATAAACAGTATCTTACAGCGCAAACGAGTGAACGGAATGCAACGAAAATTGGTATATAGATTATACACGAGATGCGCTCAAAGAGTATCGAAAAAAAAAAAAAAATGTTCCAAAATATCCACCAGAGGACGCCTTTTCTGGAAAAACATTTAATTTAACACAATAAATGACCAAAACGGAATACAGAAACAATATTAACAATCCTTAACAGGAATTATGCGTAGTAAAATTTAAAACCGGGAAAAGATGTCAGTTCTAAGGAGAAAAAAAAAGATCGAGATTTGCATGCTTGCGAAGTAGATGAAGTTTTATGCAAAACAGGTACTACTTAATCTGGTTCGATGACTAGTTGATCAGAAACTAGTGAATAAATGTTAATATTGTCTCTGAATTCCGTTTTGGTCATTTATTGTGTTAAATTTAAAGTTTTTAAGAAAAAGACGCCCTCTGGTGGACATTTTAGAGCTTTTTTTTTTTTTTCAAATTCCATGAGCACATCTCTATGTACCAAATTTCGTTGCATTCCGTTCACCCACTTGCGTTGTAGGATCCTGTTCATAAGGGAAGTTTAATTATAACCGCCCTGTATATAACGTACTGATAATATTTAATAATCTTTACATTTCTACTTTATGTTCTGATTATCTATATTTCTATCATTTCTAAAGTAAATGCTGCATATATCGTTTTAATTGAAAATGAAGCTTTATGTTTTTTTTTTTGTTTGTTTGTTTGTTTGTTTCTAAACTAATATTTGTGTCACAATGTATATATGCACAATTTTTGCTATTACTTAAGCGGATTTTTTAAATTTCTAAAAAAATTTTGAAATACATCATTTTATTGATGCAATTTGTGCATTTAATGCATTATTATTATTATTATTGAAATTCCAACTCTACGTGCTGATAATATTTAATATTCTTTATACTTCTACTGTATATTCTGATATTATATATATATATATATATATATATAATTTGTGTTTTCTTGTTTTGGCTCCAAAGAATGTTTCGGGCCCGGATCAAAGATGTTATTAGCTATTGCTATCTTTGAGACAGAAAAATATTTTTTTTTTGCATATTTGTATTCTACCAGGCCCTCGATAACCTTAGAATGCAAATATGTATTTATCTATTTCCAATTTACTCCATTTTTGTTTAATTTGGTGGTCTTTGTTTTCGATCAATTTAATTGTTTGAATACTGATAATATTTAATAATCCTTAAATTTCACTGACTGATTATCAATATATATATATATATATATATATATATATGTGTGTGTGTGTGTGTGTGTGTGTGTGTGTGTATGTATGTATAAATTTTTTGCGTTTTCAACTTAGAATTGTTTTAGTTAGACCTTCAATTGGAAGTTATGGGCAAAACCCAGCATATCATTACAAACACACATAATGATAATTTACATCATTTAAAGAAAAAAAACAGAATCTTGGCTAAAAATCGTGTCGATGGCGAAAAGGTAAAACAAATGTTCAATCTCAGAACATTTTGGAGTGGAAGGCTGATTTTTATACCAACTATGTGAAAAATAACACAGAGCCGGGAATCGAATCCGGGCCTTCCGTTTTACGTGCGGATGCTCAAACCATTGAGCTACCCTGACTGATTACCAGCTAGGCATTTCTCACATAGCATTCGTTAGCAAAGTCACAGAGTCTGTAAACACAGCTATATAAAGTGACATTAATATTCATAGCACAGCTCCAATAGACCACGAAATTTTTATTTAATTTAGAAATTTATTCATCAACCATAAAAGTTCATTTCAGAAAATTTTGAGGTGGAAGGCTGATTTTTTATACCAGCTATGTGAAAAATACCAGAGCCGGGAATCGAACCCGGGCCTTCCGCTTTACGTGTGGATGCTCAAAAAATTGAGCTACCCTGGCTGATTACCAACTAGGCATTTCTCACAGAACATTCGTTTGCAAAGTCACCGAGTCTGTAAATACAGCTATATTAAGTGACATTAATAGTCATGAAATTTTCTGAAATGAACTTTCATGGTTGATGAATAAATTTTTAAATTAAATTAAAATTTCGTGGTCTATGGGAGTTGTGCCATGAGTATTAATGTCACTTGATATAGCTGTGTTTACAGACTCGGTGACTTTGCCAACGAATGTTATGGGAGAAATGCCTAGCTGATAATCAGCCAGGGTAGCTCAATGGTTTGAGCATCCGCACGTAAAGCGGAAAGCCCGGGTTCGATTCCCGGCTCTGATATTTTTCAAGTAGTTGGTATAAAAAATTAGATTTCCACTCCAAAATTTTCTGAGATGAACTTTCATGGTTGGTGAATAAACTTCTAAACTAAATTAAGATTTTGTAGTCTATTGGAGTTGTGCCATGAATATTAATGTCACTTAATATAACTGTGTTTACAGACTCGGTGACTTTGCCAACGTATGTTATGTGAGAAATGCCTAGCTGGTAATCAGCCAGGGTAGCTCAATGGTTTGAGCATCCGCACGTAAAGCGGAAGGCCCGGGTTCGATTCCCGGCTCTGGTATTTTTCACATAGTTGGTATAAAAATCAGCCTTCCACTCCAAAATTTTCTGAAATGAACTTTCATGGTTGAAGAATAAATTTCTAAATTAAATATTCAATCATTCAATATTAAAATTAAAAAATATTAACAGATACTCACATTGACAAGCAATATATATGTAAACGGATATATCAAATAGCTACAGAGAAAAAAACATTCTATTAGTATGTCTCATTATTGCAGATAACATGGAATTGCATATTTATTTATTTGAACAGTATTTCACAGTAAAAATTACTAATATTATTTCTGAATTTCTACTATATTACATTTTACACACACAAAAAAAAAAAGATTAAAATTACATTTTAAATATTTTTTTAATTACATTTTAAATATTTTAATCTGTGAAAAGCATTTGAGGTTTTTTCTTGGTAATTTTGTATTTTTAAGCAATTTAGTAATATATTTTGTTTTACAACACTGTAAAAAATTTTGTCTACAGTGCGTTGCATTAATATAAACGCATCTTAGCTTTAAGAATTAGAATGGTATAGAAGTGTAATAAAAAAATATGAATTGGTGACACTTGATGTAAACTGCGTGTGTATGATTCAAAAAATGAAAATACGAGTCAAAACAATGAAAGACCAATATAATTTTTTAGAAAATAATTTTATTGAATTTATGACAAAAATGCATGTTGCATGAATTTAAACACGCACGTGTAAAAAATAAATAACTGAGTAACAAATACTGTATCTAATACTTTATACAGCCACCATGGGCTTCTAGAACAGGCAGTAAACGCTTTGGCATTGCCTGATATAGTGGCATGATGTCGTCTAATGTGATTGTCTTCCAAGCTTATAGAATGGCCGATTTTAGTTCATCTTTCGTGTTAAACTGCCTTCCGTTTACGTAAACACGGCGAACCAGAATGTCCCATACGTTCTCCATTATGTTTAAATCGGGGATTTTTGAGGGCCAATCCAGAACTTTAATTTTATTGTCACGGAACCACTTTTTCACGATATGTCCTGTAATCACACATGCACAATCTTGCTGAAAAATATAATTTCTTCCAGCTTTCTTGAATGCTTCACGGCGGAGGTTCCTTATGAGCATCTGGACATAATCTACAGAGTTCATAGTGTTCTCCACGAACTCTAATTCGAAAGTCCCTTTAAAATCTATGGTTGCCCACACCATGACAGATATACCTCCAGATTGACGTTTTGAACAATACATTTCTTCGGTTCTCAAATCGTGCCAGTAGCTATAAAATCCGTCCGGGCCATCGGGATTAAACTTTTTTTTCATCTGAGAAGATAACTTTTTCCCAATTTAGTCGATCTAGAATCCATTTTCTTGCCCATTCCAACCGCATATCTTTGTGCTTTTGAGTGAGGGGTAGTTTCGCCTTCATTTTATTAAATTTAATGAATGATGCAGCTTTGATAGTTCTCCATATGGCTGTCCGATGAACACGCAGCTTGTACTAAGCCTTTATCTTCGCACAAAAAATATTCTTATTCTTTGCAGAGTTACACATTCGACATTTGTCGTAACTGGTGAGCTTTTCTGTTCGTTTCTTATATGCTTTTTCCCGTAATTTGCTCCTTTCTTCATATAATTTTGCACAACAATATCACTTCTTCCGATTCGGCGCCCAATTTCACGATTTCTAAAGACTTTACCACGCATAAAGTCGATTTTTATCCTTTCGTCTACTTTTAAAGTTTTCCCTCTTGCCATCCTGAAAAAACTCCATAGATTTTGCACTCAAGCATTAAAACTGTTTTTAGAGAACTTTAGTAGCACGACTATCTGTGTTTTAATTTAATTCCGGTGGCTCTGTTAAACTTTAAACGCAAAATACGGAGTGCGTTTAATTTCGCGCAGCAAACGAAAAACAGTGAAAAATAAGAAAATGCTTAAACACTCACTTACATAACCTTGCATGAGCCTAAACGTGCGTACTCAAAGCACCTTATTCAGTTGTTAGTCATATGCAATAACTGTAAGTCACATTCCTGCTTTTAAAATTTTAAAAATTCTGTTTCTGGTTATTGGAAAAGGTGCGTTTATATTCATGCAACGCACAGTAATATTACACAACAATATTGAGGCAGTTTACCATGTAAAGAAATACCACAACCATGAATAGAAATGTTACCAGTTGTATTTGTGTGATCATTGCATAACGTGTAACGTTACACAATTACAGCTAGTAACATATTACTCTGCATAGTTGTGACATGTAGGCTGCCTCAACATTGTTGTGTAACATAGCAAAAAGTTTTTACAGTGTATACACTACACTATTAATAGGTCTGAAAAATCAACTAATCTAGACTTTATATATATATATATATATATATACATATATGTATAGTTCTGAAAGGGAAAATGCATTAAACAAATGTAAAAATATTTTTATTGTTATTTTCCTAATTTATTTGTCTTTATTTCAGTTATACTTAGAAATATTGTCCAAATAAGCATAAAAGATATAACGGTCTAGCATCATGCATAATCTTTTTAAAAAACTAAAGTAGTTCTTTCATTTCCCTATTCAAGTAATAAATTATATCCGTTTTATCACTATATACAGCAGGGCGTTTTCGCAGTTCTTTCGTACTTTTTTATTGCACAGAAATATTAGATCACAATGCAATGTCTAAGCTTAATCAGCCAAGGTAATTGTCAGGACTGATGTCACTCCAAAATGCATTTAATATGCTACTCGTAAATTCGTTAACGTGGGATATAGATGAAAGGTTAGAAAACGTAATCTGCTATTTCTTTTTTTTTTTTTTTTTTTTTTTTTTTTCTTGAGATTCATTCGTCTGGTGGGAAGACGAGTGAATAGAGTCTAGTCATGCTTATCTTGAAAAGGCAATGGCTTTCTATTTTTTGTCTTAATGCAAAATTTTGCTCACAGCATGCGAAATACAAGAGGAGGAATGGAACCCACGTATTCAAAATGTTTTGCTTATGAATAATATATCCTCTTTTCACCATTTCAACACTGAAATGGGCGAATTAATACTTACTTTTAAATATTTAGACATCTATGTAATGGTGCTGTACTGTAGTTTTAATTTTCGGTCAAAGTTCTTTGAAGTACATTTTTAATCGAAGCAATTACATATAGAAAAGACTAAAATAAATTAATTAAAAAGGTAGTTAAATTTTATAGACGAAATCTATTTTTTGTATGATTTCCATGGATGGATAACTGATAAAGTACTAATAATGAATAAAACTTATTAACCGTCTGTTTTTTTTTTTTTTTTTTTTGAGATATTTAGTTATGCTTAAATATTCGATGTCATATCGAACCCCAGAAAGAAAAGTGGCACAACTAAAAAAATGCCATTAATGAATTTATGTCATTGAAAAAGTGTATGAAATAACCCAACGTGCACAAAAAGCATCACATTTCTATGTCGAAATTTATTCACCTGAGAGGCAATCGTGTCAGCTTTATTATAGACTAGTCAATGCTTTATCGTTATCCTTAAGTATATATTTCTCAAATACAACATTTTTGAGTTCTGTCACTTTTCTTTCCAAGATCCGATAGGATTGAATTCGTTTTTTATCAAGTGTTTAGATTCATAATACTTTACCAAAATTTCATTTATTATGTAATTTTCCTAAACTATGTGTAGGACGTAGAATATAAAAATATTCTTTTTTATGAATTTAGTTGACATTTCAGTAACATAAAACTTACTGTTAAAAACAATTAGAGGAAATATGAAAATATGAAATGAAACTGCAATGTCATATTGCAGGGGTTTGGTTGATATTGTGTGGATTAACGTCGCACAAGAGCTGTGTTGTGGCTTATAGGCGACGGTCTGGGATTCACCCCTTAGTATGTTCCGTAATTTTTCTTTTCTAGGAAGGAGTGTGGGTCTCCTGTTTGGTAACCTAACGAATAAAGCGTGAAGTCGTCACTTGACGGTAAAGCACAGATTTTCATAAGATGACTGAAAAGAAATCAAAATGTATAAGGAGAGCAGCCAAGGATGTAAGTTTCAAATGTTTTATGGTGTAAAAACGTACAGCGAAATTCATCTCTAACGTATCTTAGAGATTCTGAATGGAGGGAGATCGCACATTTAACTGAAATTACGGACGTTCGTTCAAAGGCCACCCAATCGCCGTAGACCGTTATATACTTCTACCAGCGACTGACACTTTTCTTTGTATAAAATCATGGGGAAATTGTTTTGTATATCTTTAGAGAGAGGCAGAGAATCATTTAAATAAATTTACAGAACGTGATGGTACTGAAAGTAACAAATTAAACAACGGATCGGCAAGTGAATCATTGTGTAGACTCTTATCACGTAGAGTGTCTAATGCATCTCGATTTCTGACTAGAAGATTGACAAGGACCAGGCAACACGACATTCTTGATTTCTTTGAAAAGATATCGACAGAAAGTGGTTTTCGATGTTCTAGAGTGAAGTGAAACTAACTTGTCCCCCTCTGAATCGTATTCTAAGAGACTCTAAGATCATTCTAAGCATTGTCACACATTGTGGTGGGACATAAAAAAAGTAATAAAATTAATTTTTAGTAGATTAATAAATTATTGAAATTTGAACTAATTTGAACGTAAATACTGTTGAGCGTGTGTATATGTTTAGGCCTTTTTAAAAAATAATAAAATAAAACACATTTGTTGGTTTAAAAAATGAAAGAATTATTTTTTGAAATTATGCTCCATCTACAGCAACAACTTTTGTCTATCTTTCATACAATTTACTGATTCATTCTCTGAAGAAACACTGGTTTTTAAAGGCAATCCAATCATTAAGCCATTTTTACTTTCTTCAATAGAAGAAAGTATTGGATTCGTAAAAATTTTCGATTTCGGGTTTTTGATGGATTTACACGTTTTGAGAGCTGTAGAACACGATTTTACCATTTTTAGAAAATGTCTGTCTGTCTGTCTGTCTGTCTGTGTGTGTGTGTGTGTGTGTGACAAAATTTTGTGGCAACTGAATCTCTGGAACTACTGCACAGAATTGCATACAAATTGGTATGTAGTTGCACCTTGACATAAATTAGTGCCTATCAACTTTTGGTAAAAATCGTCTTACAGGTTGCGTTGCCATCCCGCTTTTTCTAAATTTTTAACAGGGTGATATAGGGCAAAAATTCTCAAGATGGGTATCTTGAAGGTCTCGTCTGTACCTTTAAAACGAATGGTTGAACTATAAATCTGTGATAATTTAAAACAAAGTTATCAATTTTTTTTACTTTTTACGAAAAAGAACTTAGAAAAAAAATCTTTTTTTTTTCCCCTCTCCCCTTAATTTTATCAAACTCCCACGGTTTCCGTATTCTGACAAACTTAAACTAATTTTTGCTTTTTTCCCCTAATTTTGTCAAAGTCCTACGGTTTCCGTGTCTTGACAAACTTTAACTTATTTTTGCATTTTCCCCCTAATTTTGTCAAAGTCCTACTTTTTTTTTTTTTTTTTTTTTTTTTAATTATTGTTACTGAGTGAATATGTATAGGAAAATATAGAAGAAAGTCTCATGGTGGCCACAACATACCAGTTTTGAATAGCTGTTCAGAAAGAGAAGACAGCATCGACCGAAATAAGTAGTAGTCTGAAAATGCTATGTGTGGGGATGAACCTCCCAGTCTTTCCTTTTTAAGCAATTTTTCACAAGGTTTGAAACATTTGGTTTTGCATTGTCATGCTGAAAAATTATTTTGAAGTGTCTATTCACCCATTCTGGATGTTTTTCTTCTATTGATTGCTTTAGACATATTAGTTGTCGTTGGCAGATATCATTGATATTGACCATTGATAGTTTCACCTGATTCTAGTAGTTCATAATATATATCCCGTCTTTCTGATCCTATCAGATATAAAGCATAACCTTATTGCTATTATGATATCGCTATGGTTGAGGATGGATGAGCTTCACCTGGTTTCATCTAAGCTTTTTTGCTTTTGAGATTCTCATATTAAATCTATTTATCTATAGTAATTATTCGGAGGGAAAAAAAAAAAAAAAAAAAACATTTTCTTTATCAAAACAGTATATATATATATGTGTGTGTATATGTATTAAAACTTTTTTTTTACGTATTTAAAATAAACGTTGACATTATCAAGCTGTTATCAAGTACTAACGAATACAGATATCGTTATTTTATAGTACAGCGTAAGCAGAACTACTAACGACACCTATTTGGAAAGGGCGGAGTCATATTCACGCACATAATAATTTCTATCATATTCAGTTTCTACCATATTCAGTCAACATTCATTAATCTTTATTATACAGTAGCTTTTGGCAATCCTATTTCATTAATTTTATTACATTTAAAATGTTATAAAATCCAGATGCATCAATAGCATATATTCGCATCATAGTTTTCAGGAACGTATTTCGGCAGCATTACTGAAAGAAGTTATAGTGGTAGAAGGTTTACATTCGAAGGAAAAAGGACATACGAGAAATTTTCAAGCATTAAAAGGGAAAATAAAAGAATTATTTTGCAAATAAAATATAAAATAGTTATTTTAAATAAAAAGTTTGTATAATATATTTTTTTAATAAATAATGAGAAATCTTAATTAAATTTTAATATTTTTTAAAATAAAAAAATGTGTAAACGTATTTATTTTTTACACTTAAAACAACTGTTCTATTTTTATTTTTCAACTGACTATAAATACGTTTGCTAGTTGAAACTGCTTGTACTTTTTTTTTTTTTTTTTTGTAAAATGAATCGAAACTAGTATTCGTAGAAATTACAAGAGAAATGTGTATAACACTATAAGAAAAATTATTGTTCAAAGTAAAATTTATTCACAATTTCAAAATAAAAAACAAAACCTTTGTAAATATTGCCAAACTGAATCCGCAACCATTCCCTGAACCACTCACAGTTTACTAAAAAATGCCAAAAACTTGTCGCGCAGGAACGAAAAATTTGACAATTAATGAAATCCACAAAACGTCTATCAATATTTTGTAGTACACTGGCAGTATTTTATCCGCAGTATTTTAGAGGCATATCTAAGCGATTAATATCGAACTTAACGTCTGAAGCAGCACAAAAAATTGAAAGCTTGTTTCATCAAAACATATTACTGTGGTTCTTAGTTAGTAAGTGCTGTCTTCTATCAGGGAAAATGAATTTAGTTTAGATGTAACCAAGGTTTTCTATATACATTCAGTTCGTTCTAAGTAAGAATACTTTCTCAAAATAAAATAACTTGTGGCTCTGTCATGGTGCGGAACGATTTTTCTGACAAAGGAGCGTAACTATTACCTACATTCAAGTTAGACTGACAACGGAAGTTTATGTTTATCATGTTTCCCAATTAATTATTATTGTTATTAGCAGTACTATATATAAATTTTCTAGATAATTATTTTCACCAGGACAATGCTTCTTTACCTTTCGCGGAGACTACTAAATCGTACTTACACGCAAAAAGCTGTACTGTAATTTTTTCTGTTGTTACTAAAAAAAACAATTACATAAATTTTGGTTCGCGCTGTATGCATAAGACATTTAGAATATTTTATATTATTAATATCTTTGCATATAAAACACGTGAAAATTTGATAAGATAAGAACATTTTCTAACAAGAGGTAATTTATATAGTCATTCCTATACGTGTAGCTACGACATAACTACAATAAAAGTCATTTAAATAGCAATAAAACAATGTGTTACGATGCTACTGCTTTCATTTTTATGACTAATGCGTCCTCGACAGCAGGAAATATATATAAGATATTAGGAGGCGTTGGACGTAAAAATCTTTATCTTAAATACCTCTCTGTTTTATCATAGAAGCTTTTAAATTTTCTCTAATGTCTCAGGTGTGTCTATAGTTGATGATTGTCACGACTGTCAAGTACTAATCTCTCCGTGAATCATTTAAGTTTTAAGCAAATATTATTTGTTGTCTCTTTTTGCTACGTGACGAACATTAAGCATCATCAGTTTTAATTAACCCAAGGATAAATTCCTTTGTTCTTTCGAAACAAATCTACAAGGCTGTTGTTAATTTTCTATTTTAATTGCTTATGTAAACATTAATTATTGCTCAAATATCATCCGTGTAGGTTAAAAAAAAAGTATATTTTAAATATATTTATTTTTCAGCCAATTTTTTCTACTTTGAGTTTTGTTGGAATAATTATGTGTGTGTGAAAAAAAAAAATTAAAGCAAAGATTTAAGTAAATTTTCTGTGTTTTAATTGTTCCAAAAAAAAAAAAAAAAAAAAAAAAAAAATCACGTTTCCTTTATTTGCCCAAATTTACACATTGGCCCTAAATGCCAAGTTTGTTCAATTTCTGGGCATAAACCATTCGATTATTTTCAGAATAAAAGAAATCAGACTCATCTCATTTAATCTGAAATCTCATTAATTGAAAGATCTTTATCCGATAGTCACCATTTAATTGCATTTTACCATGCCATTAATTCAGAAGTCAGAGACTAAAAATTAATAAATCACGAAAAAATAAAGATAAAATGATCCGGTTTATACCAAACGGATGGAAAGAAACCTCTTTTTTTTTTCTAGATAATTTTTTTAGCCAAGGTGGAGCAACATTGCATATCACTGGGCCTGGTTCGTTTGATATTTGAGGAGAATTACGTTATCTTTTTTTTTTTTTTTTTCACACGCATATCTTCCCGGACCAAGCGGTGGAAATTTGATACGGAACTCATGCCGGTATTTGTTTAAACTTTTTCTCTACATATAAAATCGTTGATTTAAGAAGAAGAAAATTTTGTTTAATTTATTGTGGTATGAATTCTGCTACAACTTTCCACCCCCTGCAGACCTTTTGAACTGACACCGAGTGACTTTTGATTGTGCGGATTTTCGAAGTCAAAAATGTACCAAGTCAAACAGCTATCATTACCAACATTCAAAGATTTCATACGCCAACATATGTCTGTCCATATCACAAGAAATTTCGCTTAGTACTAGGAATGGGGCTGCGTCTCATCTGATAACTGTGTTTCTAAATAACCGATAACACATTAAAAAGTTATAGGCTTCCATCTAACGCGGCCAGTGATTTGTCACTTGTACACCAACTAGTAGTCAAATAAAAAACTGTTCAAGCATTTCGGGAATTTTATATATTTTATTGATTAAATAATTCCTGATACTAAAGAAAAATTAGGAATTCTTTTGAATTTTTGGATCTATCCTCTTCTGTGTGAATTTAATTATCTATAAATATAAGAGAATAATTTTTTTTAGAGAAGTTTTAAAATAAAGAAAGTTAGATTTTTTTCAGTGATTTTTTTCAAACGTTATATAAGCTTATTTGTTCTTGATACTTTTTCCAAAACATTTCTTTGATTTTTTTTTTTTTTTTTTTTTAATGTGGTAAAAAATTTTACTTCGTTTCCTCCCGTTTTACATTTATTCTTTCGTGGATTAATAACTTTTAAAGTTAAGTTTTTTTTCCGACTTTTTGATCATGTGGAATATTTCGTGCTATGGAAATATATAAAGTGCTTTATAAAATTTTGACACTAACTATCGATATTTAATTTGCATATTAATTATATTATTGCTAATGAAGTGTTAAGCCAAATGTCCCAGAATTTAAATCCTGGCTTCTGCAGTTTTTTGTCACTTTGAACATTCATTCGACAAACTTATTAAAAAGTTTCTGCGTTGTTCTCTGTGAAAAATTACGTTTCATATTATTGCTAAAAGGTGGTGCTTTGTTATTTAAAACCTTTTTATCTTCCTTTTATTTCATCTAAATAGACTAGCGCAAGAACATACGACAATCTTATTTATATTATTTTTTTTATTTATAATCTTATTTATCTTATTTTTTATTTATAATTTTTATTGATAATTTTTATATTATTAGTATTTTTATATTTTAAACCTTATTTAAAAATATACATGTAAATTACACAATGCATTATTATTATTAATATTATTATTTTAGCAATTGATGAATGAATTGAAAGTAATTCTAAAACCCGCTTACTTCATGTTAGAATGAAATGTAATGCTGAATATCCAGGAAATGTGAAGTGAATGCAACTTAATCTAAAGGTATTAGTCTATCTACTACTGCTAAACAAACCTATTATAACATCAATAGAAATACATTATAGGAGAAAGAGAAATAGGCGTTATGCGATCAGAAGCAAAGAATGTGAAGAAATATTAACAGAGTGATGTATAAACTGGTGAGAGCATTCGACAGAAAAATAATAAAATAAAATAATGAGAAATATTTGAGATATTAAACAGTTATAAACAGAGAAATTTTATCAAAGATTAAAAATTTTAGAACTGAAAGAAAAATTCATAGTTAAGATTTTTTTTTTTTTTTTTTTTTTTTAATGAATAAGATTTCTATACATTCCCTAACAGCACAAAATGTTCCAGAAACGTAACAATCATATAACATTGAAACATTATAAACATTTCTGAAACGTTTAAATACGTTCAGATTGCTTTCCGATTAGTTTGAAAAACGTAGAAATGTCCGCGATCGTAACAAAAAATCAGAAACGTTACAATCACTTAACAGACAGAAAATCAAAAAGGGCGAATGTTTCCGAAAGGTATCAGAGAGCATACTAAAACGTGTTACGTTTTTGAAAGATTGTAAGCTTTTTGCAACATAACTGAAACATTCTCTTCTGTATGGGTTATAGATACATTGCATTAAATTTTCACCTAAATATGTTCCTCCATACATTAAGCTAAATGTGATTTTAGCTTTATCGATACAGACTTAGATATGTTTTAAAAAGCAAAGGAAATAATACTTATTTCATACTCATACGACTTGTGTGAACTTTATATGACTAATCACAACTTTATTCAAGGCTAAAAATAAACAGACGTCTGAATTCAAGGTCTTAATTACATGCGAGTTTTTAATAACATTTCACACTTTAATTTCGTAATAGCAATATTTATTCTCTTTAGTATCATTTTAATCACCGCATTACTATCTCAAAAGTTAATTAACATAGCATTTGCCTTCACTTTAGTTTCATTACTAGTTAAAAAACATTTCGTGGATCATAGAGCTGACTGACTGTAGATCTTCTACTTCATTTGCAATTTAAATACTATAAGACGAAAAAAAAAAATAAAAATAAAAATAACAAGACGTAAATCTTTCACAAAATCAGACACAATACATTATTATATTTTAAAATACATCATAACCCTAATCCCTTTTAGCATTCACACCCCATTTTCACTGCTTGCTATCAACTTCATGTATCTCATTTATTATGAGAATTTAGCATTCAATTTCACGCAACTCGAAGAAACAGTAGCAAATAGATGTTGCCAAGTTTTATGACATAAAAAGCATCTCGTTTTCCGAACCTGGTGCCACTGGCCAAACCCTAATCCATAAATTTTGTATGGAGTTAGCAAAAGAAAACTAAAAAATCGCGCAAGATTAAAGGAGCTACAAAAAAGTGTTATTGATATGAAATGAGTACTGCCACAGACTCAGAGTTGGCATAGAGGAAAAAGGCTAAAAAATGTTTAGGATGGAAATAAGCCTTTGACAAACCTATTCATTAAATAAATTGTGGAAAAGTCATTTTAGAATACAAATAACAAAATGATTATAAATCGATTTATCTGAGAAAAATGTTTTCTCATTATTCTTTATTTTACGTGTCGCACTAATTTTATTTTGGTTTTGCTCTTAACCATTTTTTACCACGTCAGACGTTTAATAAATAATCGATATTTCATTTATTCTTCAGGGAATAAATGTATGATAATAGAATAACAATTTTGTTTGTTTGTTTATTTCATTTTAATTTGTTATAATTTTAAAGTGTTTTATTCTTGTATTTATGTCAGTGTAAGATTGCGCATGTGTAGAAAATTTATTACGTTGGTCGTAAACAATCTTTCATAATTTATAAGAATTTTTTTTTTTTTTTTTAATTAAAAGAACTTATTCGATTCATTGTTGAGCATAGATATAGTAACAAGACATAGATTTATCATCGAGTGGAAAAAAGTGATTCCTTATTTTCTCGAGTAAAGACTCTCTAATGGCTGTCTTTCCCCCAGTAAATACACACAAGAATACACACGGATAGTTTAGCAAATAAAATTTATAAATAATTTATGCACTACAGGTGAATGAAAACACCAAATACCGTTTCAAATTCATTTTTCTTTCTTTCTTTCTTTTTTTTTTTAATATATCTATTAATTTAGTTAATATTTAAAGTAAAGTCGTTTTATATACTAAAACTGGCGTTCTTTACCTACGCCGCTGCTAACTATATTTAAAAGAGTTTTGAAAATTCTATATTACTTACTAATATAAAACCTTAAAAAATATCAAACTTTTAAAAAAGTATTCCATTAAATATCGAAATATTTAGTATTTACACCATAATGATAACAAAGCAACTGATTATAAAAGATATTTTTATAATTTATATAGAGTCAAATATAATTTATTTATGTGAAACTTATCCCATTTATTTCCATATATTTATTAGAACAATTAAAAGCCACGCAATATTTCGACATTTTGAAATTTCATCAACATTCTATTCTATTACTATTTTCCATTTTTATACTGTTTAATGGCTAATGCCAAAAAACTTTTTCGGCATCAAAAATCTTTGCTCGTTAACATGGGGATGACAGATCTATAGAAATTACTATATCTATGTGGTTGAGTAAATTGTTACAAATATCCCAATATAAAGGGTGTACAAAAAGAGTGTGCAGAATTAAACACTTATATTTCTCTTTTCAATATAGATAAATTTAAGTTTCAAATTTTGAAAGTGTCAGAAATCTATATCCGCAGACGAAAAAAATAATATACATAGATATATTCATCGGGTTCTTGTTTTGGAAAGTTTATAGTGCGAGTATTGGTTAACCCTGTTAATTAAAAAATGTCGATCCACATGATGATTTTTGTGGGGTTACGTCAAAAAAAAAAAAAAAAAAAAAAAAGAATGCATACAAAAAAAATTCAGTTTATGTTTTACTATCTTATTATAGCTATTGTAGTAGAAATACAGTCGATATTCATAAATGTGATCGAATTTCTGTATGTCAGATTTGTGTTTGTTTCTGACACGAAGGATTTCGCATATGAAGTTGAGTGTTGAGCGAGTTTAACGTCGCACAACACCTATGTTGTGGATAATTGGCTATGGTCTATAATTCATCCTTAGATGTGCTCCAGAGACATGCCATCACAATTTTGTTCCTCTACAGAGAACATAACGCCTCCGCTTCTCAGGAGTACGGTCGGTAACAAAAGTATCCGAACACTAGCGAAAATTACTATGTAAAAAAAGTAGAGTTAATACTGTTTTGTTAAATAAATCCTTGTCGAATCATGTTTTTAGACTGACTAAGAACATGATTTGACAAGTATTTATTTAACAAAACAGTATTAACTCAAATAATAACAGGAGACTTGGCGTTGGAATATTAAAACCCGAATAAACTACTACGTCAGAAACGTCAAAGAAAAATATTGCAAATGCATACAGGTGTTTCGGTAGCCTAAAGCCCTTCAGTGCAAAAAGAATTCTGAATCAGGAGAAGTGCTCATATATATAGGAGAGGGGCCGGATTTATTTCAACCAATAGGAATACGGGAAAGGTGGGGAGAGTGGCCAATAGGAATTTAGGAAAGTTAGCTGTGTAAACAGTAGAAAAATTAAGAAACTGTTCACACAGCTGTAATTTCTACTGTTTACACAGCTAACTTTTCTGAATTCCTATTGGCCACTCTCCCCACCTTTCCCGTATTCCTATTGGTTGAACTAAATTCGGCCCCTCTCCTATATATACGAGCACTTCTCCTGATTCAGAATTCTTTTTGCACTGAAGACGGTATGCCTTAGGCTACCGAAACAGCTCTATGCATTTGCAATATTTTTCTTTGGCGTTTCTGACGTAGTAGTTTATTCGGGTTTTAGTATTAACTCTACTTTTTTTTTATATAGGAATTTTCGCTAGCATTCGGATACTTTCGTTACCGACTGTAGGGTGGTAAACTAACATGGAGAAGATTACAGCTATGACGGATTTTAAGTGTGCATCAGTCACTCAAGTATCCAAGGCGTTCTCTGGCCAGTTTGAGTATTGAAACCACAATCTTCCAGTTACGAGCTCTGTGCTCTACCAACTAGGCTAGTGGGACCTCGGGTTCGCATGTGAAGCGTATGTTGTAAGTTCTATAATATGCTGCATACAATGTTATTTAAACCGTCACATTATCTATAACTTCTTTATAATAAATTTTACTACATGTCTTCTTAAAAATTATATGACCAACAAGCATAATAGAATGATATTTCAGATAACAACAGGGCATTAAGTAATAGATGAGTATTATTTAAATTTAAGTATAATAATTTAATTTATTCGTACTCTAAAGACACATTGGCTTTATAATTATATTTTTATTAAAATATTTTGGTGCCTTACGTCCTAACAAATGAAGTTATTTAAATGTTTTAACTGTTTCTAACTTATAATATACCACAAATTATTTATTTCATAAACTCATATTATATAATATTATATATATATATATATATATATATATATAGCATGCAGCATTTACGTGTGTAATTTTCACAGCAATTAAAAAAAGAAAAAAGAAAGAAAAAAAATTGCAGCAATAAAAAATTTTATTTTTGCTGTTATTGTTCTATATCACTGGTATGGCTGGATGTATGAATAATCTTCAATAGATATTCAGAAAATTAATATTACTGATGGTAAAGAAAATGACAAAACATTGTAGTAAATACATTAATGAAAATCTTACAATAAATTGATATGTAAATAAGTAATATTGAATATAATTACGTGACCTTTAAAATTCAAATAAAAATCATTTGATCAATTCTTAAGAAATCGGACAAAACCTCAAAGATTGTATTTCTAACAAAGTAACTTAGCATGCACTTTCGTAATCTTACATATGTCTTCCATTGAACGTATTGATATTTTTAATTTTACAATGTAATTTTCCATAATTACAACCTTTGATACCCGTGAAAAAAAAAAAAAAAAAAAAGACAGAAAAAGACAGAAAAAGAAAATAAAAAAATTGGTTTCTCCATTTATTAGTTCCCCATCATACTATAGGTATGGGGGACTTAGGTAATCGTGAAAAATTTCGACCTCGGTTTTTTGACTTTTTTATACGTTTTCAGATGTGAGGAATCCGAAAATGACAAAATTAGTACGGTGTCTGTCTGCAGGGTATCTGTTAGTGTGTTAGTTCGTTAGTGTGTTAGTACGTTAGTGTGTCAGTCCATTAGTGCGTTAGTGTGTTAGTCCGTTAGCCCGTTAGTTTGTTAATCTGTTAACACGATATCTCACGAACAAATGATCGCAGAGAGGTCAGATTAGTTTTAAAATATTACTTTCGATACTGGCAAGAACTCTTTTCATTTGCAACATTCGAATTAAAAAACTTCGTAAGTTATGAGAAATTTACGATTTTCTTAACATGGGAGAATAGGACAAAATTTCACTTAAACGTGCATTAAATGGAAACTTTTTTCTGTAAAAATGTCAGACCAGTTTTAAAATATCCGTTTTGATACCGGAATGAACATCAGTAACTATAAATAAGCTACTTTGAAAATTTCGCAAGTTATTGGAAATTTACGAGTTTCTTAACACGGCAGTCTAGGGCAAAATTTCACATGAACATCAATTTTGAGAGACATTTTCAACGTAAAGATGTCAGACTACTTTTGAAATATTATTTAGAACACTGGCATGAATATTAATGATTATGAATTTTCCAATATAAAAATTTCTTAAGTTATTGAAAAATTACGAATTTCTTAACATGGCCGAATAGAGCAAAATTTCACATAAACGTCAATCTTGAGGGATATTTTCATCGTAAAGATGTCAAAACACTTTTTAAATATTATTTTGGATACTGGCATGAATATCATAGACTATGATTTTTCCAATTTAAAAAATTCGTAAGTTATTTGGAATTTGCGATTTACTTAACATGTCAGAATAAGGCAAAATTGAGCATAAACTTCCGTTTTGAGAATCATAAATACATTAGACAACTTCAAAATTACATTTATGATATTTGTTTGAACATGATTGAAAACAAATATTCCAATAGGAAAATTTCGTAAATTATTCGTAATTTTCGATTTTATCAACATAGCGAATTTGTAAATTTTTCATATAAATATGAATTTTGATGATTATTGCATTGGAAATAGTAGCATGAAAACTAAACAACAGAATTGACCCTTATAAAATAAATTAATGGATTAAAATAAGATAAATATATGGAGGTGAACGGTGGATAGCCTATTAAACGGGGATTTCATTCTGCCACTGTATCAAGCTTTGGTCAAATTCATTTCTTTTAACATGATTATAATATGTCTCGCACTAGAAATTTATGAGAACATAAATATGATGGGGAACTCTGCAGAATCCACCTATGGCAACTAGCTTTTAATTCAACTCCAACTTGTTTAATTTTTTATTAAGTGGATATCTTAATAAAAGGTTAAGATGTTTTGCGTTCCACCCTGAAATACCTTTAAGAGATACAAAATGGAAAATCCCGATTGTTGCAAGCGAAAATATGAAGAAGAACAGTATCCGTTTTTTTCACAACGATCTTCGTGATAGCCATAACTAATCCGGTTGTAGGTAACACCCATTCCGGGAATCCTCGGTACTTAATAATATTAATTTATTCCGCAATGCAAAAAAGTGTAGAGAGGTGAACGGTCTTAATGACCGGTCACCGGGAATAACCATCGGAAATAAATTTAAGATAAAAGTCAAGAAAGTCAAGATGAATGAACATACATAAAAGAATCAAACGTGACTGATATTCTTGTTACTTTTTTTTTGTTGTTGTTGTTGTTAATTTTGTAATGCTAATGCGAAGGTTAATTTTGAGGAAAGTGTTATTATTATGTTGATAATTAAGTTGACAAGATTAGTGACAAAACACTTCTGCAAAACATCTATGAATATTTGCAAAAGAACTTTAATTTTAAAGATGATATTTGCCATCATGTTCTTTAAGGGAAGTATAGCTCTTTGACGGTCGTTACAAGAAATTCTCCTTAAGGCTCAACTTTAGTACCTTGTCTATCTCAAACCATTTCAGGGATTTTTATGATTTTATTTTATAATTTGTTCAATAAAAGTTACTTAGAATTTTGATGATTTTCTTCTGGGATTTGTACAAGTTATCTAATTGTTTCTATTCCAATCTCATATCTCCACATATGTGGGGAAACAAGCTTTTAAACTTATAACGTTCCCTACATAATGTCTTTTGAAATTTGCTAAAATAGTTTCAACAAGAAAGAAAAATTATGCGGTAGGCATTGATTATTAACACTTTCCAACTGTACGTATTCTGTTGTATCGTATAACTTTCAATGTCATTTGCCTATGTTACCATGCAACTGATAGATAGAAGATTAAAAGCCATACAGATACGCGAATTGAATTCATAATCACTCATAAAGAAGACACTGTTATAAAGGTTTAAAGCAAAATAAAATGCAGCTCTTAAATTCTAATTGCAGTACTTAATGTATCTGAATGTTTTAGTGTAGTCCTGTAAATCTAAAATGTAACCATATCATATTCTGTACAAAATATTATTTTAACAATAAATTTCACTTTTTTTTATCATTTTTCCATTAGAATTTCATTTAAATGTGATTTTTAAAAATGTCTGTCCTAAAGCGGAATGCAATAACATTTTAGGGGTGTGTTCTGCACAAAATCCAGTTGTACAGGACCTATTAATGCCATTTTAAATAAGAAACATTCCATAGTGAACTTGAATAAGAAATTCTGAAGATATTTACGGACACTGAAGATGAGTACACGAACAAATAGACAGATGGACAGTCAGACAGATAAATTTACATTAATCCAAAACATATTTACTCTTAAACATTGTTAGAAATTGTTTAAAATGCTTAATCTAAGTGAAAATGCAATTCCAACAAATTTCCAATAATAGCCGTTAATGTAACTGAATTCTTTTTGTGCGCCCATGTGCCATGTAAATCTTAATGGTAAGCATGCTGTATTCTATATAAAGCACTATTTTGTGCATTTGAATAACATATTTCAATTTCATTAAAATTTGTGTAATGTAATTAAAATTTGGTTTATAGAAATACTTCTCATAGATCGCAGTGCTTTGAAATAATTTTGGGAGTCAATGCATACAAACCAGTTGTGGTATTTACTCCATTTTCCATTTTTTTTTTTTTTTTAAACAAAACAAACGAAAAAAAAAAAACCCACTTCCAATAGTAAATTTGAATAACATTTCAGTTTAATTAAAATTCATGTAAAGGTATTAAAATGTGGTTTATAGAAATTCCTCTCACAGAACACAAGGCTTTTGAATATTTTCGGGTGTCCCTGTACACAAATCAAAAGAGATATTCACTCCATTTTAAATAGGGAGCATTCTATAGAGAACTTGAATAACATATATCAGTTTCAAGAAATTCCATTAATATTTACTGAAGTTAGAGCGCGGACAGACAGACGGACAGACGAGCAAAGAAACTGACAGACAAAGTGAAGGGGTTAACATTTTTCAACCTTGTTAGAAAGTGTTAAAAATAACTATTAGATACATAGCTGATCATAAATATGTAAACAGAAGAAATTATCCTTTTTAATTTTGGAGAAATGTTTGGCTTGAAACATCCATAAGTTAAGCTTTTAAAATTAAAATAACAATTAATTTGATTAAGAAAAACTTCGGAAGTAAACATTATAACCAACGAAAAGTCGCAAAAGTTGTTCTAAGTCAAAATAATAGTCCAGCCTTTCATTAAGTGAAAACCAGACACAAGTGCATCACCAAGCCAACAAGGCGCACTCGTGGCTATTGCCAAGTATTTTGTTTCTGTGCATGCATTTAGCTGCTTCCAAAACTGCATTTAATGAATTTTGGAGTACTTCTGCTACCTATCAGACAAAGAAATAATAAAAGTTTAAAAATCCATTAAAACAAGGGGAAAAATAACAAACTGCTGCATAAAAATATGTCAAATTAAATGATGTGATTAAATGATGTCAAATTTATTATTTCGCTACGAAACCAATGAACGTTAAAGGATGAAAAAGGTCGTTATTTTTAGAATGCACTTTAAAGACATGATTTTTGTAAAGAACATGACAAATTCGTTTTATTTATTTATTTATTTTTCGGGTTATAAAAGATCCTTTTAGAAAAATAATGTAATGGCAATTTTTCGAAATTTTATTTATTATTATTAAAAAAAAAAAAAAAGAAAGAAAGAAAGAAAGAAATTGAAATAAAATAAAAGAGGAAATCTTCTTATAAGTATCTTTTACTTATAAGAAGAATTCCTCTTTTATTACAAGAAGAAAAATGAACCGAATCGCTGAAGTTTTTCACAAGAAAACATGTTCCTAAGTTGTTTTTTCGACATAACCAATTTTCAAAGGTTAGTTTACCTTCATATTTCTGAAAAGTTAAAAAAGAAACTGAAAAATTTAGCTCATATTGTTAAGTAAATTTCATAAAACAAATCCCCCCCCCCCCAAAAAAAAAAAAAAAAAAAATCGTATTAAGTGGTTTAGAAAAAATTATCAAAGCTGAGTCATAGGAACACTTGCACGTAAGCGTCGTCTGAAGTGCCATACTCTCCTTTAAAAGAATGTAGTTATAAAAGAAGTTATTAAGAAAAAGTACAAAAAAGAAACACTTGTAATAATAATAATAAACTAAAACTGTTTCTCCTAAATACTTCAGAATGAAAGTAAAATATTTTATACTTTGTAATTTTATTTTGTTATAAATTAAAAATAAATATATAGGGGAATTGTTTCTTAGTAACTTTTGAGAAATAACTGCATTAAAAAACATACAGAGATTAGTAGGGATACTTTTAAATTTATCGAATAACAACGAGTATAAAGCTTCCATAGACCTTCTTTATCTTTAACAATGATTTTGAGTAACACTTTTTTTGTCATAACTAGGGGGCTCTGCCCCCTGCTCGCTCCGCTCACCAACCCCACAGAGAGGCTTCGCCTCCCCTAGACCCGCTTCACTTATTAATATCTGCGGGACTCTGTCCGCCTATTCGCTGCTTTGCCTTTCACTGAATAGGAATATTAATAGTGCATAATGCAGAATAAAAGCAGAAAAATTTTATAGAAATCCCAGCATTCAATATCAAATTCAAATATATAATATTTATACCATATTTTATTTATTTATTTATTTTTTATAAAATATACTAAAAATCATTAATTTTTTCAAAATAGAAATTCGTAATATCTAGATCATTTTGCATTACAGTTTTACTATATGGCCCCCTTTAAACTTTTGTCACTGTTTGGCGATGAATTTTTTGTTATAACTACTTGTTAAAGAAAAAAAAAATACATATAGTACCGATTTTGGCATAGATGATATCTGTCATCCTTGGTGATTTTTGTATTTGACGATCAGAAACATTATACGAAAATATAATGTGATATGTATATTTTCGCAATATATATTATATGAAATATTGTTTCATATTATTCTTTGCTTTATTATTATACGTTAATAGAATAATCATGATTTTTGAAAGGAATTAAATATGTTCGACACATAAATTGGCGATTTTTTTATCAGCAAGGACGACAGATATCAAATCTGTTCCCAATTTTTTCTAATGCCTATAACTTTTACTATTGCATTTTATAGTTAATTTAGGGCAGTATATAATATTCTACATATATTTCTAATATACAGTTACGTAATAATTTTACACATTTCAAAATATCTGAAAAGTTTATTATTATTATTGTCATTTTAATTTGGAAAAATGAACTACTGCTTCAATTGTTAAGTCTTTGCTACCTACATCTTAAAATAACGACGGATAAAATGTACTCGATTTTCTGTAAAATTTTATGTGATGAATTTTTTTCCTGGCCATAAATTTAAAATACTTCGGAAATATTTTATGCTAAAATATATTCGACATATTTTAAAATATGTTTTTTGAAAAAAAGAAAAATACACTTTGAAGACAAAAAGAAATGCATTCAAATATACAGATACGCCATTATTTCATTATTCACAAAAAAAAAAAAAAAAGAACTTATAAAAAAACCTTATAAAAACATAAAAGATTGCCAAGAAGAAAATTATTTTTCTAAAAGTAGAGAAAAAATAAAGATATTTACGGACTACTAATTACAATTCTAAATTTATTTCTGCATAGAAAATATCTTTTTTTCCTTTTTTTTTTTTTTTTTTTTTTTTTTACGCCATGGTTGTCCGAGACTCTCAACCAACCAACCTTTTTACACCATGGATGATGGATCACATTTTAAATTTCCCGTGGAAAATAATATCAGAATAGAAAAAGAACGTCATAAGAGAAACTTTTTCTACGGTGGCAAATAGCGTACCTTTATAAACCCGAAGATTTTAATTAATAACTTCCTTATTTAAAAAGATAAAAATTTCTAATTAGCTTAAATTTCTTCCTTGGAATACACGGCATACATTGGTACCTCTCATGATGCGGAGAACCCTGCCTCCGTGAGAAGTTGCTGTCGCAGACAAAAAAACAGTTGGCACCAGCAACAGAAACTTTTTTTTAATATATAGAGAAATAAGCTTTTTAAAAATAAATAAATACATAGAGAGAGAGAGAGAGAGAGAGAGAGGTTTATTTATTTTTTTTATAATTATGGTCAAAATGTACTCAGAAAAAGACGAAACCTTGAAAATCCTGGAGTAGTGAAAGTAATAGATTTTACTCTCTTGGTTTCAAATGTGTTTTGAAAAACTGAATTTTGTGCGGTTCAACAGTTTTCAATAAATATGTTTTGTTATTTTGCTAGTAATATTTTTATTTATTTATTTATTTGTAATTTCCAAATTAAATATAAGTTTTAATTTTCTAAATTAATTTCATTTTATTGTAATTAGGTTATTATGATTAATAATAATTACATTTAAAATAAAAAAGAAACAATGATTTGTAGCTTTAAATCTATTCCCAAATTTTGCATGTGCTTGAAACTTTCTATTTAAACGTAATTATTTATTATTATCAGAACTTTCAAAATCGTAAAATAAATTGTAATTATTTCAAAATTGTAGTTGTTTCTCGTTAAAAATATCTGAGATAAGGAAGTTTCTAATAGGGAACAGAAAAATAAACTGTAATATGAATATGAATAGGACTTTTATCAACTGAGTTAATGTGTTAAATGACAGTGTTTTTGAGGCATTGCTTAGGTACACCTTCAACAATCTTTCTCCAAAAAACATAAAACTAGCTAAAATTTACAGGCTTTTCATTTACTATATATTGTTTGTTACTTTTGCAAGGACCATAGAAATATACATAAATGTAGATTCATTTTCTTTTCTTTTCTTTTCTTTCTTTCTTTTTTTTTATTAACCGACTTCAAAAAAGAAGGAAGGTTCTCAATTCAAACCGTATGTTTTTTTTTTTTTTTTTTTTTTTGTTGTTTTTTTTTTTTTTTTTTTTTTTGTTAGCTCATAACTTCTGAATGGATGCTCCGATTTTGATACTTTTTGTTTTGTTGAAAAGGTCTTGGTCTGAAATAGGTCCTATTGTAATATCTTTACGATCTAAAGAAAATACAGGGTGTCCAAAAAACCAGTCCCAACTCTTTTAACTGCTAAACGGCTGCAGCTATAGTGATAAAAATGGTATGTAAGTATAGCAAATTGGCTATGCTGTACGAAGTTAAACCGCTTGCAGCGCCACCTGGTGGAAAATAGAGGAGTTAGTGTTCCTATCTCGAAAACGGTTCTAGAGAAAAAAAGTTAATTACAAAGTTGAAGAGTATCATCGATTTAGTGCAAAAAGATTGTTTAGACATTCATGCTAGCGTTCCTATCTCGGAAACGGTTCAAGTCAGGGGAAAAAGTGAATGATAAAACTGCAGAGCATCATCGATTTAGTACGAAAAAATAGTTTAGACATTGATGCTAAAAATACAATGCTAAAAACGTGCATTTATTTGTTCGCAATTTCTTACACTATGCACAATTAAGCTACATTGCACACGTTGTAGCGTTAGCTAGTGAGACATGTGCTATATAGTTCAAAATACGGTTACTTGATACTTTTTGTTTTGTTGTAAAGATCTTGATCTGAAGTAGGTCCCATTGTAATATCTCTACAATCTAAAGAAAATAAAGCGCCATCTGGTGAAAAACAGTGGAATTAGCGCTCCTATCTCAAAAACAATTCAAGATCGGAGAAAAGTTAATTACGAAGTTGTAGAGCATCATCAATTTACTACGAAAAGACAGTTTTTAGACATTATTGCAAAAAATAGAACGCTTAAAACGTGCAGTTGTTCGTTCGCAATTTTATACACTGTGCGCACTTCAACTACGTTACACACTATTCAGCGTAGCGGATGACACGTATACTCTGTGGTTCAAAGTACTGTTACTGTAAGCGGTAACATCGATTAGCGCAAAGTCGTTTTCAACCAACTTCAGAAAGGAAGGTGTTCTTAATTCGAGCTATGTGTTGTTGTTGGTGTTTGTAAGCTTATAACTTCGTAAGAGATGCTCCAATTAACCGACCCCAAAAAAGGAGGCTCTGAATACAAAGCGTATGTTTTTTCTTTTTCTTTTTGTTTGTTAGCTCATAACTTCTGAACGAATGATCCAATTTTGATACTTTTTGTTTTATTGTAAGGGTCTTGATCTGAAATAAGTCCTATTGTAATATATTTACAATCAAAATAAAATAAAGGGTGCACAAAAAGTCAGTCCCAACTCTTTTAACTGCTGAACAGCTGCAGCTATAGTCATAAAAATGGTATGTAGGTATAGTAAAGTGGATATGTGAAACGCGATTCAACCGCCTACAGCGCCACCTGGTGGAAAACGGTGGAGTTAGCGTTCCTATCTCGGAAACGGTTCAAAGCAGGGGGAAAAAGTTAATTATAAAATTGCAGAGCATCATCGATTTAGTACAAAAAGGTAGTTTAGACGTTAATGCTAAAAACAGAACGCTTAAAATGTGCATTTGTTTGTTCACAATTTCCTATTTTGTGCACACTTGAACGACATTGTATATGCTGTAGCGTAGCGGGTGACATTTATGATATGTAAAATTCAAAGTATGGTTATTGTAAGCGGTCACATCGATTAACGCATAGACGTTTTAAACCGACTTCATAAAGGAAGATGTTCTCAATACAAACCATGTTTCTCATTGTTGTTGTTGTTGTTGAAATTTGTTAGCTTATAACTTCGTAAGAGATGATTTAATTTTAATACTTTTTTTTTTGTTGTCGTAATGATCTTAGCCTGAAATAGTTTCATTATGATTTCATTAAGATATAAACAAATTACAGGATATTTTAATTAAAATCACACAATCAACTAGTTGGAAGAAAATCATATTTATTGACATTTTATTTTTCCGACTGAGTGAAAATAATGCCTGGACCGGGAGTCGAACCCCGGATCTTTGACTTACAAGTTCAAGGCTCTACCAATTGTACTATCCAGGCCGACAATCGGTCGGCATTACTCACTCAGACAACCTTTAGGCAGAAGATGTTTCTGCCTATGCAATAAATTATAACAGACTCTAATTACAATCATTCGAAATTTTTTACAAATCCAATACTTTGTCCATTAAATATAAAGGAAAGTAATTCTTATCATTTTAAAACTATCTCATTACGCTTATTGCGTTGAAAATGTTAGTGACTTTTTAAACGAATGTGTGATTACCACAGACTACTTATCAGTCTCCATTCATTTTATTGCAATCACACGTATGTCACGTCTTCCTCATAATACAGTTTCACTCTAGATAGAAAAACTTTTTCTTAAATTAGTTTTATTCTTCAGATTCTTTTGTACTGAGTTAAATTTAGATAACCAATGTAAGGATGGATTCCAAAAACACCTGGAAATAACCTACTAACAATTTAATGTGCAAAAGTTATTATTGCGTACGACTGAAAAATTTTAAACGGCAAATTACATGTTGTGGTTTCAAGCCATTATAGATACAACAGGGAAATTTCTAAAAGCCGATCGATTAACTTTCTTTATTTTTTCGTGAGATATTTTCCATTCCGTAATCCAGGTCGAAACACTAAAATGTAGTTTTCCGCTCTTCTTTTCCTACTCCAGCTTTTGACAGGTGGTACCACCCCTGTGATAAGAAAATTATTTTTTATTTCTGCCAATTATGATTTTCATTTTTTTCTCAACATATGATATTTTTGAACACTAATTAGTTTTGTAACACAATTTATCTTTGAACGTAATATGTTACATTTAATATATTGTGTGTTTCATTTATCAAAATAATCTCAGCTGTATAGGTGATGAGATGTCCAGTTTTTAGTTTAATGAATGAATGTTCACTTGTCACTTGTTCCGTGTACCCTAACAACTTTTATTCAGAAAAATAATTTACTTTGACACTTAATCTACGAAATTTGACTAATGTTGAACTAAAGTTTGTAACAGATAAGATTGCATATACATTAAAAAAATTATATTAATTGCGCATTTTTTTTTTTTTTTAATTTTTTTTTCAACGAAGTTGAAAAGAATACCTTCGATTGTCTGTCTGTCCGCGCTTTAAATCCCGTAAATATTCATAGAATTCTTTTAAACTGATATATGTTTTTCAAGTTCAGTATTTCAGGTTACTTACTGAAAATAGAGTAAATACTACCATTGATTTATATACACGGACACCTGAAAGAATTCTAAGGTATTGTGTACTGTGAGAGGTATTCCTATTATAAACTACATAAGCCACATTTTAATACCATAGTTGGCCCAAATCATAATGAAAGTGATATGTTTTATATTTTATTCATGAGAAATATTTCTATAAACAAAAGTTGAAGAACTTTACTGTGAACAAACCTTAATAAAATTAAAATATATTATCCATATGCATAGAAAAATGTTTTCTGTAGAATACAGCATGATTAGAATTAATATTCACAGGGCTAAACAAAAATATTCAGTTTCTTTAAAGTCTGTAATTCAAAATTGTTTTACTTGCATTTTCCTTTTTAGTGAGCTTTTTTAACGCTTTCTAACAATACTTAACAATGTTTATTGTTTGAATTAGCCTATTTATCTGTCTTTCTGAATATCCATCTGTCTATCTGGAAACCTGCTCATTTCTAGCGTTCTTAAATACTTTAAGAGTTTCTTCAAAATTATGTGTGCTATTTAGGTTCGCTATTCAATGTTCCCTATTAAAAATGGGGTAAACACCATCACCGGTTTGTTTAAAGTGACACCGAAATTATTTCCAAAGCATTGCGCTCTATGACAAGTATTTCTATAAACCATATTTTTATAACTTTATTTTACAGAAATCAAAATGAATCTGCTGTCTATTATTCACATGCACAAATTTTTTTTATTATAGAATTTAGTAAGTTTAGCGTTACTATTTACAGGTCTATACTAAATCATGCATATAAATTAAAGGCAATAAATGGAAATTGCTAAAATTACTTTTCTGTTTGTATAAAAGCATTTTTTACACTTTCTGATAATTTTAAAGAATTATAAATAAGCACCACAGAACTGCCGTTTAAAAGTAATAAGTTAAAAACTTTGAATAAATACAACATGAAATGCAAAAATTCGCAACAATTGTTTCGGGTCGAAATAAAACACGACATTTCGTCAGCCGAGGCACGTGTGTTGCAAATAAAGTGCAAGAATTCGCAACAGCTGTTTCGGGTCGAAAGAAAATATGACTCTTCGTTCGTGCGTTGCCACTTTGTATGCAACACTCGTGCCTACTTTGTTCACCTGACGAAAGATCGTGTTTTATTTCGACCCGAAACAATCATTACGAATTCTTGTATTTTATGGTCTTAATTCAAAGTTTTGTACTTGTTAATGTTAAAGAATATATATATATATATATATACATAATTTGTTGTATTTAAAAGCGTGGTTCAGTTAGTAATTAATAATCCAACAAAGTTACTCTTTAATGCTAGCAACATCGAGCAGATTAAAACAAATTTAGCCGCCTATCATATCTTTCCCTTCACCTAATAATTGAGAAACATGTGACACATTTTATGCAAAAGAAATTTATGCGATAAAATTTTTCATATTAAAAGAGCCTTTAATTGCACAAGTTATGAGGCTTATCTTTTCACCTCCGATGGAAGAATTTGGGTTGAGGCAGCGGAAAGTGTTTTTTGATTGGCATGCAACCCAGCCCTTGTCCGAAAACAGTTGTCTTTTCCACCCTCAAAATCTTTCTTTTCTCTCTCCTCAGGTTCTTTACTCTTTCTAAAGATGGGAGTGCCCTGTCATTTTAGAAATCATACACCAGTTGGTGATTGTGGCTGCTTCTCGGTTGTCAAACTCTGTAGGATTTGACACCAAGTATGCCTCAGTTATGCCAAGGCTGATCCATGCATGTTGACTTTGTTCTACCGATTAATTTCTTTACTTATTTTGATTGCAATACTCAAGACTGGTTGATACAACGTCTATGCTTGCATGTGGCCAATAATGGGTGTTTCCTTGGCGTCAGAGATAACTTTGCTAGTATGTCATAATCACCCTTTCAAAATGCTAAGCAAAATAAAAGATAGAGCAGTTTCATAAATGTGCATTTTTGTTTTTATAATGGGTGTTATCATAGTTCAACAACTCTAAATATGTTAAATAGTTTTGATCACTACGTATAACATTAGTTACAAAGTATCATAAGAAACATATATCTAAAACTATAAAGGAATGTTATTTATGCTGAAGAAAAAATCTTAGGAAATCAGTGAGTTAAAAATTAGTTTGCCATTTATAAAATCTAAGTAATGTTTCCTATAACAGTTACTTTTTTCACCAGATATTATTATTATTCTTATTTTGTGTGCAAATAAATTATTTTTGCTTGTTTATATCTATATACATGCAGTACACTTAAAAAGGATTGATATCAGCTATAATTACTTTAATAATCACGTGTTTAAAAATGAAAACGAAAAGCTAAAAATTTTATATAGTCCCTTAAATTTTTATGTGATTAAAATTTGAGAGTGACAATTTTAAATAGTTGTAATGTCCAATTAAAAAAAATCTCTATGAGAAACATTTATCCGTACCGAAAAAAAGTAATATAAAAAATTTTAGTAATGTACCTTAAAAATTATGGCATATAAATACAAACACAAAACATCTTATTTTTCACTTTCTAATTCGCCAGTATATTTGTAAAATGTGAAACATTCATGAATATAAGTTTTGAAGAACTTTAATGCGCCCACAATTTTTGCTAGAAAATAAGTCCGCATCATGTGTTCTTTTTATATACTTCCAGAGCATTCTGGAAGAATGTTTTTCATATATTAGAAGCATCAAAGTAATATTTCCTATCAATGTGACACAATAAATAACACAAACATTCTGATGCGCAATAAAAACGTGTCCATCTTTAAACACGATTTGGATATTCACAAAAAGAACGTACAAAAATATCAATAAAAAGCAAAAGAGATTGCCAACGAAAAATTAATTTTCTAAAAGTAGAAAAAACTAGTATGTTGTGGCCACCACAAGACTTTCTTCTATATTTTCTAATACATATTCAATCAGTAACAATAAAAAAAAAAAAAAAAAAAAAAAAAAAACGATTTTTTTCCTAAGGTTTTTTTTTTTTTTTTTTTTTGGTAAAAATTTATACATATTCAATCACTAACAACATTAAAAAAAAAAATCGATAACTTTGTTTTAAATTATCACAGATTTATAGTTCAACCATTCGTTTTAAAGATATTGACGAGATCTTTCGAATGATACCCATCTTCAAAATTTACCCCCCACGTTGGGTACTTCCCCCCCATGCACAAAATTTTTTTCCTAGTTACGTACTACTATTATCAATAATTCATATTAATTTTACAATCACAATTGTAAAATAACTCTTATTATGCACATTTATACGAATTTTTGTCCTATTCTGCCATGTTAAAAATTTAGATAAAATGCTATCACAGCGCCTCCTGTTGAGCTATTGATCCCCAAATATAATCAGCACCAGTTTATGTCGGGGACCAACTAAATACCAAGTTTGGTAAAATTTCGTTTAAAAAAAAAAAAAAAAAAAAAAATACGATTTTTTTTCTAAGTTTTTGTGTTGTTAAAAGTAAAAAAAATCGATAACTTTGTTTTAAATTATCACAGATTTATGGTTCAACCATTCGTTTTAAAGGTATTGACGAGATCTTTCGAATGATACCCATCTTCAAAATTTAACCCCCCCGGGGGGTACTTCCCCCCAGGGGGGGAACCAATGCCCCCCCATGCACAATTTTTTTTTCCTAGTTAACTACTACTATTATCAATAATTCATATTAATTTTACAATCACAAGTTTAAAATAACTCTCATTATGCCCATTTATACAGAATTTTGTCCTATGCTGCCATGTTAAAAATTTGCATAAAATGCGATCACAGCGCCACCTGTTGGTCTATTGATCCCCAAATCTAATGGGCACCAGTTCATGTCAGGATGCAACTAAATACCAAGTTTGGTTAAATTTCATTCATTGGTTCGTGAGATACAGCGTCCACAAAAAAATTATACAGACAGACAGACAGACAGACAGACACACAGACAGACATTTTTTAAAAACTATCAATTCGTGTTCAGGACATCCCAAAACGTGTAGATCCGTCAAAAAACTGAGGTCGAAAATTTTCGCGAATCCAATACTTTCTCTATATTACATATAGAAGAGAGTAAAAATGTCTGCAACAATAAATTACAATCTAAATTCGTTTTTCATTGAAAATATCCAAGCTAAATGTTTTATTTATTTATTTATTTATTTATTTTGCAAAAGATAAATATCATTGTTACCAACAGCAACATTTACTTTTTTTTTTAAACCATGGATGACATTTTATTTTCCTTGGTGATTATGGCGTCATACACTAAAGAATCAATGATTTGGGGAAAGTATTTCCAAGTTAGCAAATTCTTTATTAAAACGGTGTTTTTTTATTAATAACTTCGTTAATGAAAATAGCAGAAATTTCAAACCAAGATGTTTCTTGGATTATTCGGCAAACTTCAGTATTATTGAGGACCGTATCGTTTCTTAGGAAACAGCATCTTAGATAAAATAATCTGGTGTGTTACTCATACCACTATCTTTTACCATGTTCAGTAGCATAAAGACAGCTACAGATTAAGACGCAAGATCAATAAGATAAGATTATAAAGTTCAATCCACTTTAAAAATATTCTAAAATAAGTATAGGAACAGTTTTATTTGACATTCTGTGGGAGAGAGGGTTACCGCCTCCTCAACTCCTCGTTAATTTATAGCGCCTACATTTATATTAATATATATATATATATATATAAATATATATCAAGTTATTAATTTGCCTTGAACCTTGCCAGTATTCATGAAACTTTTCAAGCAAAAGCCTTATACGAACTTAAAACTACGAAATTTGAATTTTCTGTAGTTATTTCTTTTTAAGTTATATTGATACATGTATTAGATCAACCGCTAAAACTTGACTTTTATATTCATGGCATCACAAAACGTAATATTATACAAAAAAGCAGAGTTGAAAAGCGGAACAAGAAATACTTTGTTTACAGTATAGGTATGATAAATTAATTTTCCTTCTTGAGCAGTATTCGTGGACATAGTAAATGTGTTTCCACATGAATTACATTAAATAGAAAAGAACGTTTAGCTTAATTTTGAGCAGCCCTGTATATTGTCGATAAACTATGTACACAACCCATTGTGTACATAAAGTTAGTCTTTGTGAAAAACACATAACACAAAATGAAATACATTTTCAGTAATTTTAGGTATAGACACAATTTATCCAAATATTTTGGGTAATCCTGTAAAAGAATAAGGAATTATTTTCATACCACAATCTACACAAAATATGTTTTTATGAATATAAAAAATAGGTTCATGCCATTTTGTTTAGGACTGTCTACATATGTAATACTATAATTACCAGAAGTTTCGCTTATTAACGTAATGTATTTGAATTCTCTTGTATGGCCCTGTACACGAACCATATACTTGATCTCAACGAAAAGTTTAGAGTGAAATCACAATATGATACACAATCAGAATATTGAGTTTGGACTTCCTGCTACTGTTTGTTCTTGAAATATGCTGCTAAAAGACACACAAACACATACAGAGACAGACACAAACCCAGACTAACTACTAAAAAAAATGTTTTTTGAACACATTGAATCTTAAAGCGAGTGAATATAACAAAAACTCAGTTTCAAAAATTTGACCACAAAGCATTTTTTTCTCTATTATATATATGGATAAGAGAAAGTAAAAATTTACTACTGCCGTTGTTCATCTTTTATTTGTGTATAAAAGCATATTTTGAGTAGATTGTGATACGAAAAGCATTGATCATTCGTTTACAGGATTGGCCAAAGTATTTGGATACATTGGGGTTATACTTGTAAATCGCTACCCAAAATTAAACTAAACGTTCTTTTTTATTAAATGTAATTGATGGAAATGCGTTGCTACATATTATTATGTCGACGAACTCTACTCAGAAAAGAAAATTCATTTTTTATATCCATACTTTAAACAAAGTATTTTTTAAAGTAGTATTTTCAACTCCGTTTATATATATATATATATATATATATATATATATAATATTATGTTTTGAAATGCCATGAATATACGAAAATCCAATTTCTTAGCAATTGATCTGTAATGTATATTATTATCAGCATAAATTAAAAACAAATAACTGCAGAAAATTGAAATTTGGTATTTTGGAGTTCATGTTAAAATGTCAATGGGCTCTTCCCAGCGTCGTCTGCTCAATCACGTGATAGAGGAAAACGAATAATCGAATTCTGAGAATCGAATTCAATTAAATATTGTTGTTGAGAACAAAAATTTTAATATTCAATATAAAATAAAATAAAAGTAATATTGTGAATTTGTAAACAGTAGAATAGTTTTATTTGTAAATTTAAAAATTTTTAAAAAACATTTTATGTGTTTATTTATTTTTACCTATAAGAATCGATTTTTGTATATTGTAGTGTAACTGTAACATTAATTAATCTAGCAATAAATAATAGCTTCTTGTGGAATGTTTACTGATTATAAATTGAAATTTTAAAATGTTTTCATTTAATTTAATTGCATAAAGGTGTTACAACAAGTTAATTAACTTAGTTACTGGTCTAAATGGATTTACGTAGTACGATATTGCACTGTCACTGATTTAAGTACCAAAAATCAGAGTATTTAAACATGTCTTCATGAACATCAATAACAGGTATAAACTAAATGATGATTGTAAATGTATACAGCAAACAAAAGATGATGAATAATGATATAAAATTGATTAAAAATGATGATGTGTAAAATATAACATAGATTAAATACGATTGATCTAAAATAAGAATAGAAAATATGTTATTTTAGCAATCGCTCTAGATAAACAAGACTTCGTCTGCTATTTGTTTTTCCTCTATCATGTGACCTCTGACGTCAGGTGGAAAGAGTCCATTGAGAAATTGAATTAAGATTGGCGTTTTAAATTTACTAATAGCTTGATGCACAGTTGTCTTGCTCATATTGACCTTCGAATTTATTTGACGTTCAGAAAATTCAATTTTATGCAGGATCAATATTTCTGAGTTTCTGTAACAGTAAGTGAAGGTTTTTTACCCATTACAATAATTACACAACAGCACTGTCTACGACAAAATCCAATAAACAACTGGCGATAAACGTGACGGGCACCTTTAGTAATAGCAGTAGAATGCGTTTGGTCACAAAATGAGATGACGCAATAATCTGCGCAAATGATGCAAAGTGTTAAAATACTGAAAATCGGTTACTGGTCTTAAACTTCTGCATATGTTCGTATATATATTACATTATTCTGTTTTTCTGTAAAAAACTTTAATTCCAAAAAACATATGAATTTTTCCATTATAATTCTAGTACAAATATACAATAGAGGTATAAACATACAATGGTAGTATAAATATACAATAAAATGTACAATAAAAGTTCAGTGATGTTCATAACAGTATCATGAATTGTATTTTAAGTTTAGTCCAGCTCTTTACTTTGGAAATAATCCTCGTGAGGCACATTTATACTAAAATTTAGTCCTATTCTGCCATGTTAAGGGGATTTGACTCCTTTGACTTAGCACCACTGGAGAATTATTATAAAAGTTTATATTCCCATTTAATGAAACATTTAATAATTAATTTTATAAGCAAAATTATATTAGGTTTGTTTAACGAACTATTTATTCAGACAACAGTTCCTATGGTTTTTTTCTATATTTTTTGACAGATTTGATAGCTTTAAACTTTGTTTCCTCAGTTTGCACTTTTTTATGAATTCATGATCTTCAAAATGATAAAACTTCTAGAAATATTAAAGAAAAGTCTTAGTATATATATTTTTTTAATGTTTAATAGAACCAACTTAAAGGATTTAGAGATAAGTTTTGATATTTATTAATTTGTTTTTAAATTTTTAACAAAAATCACGTTTTTTTTTTTTTTTTTTTTTTTTTTTTTTTCCCTCTCTTTTTAAGATATTAAAAATGCTGTCCCTAATTCTTTTAAATATATTATACTAAACTTCTAAAAAAGAATTAAGTGTTTTCTTAAATATCTGTAGAAGTTGAAGATCACATTATGAAGATCACGAATTCATGCAAAAAATGCAAACTGAGGAATCGCAATTTAAATATCTCAAATATCTAAAAATATCTAAAAATATACATGAAGAACCAAAAGAATTTATAAAAAAAAAGCACTTTAAAAACACGTACAAGTTTAAAACATATTTAATTAAAAAAAGAGACCTATGTTTCTAAGATTTTCGCCCTGACCAACAGGGCATCATCAGGAAATCTACATGATTTGTTTTTACAATATGTGCTGTTATCTGTTCAAGTATATATATAGATATGTTATAATACCAAGTGAAAATTATAGTTAAAACGCTACTTCAATTCAAAAAAATTCGGAGTTCGTTGGTTGGAGTCGCTCTGCGTTCACAATGAGGCAACATTTCACAACTGAAACTCGCATAGAAAAAGTCAGTTGGATGGTTACTGGAAAAGAATACCTGATGGTAACAACTGTGTGAAAGAACTTGCAGGGAATTTGCACTGAATGGGAATCATAGTCTTTTGAAGAAGTCAGTGGGTGGGAACTGGAAACACTGGATTGACGGTAACAACTGTTGGAAGAAAATTGTAGGAAATTTGTAGCGAAAAGGAATCAATCTTTTGGAGAAATCAGTGGATGGGAACTGGAAAAGCCGGACTGGCGGTAACAACTGTTGGAGCCGGATGTAGCATAGTCCACAGAAACTTGTATGAAACTTGTAAATGATAAGAAGTTATATACTCTACTGAAAAAATATAAACGAAAGTTAAATATCTAATTGTATAAGAAAATTCAAAATTTTTGATAGGAATGCTGAATCTTTAGAATTAAGAGCATTATGGCATTTTATAATATTTACAGCTTCTGAAATTTATAGTTCAGTTATATTTTGTGGAGTTGCAATTAATTCTGCTTGATCCCATAGGGGCATGGCGCACGTAGTTATTGTAAATGAAATGAAGTAGTGCCGAACTTTTCCCCTCTTTTATACTTCTGATATGTTCTTGAATTCTTCTATTAAGGGTTCTTTTAGTTTTTCCAATATAGAAAAAGATATCGTTGTTTATTGTATTGAAATTTTATAAACCCCTCTAGTGGGTCTAGTATGGTCATGACCATTTAAACTTAATTGTTAAAAAGTTAAAGGAGAGCTATAAGGAATTACAACATTAAATTTACGAAAGATATAATGTTTAAAATTATCGAATTCTTTACTATAAACAAGGCTATTAGTGAATTTAATTTTAGGGTGTAATGTAGAAGAGTTATTAATTGGAGGAAAAGAGAGTTTATTTTTTATTTTATTGATAATTTTAATTATCCCTTTCGCTACCAGAGCCTCAGGAGAAAAACCGCCACCACAGCCCAGACGTCTTACTATTTAAATATGGTAAAATTGTCATTTATTTTTGTGGGATGTATCTATAAAGTTCTAACTAAAATCAATAACATCCTGTATCTATTTTACTGTTTTATAACATAACCCATCTGTGTGCGACACGATTTGATGCAAACAATTATCATAAACTGATAATGAACACCCGTCACATATTTGTGACGCCGGGCTCCGATAAGAAAATCGGATTGTCACATATATGTGACGCTGGTAGCGGAAGGGTTAAAATAGTTTTTTTGTATCCACCGTCCATACCAATTTTAATAATTTTGTTTAATTGTCGATTTTCATTAAACTGAAATGAAGTACAATTAATGGTACAGAATATGTAAGAATTGAAAAAAGATTTAAAAAAAAAATAGTTGGATGATCAGAAGAGGCAGGCATAGGAAGGGGGACAAAGGAATTGACGTCAAACAAAGTAACTGAATTATTTTTGCTCCGATGTATAGAAAGGTCTAAAAATGGTAATGTTTGATTAATTTTGCATTCGTAAGTAAATTTAATGGAAGGAAATTGTTTATTAAAAACATCAATAAAATTAAGGAGGGAGTTTTTTGTATATGACCAGGAAATAAAAATATCATCGACATAACATAGATAAATTGTCGGTTTAAGTACTGATATAGCAAATAATCTTTCTTCAAGTTCAATAAGTAGAATAGAGCTAAGGTAGGACCCCATTGGGGTACCAAACGTTTGTTTATATATAACACCATTAAAAAGAAAGTAATTATTATGGTTGATAAGATCAAATGCTTCAGATATAAAATTCAAAAATGGCGCAAGAGCAAGAATATTAATTTACATAATTTTTATACCTGGCATTTATCTGAAATAAACTTTGGTTGAGGAATGGTTGAGTAATAAATTTCTAAATTAAAAAATTTCGTGGTCTATTGGAGTTGCGCCATGATTTATAATGTCACTTGATATAGTTGTGTTTGCAGTCTCGGTGACTTTGCCAACGAATGTTATGTGAGAAATGCTTAGCTGGTAATCAGCCATTGTAGCTCTATGGTTTGAGCATTCGCTCGTAAAGCGGAAGGCCCGGGTTCGATTCCCGGTTCTGGTATTTTTCACATAGTTGGTATAAAAGATCAGTCTTCCTCTCCAAATTATCTGAAATGAACTTTCACAGTTGATGAATAAATTTCTAAATACCATTAGATATTTTGCCAAGAATGGTGACAGCGCCCTCTGTATTATTTTAAAAAGTAGGGAAGATGGCTCAATAGTAATACGCTATTTATCGTACTCGTATGTATTTCAACCCAGCGCGTTACAAATAAAAATACCTTGATTGACACTTACCTGTAGTAGATAAAATCACCTCTCAGATCTTTAGCAATATCTCACTGATTTCCACTTTAAATTTGCATTTTCTTAAATACTATCACTAGAAATTCAATTTTCATAACTTTGCATTTTAACATTTATAAAACCTTTCTCATTCAACAGCTTCAAAAACCTCGTAGACAATGAAATCCTCAAACCAACTTCATCTACAAAAGAAGACTATCCCTTCAAAAACTTAGATTTCCATTCCACACTTTTCACAAAATTTCTAAAACTGTAACTCACTGGATCCTGTCGCCTGTATGAAGGATAAAATTGTGATGGTGTGTCTCCGGAATATCCAATTACCCATTACGCAGTCCTAATGCGACATTAAACTCAACCAACCAATCACGGGATCCAATGATGTAATCGAACTCAAACACCAAACCTTCACAAACTCCAAAAATTCATACGAAACTTGTAAGTTGATTTCCTCAATAAGCTGCATATCTTCTAGCAATTTAATGCGAAAAACGTGCGATCTCTCCTCTAAGTAGTAGAAGCGCAAACTCTCTTATTTTAATAGAAGAGATTGCGTGGTTCTTAATTTAAATATAACTGTTTTAAAAAAGAATCGCTGGTGTTTGTACAGTCAGTCTAGGTTAGTACAATATGAGAAACGGTTTAGCTTTAAAATATTTTGTAATTTTCTCTTTCTAAAGAAATTTTGAGAAATAGCTGCGAAAATTCAAGCACTTACTTTGGAGAACAAAACAAAATAGCAATTCTTAATCCTAGACGCTCGAAAGAATCAACTTGAGCATTTAATTACATACTCCACTATTGATGTTGTACAACAACCTTCTACATGCGCAATCTCTCCATCCGTGCAATCTGTCCTAGCTTTACATTAATCCAAATCTTTGTTTTTGTTTTAAAGACCTATTTTAACAACGTGTACGAAGGCCAATCCATATCCTTAATCTTTATTTATATTTAAGTGTCTATCTTTTTTTTCTTTTTACTTTCCGAACACTATAGTGAGGAAAGTATTGTAATCATGTCAAAAATCCGAATTCGAGATTTTGATGTTTCTATACGTTTTGAGGTCCCCTGAGTCCGTTTTCACTATTTTTACGATGATGTATGTATGTGTGTGTGTATGTGTGTATGTGTGTATGTGTGTATGTTTGTGAACACGCTAGCGTCTAAAGGCTTTGTTCGATTAACCTGAAAGTTGGTACGTATATTGTAAGTCACCATAGTACGAACCCTATAGATTTTGGTGAATCTAGCACTTATAGTTTTTTTACAGGGACACAAAGAAAAATTCTTTATCATTATGGCCTATGGGACCAAAATCTTAAAAGTGCGATAGCATCTAAACGCCTTATTCAATTGAGCAAAAATTTTATACCCATATTATAGGTCACAGATACTCAATCTGTATAGATTTTGGAGAATCTAGCACTTATAGTTTTTTTACAGGGACACAAAGAAAAATTCTTTATCATTAAGGCCAATGGGGCCAAATTTTTAAAAGTGTGATAGCGTCTAAACGCCTTATTAATCTGAGCAAAAAAATTGTACACATGTTATAGGTCGCATTTGCACCAACTGTATAGATTTTGGTGAATCTAGCACTACAGTTTTTTTACAGGGACACAAAGAAAAATTCTTTATCATTATGGCCTATGAGACCAAATTTTTAAAAGTGCGATAGCATCTAAACGCTTTATTCAATTGAGCTGAAAATTTGTATGAATATTATAAATCACTGTTGCACTAACTATAAGCATTTTGGTGAATCTAGCATCTATAGATTTTTACAGGGACAAAACGAAAAATTCTTTATCATTATGATCTAAGGGCTCAAAGTTCAGTAGCGTTAAATAAAACCTCGTGTGATATATGGAGAAAAAAACACTCTATTATGGTTTTCTCTCTTTTGTTTGTTTAGCAATTCCTCTTTCTTTATTTTATCTACAAAACTGTTAGTTACTCAATGTTCGGAAAGTCGAGTGGAGTCACTCCAGATTTTTTTTTTTTTTTATCAGTTTGAAGCATAAACTATAATTTCTTCAAAAATGAATAATTTATTGCAAGCGTGATAAAATGAAGCATACATCATTACGTTTTTCAAAATGAGGTGATGGCAATAAACAATCTTACATTTTACACGATTAGAACTAATTGAAGATATGGAATATTGCAATATTTAATATTCAACCTTCTAAATTCTTATTCATATCATTGTAGAATTTATTTTTTTTACTTGTATTTCCTAAATTATAAATATCACCTATTATCTCATCTGACTTCAAAATAATTGATGAATTATCTTAATTAAAGCAATTTTAACAGGTAAATAGCATCCCGGAAGTTAATTCAAAATTACAAATGCTAAAAAAAATACTGAAAAATGGTATCCGATTTTTTTTTTTTTTCGTTTTTTTTAAGTTCACCAATAATGCTTCGTAATGATGTCAAAGTTAGCCTTCGTAATGATGGATGGCATTTTTAACCTTAAAAATCATTCTTTCAACAATGTAAAATAAACAGTACTAATGTAAAACCATGAATATCTAAATGCCAGTTCTTTTTTTCTAAATATAATCACGGAAACTGTGATTTTTAATGATAGATGTAATTATAAAATGACAGACGTAATCATTATTCAGTCTCTTTAAATTAACTTAAACACTGATAACAGTGATTTTCTAATTAATTTAACAAATCACGATGGAACATTTCAATAATGCAAACAAAATTTTATGATGTACGTTTACGCATACTATTTTGAGTAACGTTTTAATTTTGATAAATATATAATTTTTTTTTCTACATTCATAGAAGATAGTATTGAGTTTGCAAATATTTTCGAATTCTGTTACACGTTTTTAGAACGCGATTTAGTTATCTGTGGAAAATGTCTGGGAGTCTCTATGTGCGTGTGTGCGATAAAAATTTTATGTTAGCTCTAAATCAAGAACTAATGCACAGAATTACAAAATAAATTATATTTAATTGCATCTTTATGCAAGCATGTATATATCAACTTTCGGTGTATATCACCCAGCAGATGGTGCTGCTTATTTACGAGAAGTATATCTCAGCTTCTCAGTAACATATTATGTCACAAAACGTGATATGAGAAAGCGTCATTCTGAAAAAATATGTTAATTCTATTTGTCTCATATAATTTTATAGGTAGTGCTTCTATGCAGCAAATTTCAAAGCGTGCAAGATGTCTCAGCTTCTAGAATGAATAAATGATTTGTGATATGACCTTTATTAAAAAAAATAAAATAAATAAAATAAAATAAAACTCTTTAATTGGGTTGTGAGGAAGTTACTCACATATTATTCAAATAAATCTAATTTTATTCTAAATTTATTATGTATCAAATTATCAGTTAAATAGTTAAATAAATGAATTTAATTTAAATCTATTTCGCAATTAAGTTACTTAATGTATTCAAAATTATCTGAGAAGATCACTTTTATTTATATCTCTTCTTTCACTTCATTTAAAGAAATAATACAAATTTTCTTTTAATACGATAGAATGACTTATTGAAAGATTACAGTTTATGTGTTTTCCGTTACACAAAGCTCCTGAATGCTCAAATAATTAAGAGTAGATTTATTACTTTGTTTATTGAATAAGTATGCAATAACTGATGCAATTTAAATCCTTTCTGCTTAATAACTCTTTGTTTACCCATCTGAATTAAACAAAATTGACAGTTCAAAGTATAATTTATTAAATAAATTACTCATTTATAAAAATAAACGTTAAACAATATTGCACAAGTTATTTCATTATAGCTAAATTTAGAAATCCCTGTCAGTTAAATCATTAAGAAATAATTTAGTTTCTAAATTACAATTTTTGTCCAATCGTAAGATGTAACGGGTTTTAATTTGAGTGATTTATTGCATTGGCGAAATAATTGGCTATAACTTTTAATAACGAACTTTCGAATTCAAAATATTTATATCATTTTATCCGTGAAACAATAAAAGTATTTGGCACTATAATTTGGCTGTTTTTTCTAAAATTTGGCTTTTTTCTTCAGACATCTCAGATCTGTTCTAGTGTAAGGATCTCAGAACTGCTCCAGATCATAGTATAGTAACGACGTAATTACGTTCGCTCTCTCCCCCATCTTATGCGACAATCTCAACATTTAACCCTGGAAATTATGTACTGCAATTATTAAACGTTTACAACGCTCTGTACCAAATTGTTGGAAATATTAATTTCTTTTTTCTGGAAAATTTATTCAATAAAAGCATCTTGATGACAGCAATTGGACTTCTTCTTAAAATATTACTAATTTACCTTTCCTTACAGATATCTCCACTAAACAACGATCACTACTGCGTGAAGAAACTACATAACATGGGTGTATATCGACCAACAGGTGACGCTTCTGCAAATTTCCATATAAATACATCTCAGTATTTATTTATTTATTTATTTATTTATTATTATTATTATTACTAGCAGGCTTTGCCCCCTTCGCTGGACATTAAACTTAAATGAGTTGTCAAAATGCCATATCTTTATTAATAACCTAAGTTCTCGCAGTGATTGGTAGAGGTTTTCTCGCTCCCAATGTGAAGAGTCTGTGTCCCCACTGTCTTCGGCACAACTTACCCACTTCTTACTTCCCCACCCTCAGCGGGTGAGTTCGAAGTTTTGCAAAATCACACTAATGTACATAATGCGTACAATTAATCAATATCCACACACCAAAATTCGCCATTCTAAGATAATTCAAAACGAATTCAAACGGAAAAACATGTTTTTACACATGTTTATTGCCCTCCGACTCCGAGAAGGGTGGGGGGGGGGGGGGGGGAATTCCGAATTTCGTGAAATGCAGTTACAATAAGTGCCGGATGCATACAAACAATTTACACACCAAATTTCGTGACCACAGAAGTCTTTAATAGACAGTATTATAAATAAATAAATACAAAAGGCACAGCTTAAGTATCGGAACCCTTTGGTGACTTTAAATATTTTAAGCCATTTTTGCGATGAACTGAATTGGCTATCTCAATTGTGCAATTAAAGATCTTGGCGAGAAACGTCCGAGCTACTTCGGTGCCGAATTTCAAATTTTGCCAAAGGGATCCAATACTAAAGCTGTTCCATATCGAATCTGGGTTGAAAACGGAAAAAGGGTAAAATAAATTAGAAATATCAGACCTATATTTATAAATTTGATACCGAATGAAAGGGGCGATTTTGCTGAATCCAGGGGTTCAAACAGTTTTTCGATGCGACAATTAGATTTTTTAAAAATAACTAAAGTATGAAATTTAAGTGGCAACGGAAAAACGGATAAAGGGAAAAATAAATTAGAAATATCAGACCTATCATTACAAATTCAGTACCTACCAAATGAAAGAGGTGATTTTTCTGAATCCTGGGGTGTAAACAGTTTTTCGATACGACAATTAGATTTTTTAAAATTAACTAAAGTATGAAACTTAGATAGCAACACTTCATTTCAATCTTTTCATAATTTGTAGTGCGAATCACCCGAATACAAAAGTTTTTAACTTAAAAAATTATTTTTATATTTTATTTTTCCATTCAAAGCATTTTAATGAAAAAATATTTATGGCGCATGCGCAGGCGTTTTTTATCCACAATTTAAACACTAGTCATAATTTAGAAAATTTCTATAGATATAATTTCAAGTTGGGTGAAGACCTAAGTTTCTGCCAAGCGCCGTTGAATTCCGTCCAGCCGTTCTCGAGTGATGCCCGGACAAACGTGTTTTAGTCTTTTACCCTCTAGGGAGGGAACGGGGGGGAATTTCTGAAAAGTTGATAAATATAATTTTAAGTTGGGTGAAGACCTAAATTCCTGCCAAGCGCCGTTAAATTCCGTCCAGCCGTTCTCTAGTGATGCCCGGACAAAAAAAGCAACATTCGGACACGATGACACACACACACACACACACACACACAGGCAAAATTTTCTGAAGTCATTTTCGGCTGTTATGAGGTGTAAAACGTGAAGATATCGCAAAATTTTTCGATTCCGACAAATTTACAGACAAAACTTTGATTTTATTAATATAGATTATTATTATATATAAAATTGTACCAAACTAAATACGTAAATTCTTTATTCTGAAAAACTGTACAATTATTTTTTGTACATGTTAAAAAATAGGTAGTGGTGTTATATAGAATTGTATGAAAAGAAATCACAACTACTTATCATCACTTTAATCATCACAACTACTTATACGAGAAATTAATTTTTAGGTTCATATGAATCAATTCTATTTGCAATCTTAAACAGTTTGTCCGTACATGCACATGGTTTTCAAAGATTAGGGAAATAAAAAAATGTATAATTATACCACTTTTAACAAATAGTGAATTTGATTTGTAAAATAAAAAGTACTATTTTGAAAATTAAAAGTATGTTTGAGTTCATGTATATTTTTACCAGAGAATTTTTTATGATTATATAAATGACTTTTACTTGTTTTTAATCTTGGTCTAATGCTGACTAATAAACAGAAATTATTTATCGTTTTACTTCACTATTTCTCAATTGGGCCCCTGATGACACGTCGAAAGTCATTACTTTTTGATAATATTCAATATTTGATCTTGGGATTTTCAAATTTTCAATATTTTTCTATGCTTTTTATTTCTTTTTTTTGGGTTTTAAATTTTAACATCTTATTTATTGCAGTCTGCTATTTATACTTTTCACATGTATTTATATGTGTATATACGTAACAAAATGGCTGTATCTTTGTGTTATATGAAGAAATTTTTAGGTTTTACTTATCTAATTACGTGTTATTTTAAAATGCATGTTAATTTTATTATGTGATTTATTTTATTAGTAGGCGGTGTGTGCCCACCTAATGCTCGATTTTTACACATGTATATCCTATATTTATTTCTCCTTGTAAATTTAAATTTTTATTGCAGTCTCCTATTTGTACTTTTCACATGTATTTATCTATGTGTATATAAGTAACAAAATGGCTGTATCTTTGTGTTATATGAAGAAATTTTTAGGTTTTACTTATCTAATTACGTGTTATTTTAAAATTCATGTTAATTTTATTATGTGATTTATTTTATTAGTAGGCGGTATGTGCCCACCTAATGCTCGATTTTTACACATGCATATCGTATATTTATTTCTCCTTGTAAATTTAAATTTTTATTGCAGTCTGCTATTTATACTTTTCACATGTATTTATATGTGTATATACGTAACAAAATGGCTGTATCTTTGTGTTATATGAAGAAATTTTTAGGTTTTACTTATCTAATTACGTGTTATTTTAAAAGGCATGTTAATTTTATTATGTGATTTATTTTATTAGTAGGCGGTATGTGCCCACCTAATGCTCGATTTTTACACATGCATATCGTATATTTATTTCTCCTTGTAAATTTAAATTTTTATTGCAGTCTGCTATTTGTACTTTTCACATGTATTTATCTATGTGTATATAAGTAACAAAATGGCTCTATCTTTGCATTATATGAAGAAATTTTTAGGTTTTACTTATCTAATTACGTGTTATTTTAAAATGCATGTTAATTTTATTATGTGATTTATTTTATTAGTAGGCGGTGTGTGCCCACCTAATGCTCGATTTTTACACATGTATATCCTATATTTATTTCTCCTTGTAAATTTAAATTTTTATTACAGTCTCCTATTTGTACTTTTCACATGTATTTATCTATGTGTATATAAGTAACAAAATGACTGTATCTTTGTATTATATGAAGAAATTTTTAGGTTTTACTTATCTAATTACGTGTTATTTTAAAATGCATGTTAATTTTATTATGTGATTTATTTTATTAGTAGGCGGTGTGTGCCCACCTAATGCTCGATTTTTACATATGCATATCCTATATTTATTTCTCCTTGTAAATTTAAATTTTTATTGCAGTCTGCTATTTGTACTTTCCACACGTATTTATCTATGTGTATATAAGTAACAAAATGGCTGTATCTTTGTATTATATGAAAAAATTTTTAATTTATTTATTTATTTATTTTTCCGTAGCGTATGAAAATTTCGCTAGAAATTTTTTTTTTAGATTTAATGTTTAAGAAGATCTTTCTAGATTTATTTCTTTAAGTTTAACGGAATAAAAATTTTGCTAGAAGATTCAATTTCTATTTTTAGAATTTTTTTAGGAAAAAGAAAAAAAAAATTGTTTTCTGCGATAATATTATAATTATACACTATACTGAAATACATTTAAATATATTTATTTATTTATTTATTTATTTATTTTTATTTTTATTTTTCTCAATACATTGATGTGATTGTAATGCTAGTTTTTTCACTAAATTATCCCTTTTCATGAATTTATTCAGTCGAAATGCACGGATGGAAACAATATATAAAATTTTACTTTCGTTATTCCAATACATTGCTTTAGCTATTACATCATTTTTAACGTTAATTTCAGAAAACTTGGGTTTTTCATTATTAAGAAGATGTATTACTGTAACATTATGTAATTTTTATTACATATTTTTAAGTTTTATCTTAAATTTTCGCGAAATTAATTTTATCAAAAGTCCCCCCCCCCCACCTCTCTCTCTCTCTTTTATACAGAGAGTGGGACTTTTAATTTTATTAAACTTTATGTTACATATTCTTAACGAACTGTACTTGGGCCTTTTCGACTTAAGTTGGTTCTAGGTTTCACTTAGGTTAGAGTTTGGAAATTAATAAATCCTTTTAAACCCCCTCATAAAAGGAAGTTCTAAATCCTTCATCATTAAACACAGAATCTCAAATAAATGTGCTCTTTAGTAATTTTTAACTTTCGATTCTTTAGCTTTCTCATATAAAGAAGAGTATGTGAGACGTAAAAATTTTGATTTTTAGTTTCCAATGGGTAGGTATCCTGAACACGATTTGATTTTTAGAAAATGGTAGTTGTGTAACCGAAATTTAGTGGCAGTTTTTAGATTAAGAATTAATACACATAATTCCATTCAAATTTATATTCGGTTGCACTTTGATATAAAATAGGGTTTGTACAATTTTCATTAAAATTCGCATTGTCCAGCGTTTCAAGCGTGCGAATTCTACCATTTACCATCTCAATTTCTATCGTTTACAACTGCATAAAACACGATATGTGAGACAACCACTGTGAAAAAATCAAAACAAAACATGCTTATTTAATTTAGGTGCATATCTACCGACAGATAGAGCTACTATTCTGCAGTATTATAGCATATAAATGCACCAAACTTGATACTGAGATAGACATTATGAAAAACAAATCTAACTATATTCCGGTATATTTCAGTTTGCAGGTGATGCTACTATTATTCACCTTCTGCGATTTTTCGTGTGGTTTCTGCTCATGCAATTTTTTTACTTTCCGAACACTATAGTGAGGAAAGTATTGTAATCATGTCAAAAATTCGAATTCGAGATTTCGATGTTTCTATACGTTTCGAGGTCCAACAAGTCCGTTTTCACTATTTTTACGATGATGTATGTATGTGTGTGTGTATGTATGTGTGTATGTATGTGTGTATGTATGTGTGTATGTCTGTGAGTGAACACGCTAGCGTCTAAACGCTTTGTTCGAATAAGCTGAAAGTTGGTACGTATATTGTAAGTCACCATAGTACGAACCCTATAGATTTTGGTGAATCTAGCACTTATAGTTTTTTTACAGGGACACAAAGAAAAATTCTTTATCATTATGGCCAAGGGACCAAAATCTTAAAAGTGCGATAGCATCTAAACGCCTTATTCAATTGAGCAAAAACTTTATACACATATTATAGGTCACAGATACTCAATCTGTATAGATTTTGGAGAATCTAGCACTTATAGTTTTTTTACAGGGACACAAAGAAAAATTCTTTGCCAAATTTTTAAAAGTGTGATAGCGTCTAAACGCCTTATTAATCTCAGCAAAGAATTTGTACACATCTTATAGGTCACATTTGAACCAACTGTATAGATTTTGGTGAATCTAGCACTTACAGTTTTTTTACAGGGACACAAAGAAAAATTCTTTATCTTTATGGCCTATGAGACCAGCGATAGCATCTAAACGCCTTATTCAATTGAGCTGAAAATTTGTATGAAAATTATAAATCACTGTTGCACTAACTATAAGCATTTTGGTGAATCTAGCATTTATAGATTTTTACAGGGACACAACGAAAAATTCTTTATCCTTAAGATCTAAGGGCTCAAAGTTCAGTAGCGTTAAATAAAACCTCGTGTGATATATGGAGAAAAATATTCAAACACTCTGTTATGGTTTTCTCTTTTTTGTTTGTTTAGCAACACCTCTTTCTTTATTTTATCTACAAAACTGTTAGTTACTCAATGTTCGGAAAGTCGAGTGGAGTCACTCCAGATTTTTTTATTTTGATAAGCTAGGATTAAGTATTTTTTCGTGTTAAACTGTAAGAGAGGCTCTGTAAAATAGATTGATATAGAAGAAAGTTTTGTGATGTTTACCACATACTAGTTTTGATGTAGACAAATTTAAATCTTCCATAGGGAAAGTGGTTCTTCTTTCCTTTCTTCATACAAGAAATTTACGATTGTTAAAACCAATTCTGAATTCATGGGAGGTTCCTAAAAGTAATGCAGCTGTCTGCACCTAGCAGAACACATTCAAATTAGATATTATCAAAATTTTGACAAAAGGAATAGAAATTACTGTTTTAAAAGGCATCTCAAAACTTAAAATGTAACAACAAAAATAAATGAACTTTGATATGGCACATCAATTCTGTACTCATAAGTATAAAGGATTTAAGTCCAAAAATGTCGATTTTGAGTTAAGTACATAGTCAGACTCAGAAAAAAATTCTCTATCGATTGGTATAAAGGATTTAAATCCATGTCATTTAGTCTTTGAGAAAATCCATTGGTAAAAAAAGATTCAAGTCAGAAATTTAGCATTAATCTTTGGTACAAAATATTTAATTCAATTTTTTCCCTTTATTAAATGAAGATTGACAATCGCTGAATGGTATAAAGCGAATAAAACAACATAATCCCTTTTTCCTAATCGATTATTCTGATTAGTTTTTAGTTAGTTTAACTTTATTTTTCGTCTCCTGAAAAATCAAGAATATGGACTTAAATCCTTCATACTTATTAGTACAGAATTATTCTTAATATATATATATATATATATATATATTGTAATGTCCTTTTTTCATTGAAATGGCAAATAAAGAAATTCCAATTACAAGAACAAGAACAATCTTTTTTTTACAATATCACACATGTGCAACCACACCTCTTATTTATTTGAAGTTAAATGTATGAGAGAAATAAAAAGTGACTGATATTTATTTAGCGTTATAATTTACCAATATATATACATATAAAATTTCACTATAACTAGTTAAGACATATTAAGGTGATTGAACACCAAACATTTAAACACCCTTTCACATTATAATACGGCTAGAATTTAAAAATTTCTGTTTAGTAGTCAAATATTAGCATAATAATCAGATTGCAAAGCCTTTCCCCTTGCTGCAATGGAGTGAAAGGTTGTCTTAAAAAGAGAAATATATTTGCCGATAAGTTGTGGAATATGTAAATAAATATGAACTGGAATAATCACATTGAAGTCGTGATTTCGATATTAAATATCATAATCTGGACATTTATGATATCTCATTTGTTTTAAGGGCGTGTGTCAAAATCAAAAATCCCAGTGGCTACAATTGAGCAATTCACAGATTGTACATAAGTATGGAAATCTAAGACATTAATCTGACGTGGAATTTGGATAAATTGTGTCAGATTAGTGTCCTAAAGTAAGAAATGATGTGGTATTGCCTGCTACTTTATTACGAAACCAAAGCATGTATTTTGAAATTTCTTAAATATATATGTATATCAGGGGTGTTTGTGTTCCGGGTTTTTTATTTTATTTCCCACCAGTAATTATAAACTGTATTTCTGGTTATATTTCATTGCTGAACTTTACTAGAAAACTACCGGTAATATCACTATTAAAAAATTCTGGTAGCAATTTCCGGGGAAACAAACACCCCTGATATATATATATATATATATATATATATATATCAGAATTTTTATTATAAAAAAAATAATTTTAATTTTAATAATGTAACATTTTTCAAGTTATTAAAATTTAGTAACACCATAGGCATCTCAAAGAATAAGAAGAGAACAAGACTTCAGATTTCAATGTTTCTTTAAAAATAGTTTTAAAAAAATCATAACGATTATTTTCTCAAATTTTATTGAATTCGACTTTTTTTTAGCCTGGTTGATATCTCATGATTTTAAAAATTGGTTCTTTGTAATATTTCTTTATTATATTTTGTATTTAAAATTAAAATTTCACTTATTTTACAGATATATATATATATAACACAAAGAAAAATATCGAACAAAATGGAAAGCAAGTGGTATTGGAAATATTTTTATCTATTTAAGGAGTCTAAAGCATTTTAACATATCCATATCCATTTCCATTTTTTTTTTTTTTTTAAGTTAAAGAAAATACTTGTTTATGTATGAACTATGCTTCAGCGTACTTTAGTTCAAACGTTATGAGCAAAATTGTAACTTATATTAACATTAACATTGAACTTTATTGTAATTTAAAACTTTAATTTTTTTTCCAAAAGTGCTTATTTATCACTATCAGTAAGATTTTGAAAAAAAAAAAAAAACTTTCTTCACATACTAATTTAAGTTTTTGAACACAGAATTATGAAAGGGATATCTACAAAAGGATTTAGTGATAGATGAAACCAACCTTATGTAATTGAAAATTTTTGCATTAATATTTGAATTTTTTAAAAATTGAATTATTTTTTAGTTTTATATACTTTTTAAGAAAAAGTAAATTTTGAAATATCTGTAAAACTTTAATTCATTTTGTATATATCATTTGCATAATTGTGTGTGCAAAGTTTTAGTGCAATGGGTAAAGAAGTTTTATTATTATTATTATTAACATTATTATTATTATTTTATTTTGCGGATAAATGAACTTACTCTTAACATCAACTACAATTTGGTTTATAAATTTTGAACCAAAGTGCGTGGAATCTAAATATAGTGTCGAAATATTAAAAATATTTCGTATGTCAATACATATTTTTTAATCGATTTTTTTAAAGGTTAAAAACCACTAGACATCCTAAGGAAAGAGCTCCTTGATTACACACAGTTCAGATACATTATTAAAAATTTCAATTCAAACTTGAACCACTATATGGAGTAAAATTATGAGCAATACCATAATATGGTTCAACCTCAGTTTTAAGATTTCTACTTCTTGTGATTGAATTTAAGTTGCACCAAAACTTGGAACTATCATACATCCACTCACAAGGGAAGTGTAAATCAGTAAAATTCCCATTGAAACTGAATTAAGCTTAAATTAAAGAGAATGGTCTTAAACATGGGGTAAAGTGCAAATTTTGTACAACAACTCACTCATGGGTCAAGATAAGACCCAAGAAAATAGCCCCTTTTATCAAAATCAACGAAACAGAACTAGGGGACGAGAAAGCATGGTACAATGCCATAGTATTTGACTTGAGACAAGAAGACCTCTAGCTCAATTCCCGTCTCGGTCGATTTTTTTTCTTTTTTTTTTTATACCAATATTTGGGTCAACATAAAATTACCAAATCATGGTAAAGGGTTACACCATCGGGTGCTTGCAGCTACTTCAGTATCAAGTTTTGGTTCAAACTAACACCAAATTTTTAACAATGTATTTAGTGTCTATATCTTTTTATTTTTTAATTGAGACGCAAACATTAAATTAATCATCAGCCCACATTTGCATTTCAACTGGAAAATGAATGCAAAAAATTAAAGAGGACGATTAAATACGCTTTTTAATGCGTTTTTATCCATTTTTATTATATTATTTTAATAATTTTTTAAATAAGGGTTGATGCAATGTAAACCTTTGATTAAAGTTTTTCAAAAGAGTAAGTAAATAATGTAATTACATAAAGGAACAAAGCCAAAACAACTTTTATAATTCATTTATTTGTTTGACCTGCATTTTACTAAAAGCTACCATTAACACAGGCAATAAGAAGATGAGCATAATGTTAATTAAACAGTCAAGTCACAAGTACTGATGCAGTTTGGGATTTAGCTCACGCAGCAAAAATTAATCACGTAATTCAAACAAAATTTTAAACTCACTTGACAGTGTTTATGAAGAACGTTAGATTCTCAATTATTCCATCGATTCTCAGCATGCAAGACTGATGTTTAAATCCGCATTGTAAAAACATTTCTTTGGAACCCTCGTCAATGAACACGAAGAAAAACATGGGCCTATTTGCTGGTATCTTCAACTACGCCCAATTTGATTTTAGTTTCCAATTAACACTCAAAAAAAATCCTGCTTCCATACTTTTTTTTTTTTTTTTCAACGAAAACTTACTATTATGTAACAGAAAATAATATTCTGTTATTTTTATTTATTGCAGTGTTCATCCTCAATAGCTATTGGTCGTGAGTTCACGAACAATGGTACTTCATAAAAAGATGAAGTCTTACCATTGGCTCCTATTTTCTTGCAAAACCGTTTTTTTTCTGACAAGATGTTAGCAGAAAAAATTAGCAGACTTCATTTCTTTTCAATGAATGTACATTCGAGAATTCTTTTATTTTCTTGTCTTTTATTTATGTTATTTCTTTATTCAAAAGAAATGTAAATGCATATTTATAAAACGATTACTACTAGATTTATTTTCATGTTCTTGGTCAGATGGGACAGTTGCACGAATGGATTATATATAAAATCTGTACTTGCAAAACACATGCAGTGCTAACAATAAAACGCAGATATGCTTTATGCAATCTTTTACCATTTATAAAAAGAAGAAAAAAATGTCTTCTATTTAAAAGTTTAAAATATTATACGTCAATAAATAAATAAATAAATAAATATAAAATGTTTGATTTTTATTTCTGTGTATTCATTTCTGTTCTTCATTAATTGTTGAATTTTTTGATAATACCTATATCATTTAGAAAAATATGGCGGTACAGTAAAAATAATTTTAAATCGTGTCAAAAGAATTTTTTTTTTTTTTTTTAATGTAATTTTTAAATTTAATAAGATTTTTATCAAATAATCATATTCTAAATATTTTGAAATTCAAATACTTGTTCATTTTATCCCATGATAATGTATTTCTGAAAGTCTTACCTTTCTTTCTTATACACTCCCAGCAAAACTTATACTGATGGACTCGTTCTGGCCTACAGCTGGCATCTTGCACTTGCCATCAGCTGCAGGTTGCCACATGTAGCTGAAGCAGTGGGCCGCTTACGGCTGCCAGCATTGAAGCCAGCCTACAGTGAAAAGGCCGGTGGCTCAGAAGCGGCATAATAACAGCTGGCCTTTTGCAGGGTACCAGCACACGGCCAACATTATGTTTGCCATATTGCGACCACAATTTATAAGGCCGGTACCGGACCATCACTTGCAATTCGAATGCATAGAGGGCGCTGCGATTCACCTGCTGTTGATTTGAAATTCCCTCTCATTTCGCTTCGCCATTTCGTGCCAAGTCTGCTGCGTACAAGATACTAAAAGGTTAAATGATCTCATAAAAAGTGTAAGAGTAAGTGATTCATTTTTTAATTTGGTTTTGTGTTTTTTATTTAATCATTTTTAGAAGCCTTTGATTTTAGAATTATTATTAAAATATTAGGATTTCTAGAAAAGTACAGCAAATATCTCGTTGGTCCGTTTAAAATGAGCTATGATAGTCATTAATTTTCTAATTATATTCTTATTATTTCTTATTATTATTATTTTAATAGCGCTAATAAGTTTATGGATCCAACTTTATATTTGTATAATATAACTGTGGGAAAGTTATTAGGACAATTATAAATTTGTAACCTTTTTATTTTTACTTTGTTCTGCAATTGTTCTCAATGTTGTTCTCAATTTAATACAATTTAACTTAACTAGATATTTAGTTGGACTTTGACTTAAATTGGTGCTAATTACATTTGAGGATCAATCCTTCAAAATATGCCGCTTTCATCCCATTTTTTCCCCAGTTTTTAACATGGCAGTATGAGAGGAAAATCAGCCAAGATTTTTTTTTCTTTTTAATCCAGAGAGCATCGCTTGAAAAAAAAAAAAAATTAAAATAAAATAAACAAATAAATAAATCTTAAAAATTATCCCTTCTATATATATTTGACTAGATCCTTATATATATAAAGTATTTAATAAAATGTATTTGTAAAATAGTAAACAGCATTTAAAAATTCCCATATGTTAGAAATATAAATAGAAAATGAAGTATTGCCATAAATTAATTAAAAGAGAAATAGCAAAAAGTATAATCAAAATAAGTATTAGACTTTCTATTATATCCCAAAGAAACGTCGCCCAAGCAAAGAAAGAGTTCTGCTTTTTCTGCCAAAAGTGTTTCAATACAGAAATTTGTATCATATTTCTTATATTATTTTTGTGATTTTATAGAGCAGAAATTTTTTATGGAAATTAGTGGTGGCAAAAAAGCGGAACTCTTTCATTCCTGACCACCAGTATGATTCAAAAAGTCAAGAATCGTGAAGATGGTCCTAAATCTGAATCAATTTATTCATATTTCACGAATAACAAGTGCATTATTACCTTTTAAATTCCGAAATTATTATTATTAACACAGATAACACTCACAAACTAATAAAGTTTTCGCCACATAAAGATGTGAGACAAAATAAATAAAAAACAAATAAATAAAAATAAATTCAATTAAATAAATAAAGACAAGAAGATAAAATAAAAAAAAAATTATTTAGATTAGAATAATTTTCTCTCAAATATTATATACTTATCTCAGACGTTAATCTTTGAACTGCATTATTATTATGACTATACTGCATCATAAAATTATATATCCTGTTTATATTTGTAATTTAAATGATCACTTTTGACTGCTAAACTTTAAGTGAGTAAGACACACTGAGTAAACTTTAAATGAATATGACTATAAATTTTTTAAAATGTTTATCCAGTGTCTCTGTAATTCTACAATGGTTTTCAACTAAAAGTAAATAATCGAAATTCTTTACCTTCATCCCGTATTTTTATTTTTCAAATTGTTTTATTTCTCAACAAATAATAATAATAATTAAGGAAAATTAAGGTTTCTTTAGAAGGAAATATAAATCATTGATGTACACCCACTACTAAATAATTAAAATAATAGTCATTCTCATTAAATCTGTGTATAAAACAGATTTTTTAACATCCTGTTTCATTTTCGCTATGTAAGATTTGAAATAAGTAATTCGCTATATAGTTATGATGAAATCTTTCAGAGCAACTGAAAACGTCTTACGTCTTTATTTCATAAATTCATTTTAAAGTAAACCAAACCAACGTCTATCAATCAGTGCAGTACGAATGTGTTAGTTTTGAATTGGAATATTTTTCTTAGTCAGCAATTATAACCAGATGGCCCCAAATGCTTCCTGTCTAAGCATCTTTGAAGGTTAACAACAGCGCTTATCAGTTCAAAAAATGTCGAAATGCATTAAGTAATTTTTACTTTCTTCTATATTCAATAGAAGAAAGTATTGGATTCGTAAAAATTTTCGACCTCGGGTTTTTGATGGATTTACACGTTTTGAGAGCTGTAGAACACGATTTGACCATTTTTAGAAAATGTCTGTCTGTCTGTGTGTGTGTGTGTGACAAAATTTTGTGGCAACTGTACCTCCGGAACTACTGCACAGAATTTCATACAAATTGGTATGTAGTTGCACCTTGACATAAATTAATGCCTATCAACTTTTGGTAAAAATCGTCTCACAGGTTGCGTTGCCATCCCGCTTTTTCTAAATTTTTAACATGGTGATATAGGGCAAAATTTTGTATAAATGTGCATAAGGAGAATTATTTTTTAGTAATCATCATGAAATTTACAAGAATTATTTATAATAGAGATAGTCAACTGGGAAAAAATTTTTGCATGTGTAGGAGCCTCGTGAACCCCCCTGGGGGGGAAGTCCCCCCTCGAAGGGAGTAAATTTTCAAGATGGGTTTCTTTCGAAAGGTCTCGTCAATACCTTTAAAACGAATGGTTGAACTATAAATCTGTGATAATTTAAAACAAAGTTATCGATTTTTTTTACTTTTTACGAAAAAAAAAACGAAAAAAAAAAAAAAAAAAAAAAAAAAAATTTTTTTTTTTTTTTTTTTTTTTTTTTTTTTACGAAATTTAACCAAACTTGGTATTTAGTTGGCTCCTGACATAAACTGGTGCTGATTAGATTTGGGGATCAATCGCACAACAGGAGGCGCTGTGATCGTATTTCGTCTAAATTTTTAACATGGTAGTATAGGACAAAATTTCGTATAAATGTACATAATGAGAGTTATTCTTAACATGTGATTGTAAAATTAATATGAATTATTGCTAATAGTAGTAGTCAATTAGGAAAAAAATTTTGTGCATGTGGGGGCATCACCCCGGGGGAAGTACCCCCCGGGGTGGTGTAAATTTTGAAGATGGGTATCTTTCGAAAGGTCTCGTCAATACCTTTAAAACGAATGGTTGAACTATAAATATGTGATAATTTAAAACAAAGATATCGAATTTTTTTTACTTTTAACAAAAAAAAAACTTGGATTTTTTTTTTCTTTTTTTTTTTTTTTTTTTTTTTAATATTGTTACTGAGTGAATTTGTATAGGAAAATATAGAAGAAAGTCTTGTGGTGACCACAACATACTAGTTTAAATGTGAATTTGTATCTCAAATTCTAATCTGCGCTTTAAATAATAAACTTGGCAGTTAGTTTGTTTTCTGATTAAAAAAAGTAATCCATAACTTTAGATGAATTAGTTATTTAAATAAATTAATAAGAAAAAAAAAAAAAAAGAAATGGTTTTCAATTGGTTTCCAGGATCATGCATGCATGTTTAATTTAAATTTTTATGACAGCAAATATATGAAAAAAAAAAAAAAAAAAAAAAAAAAGAAAAGAAATGCGTACTTATATAATTTAATTGTAAAAAAATAAAAATAATTAAAATTAAATTAAAAAATAAATAAATAAAAATAAATTTTAAAGCACATATTTATTACAGTAATAAATGCACCAAAGAACCGGTATTAATAATAAAAATCTTTGTAAAGAAACGCAATAATTGAATTAAAAAAAACTGGCAACATTTGTTTCTGGTGATACACGGCTCTTCATTTGGTGAACAAAGTAGGCACGAGTGTAGCAAAACACTTCTGTTACACTCGTGTCCACTTTTGTTCGCCTGACTAAGGATAATAGTGGTGACATCTGTTGCCTTTTTATTTTATTTTAATATCTTATTATTTATTTATTTATTTTTACAGTAATAAACGATTCAAAGAACCGTTATTAATAATAAAAATCTTTGTAAGAAAACCCAATAATTTAAAAAAAAATACTAGCAACATTTGTTTCGAGTGGAAATAATACCATGGCTCTTCATTGGGTGAACAAAGTAGGCACGAGTGCGGCAAAGTACATTTGCTACACTCGTGTCCAATTTTGTTCTCCTGACTAAGGGTCACTGTTGCTTTTTTTTTTCCGATTTATGGTAACTTATTATTTTATTCTTCAGAGTCAGAACTCCGTACTTTAGTAGTTTTTAAATCCCTTTTAAGGGGATGACGAAATTGAAAATCGTACTTTGAAATTAGCGTCTTAGATTTCTTAAAGTTTACATATGCTTTGAAATGTATCAATACTAAGCATATTAAAATTTCTGGAAAACTATTTAAATATGTTAAAAAAAAAAAAAAAAAAAAAAAATTTCAAAAGATTTTAAGTGTTTTACGCGATTAATATTTTTAATAAATTCTCCCCTTACCCTGATTTCATTGTATTGTAATGTATCAATATATTCGAAATAAATTAGGTTTTTACTTTGTGCATTGGTTGGTGAGTTTTTTTTTTTTTTTTTTTTTGTTTGTTAAAAATACTTTTATGTTTGAATTAAAATTTAGCTCACAAGTACAAAATACTTTTCAAAAAGTAACTTCTCAATCAATCCACAAAGTTATACCCAAATATGTTTAGAAATTTTGATAAATTACAATGATGTAAAATCGAGTGTAAAATTTAAAAATTATGTTGCATGGAATATTTATTTATTTATTTTATTTCAATAGTTTATGAGAAATTTTAATGTACTTAATACTGATACATTTCAATACTTATGTATTAAATCACGACATTAAGGAAGAAATTTCAAAGAACGATTTTCAATATTTACCATCTCCTTAAGTCTGATTTAAATATTTTTTTATTGAATGTTCTCTATATTGCATACTTAAATCAGAAACTTTTTATTTCAATATTTTATCTAGTCACTTGCAACGTTACATTTATTTATATAAAAAAAAAACTTAACACAGTTAAATAAACGTTTTGAAATTTAACATTTTGAAACAAAATTTACAAAGAATATAATATTACATAGAACAAAATATATATTTATCTTATCAAAATCTTATATTTGCATAGAATAAAAGTAATAAAAAGCTTATCATAGATTTATTTTTAATGAAAACGAATCGGCTGAGTGTTTCTCACGCTGTACTAGAAATCCTAAATTTATAAACATAGTCTAAGAATCAAATGCTTGTAAAAATTAAATTGAACTATAAATACAGTGGGTAATCAATTATTATTATTATTATTATTATTTTAAAACAAATACTGGATGAAATGGTCTTGAACTTCTAATATGCAAAGAACATTTAAAAACTCATATTTTCCACTATCGATTTAGTCAAGAGTGCAATTAAAGAAGCAACCACAAATTGGAGAAAAGCACAAATCTTTTGGATCACCCTATATCATGAAAAGCTACCGATGACTTGTAACCTTAACACGCTGCATATATTATAAACAATATGTGTTTTTTTTTTTTTTTTTTTTTTTTTTTTTTCTTATAGCAAGAATGGAATTCAATAAAATTTTACAAAACTTACAGAAAAATTGACAAAACTTTAACAAAACACAAAACACAAGAAATATATTATTCTAAAGCACACATTTATACGTGTAATATTCGGTGAGATATGAGCATTTATAATAAATATTTTATTTACTGCTTTTGTGGGAAAGATAAAAATTTTCATCACATTAGTTAAAAGCTAGATATATTGGGCAATTTATATCCAAAGTTCATTTCAATACAGGAAAAATTAAGCAAGTTGTTGCGAAAAAATGGGGCAGATTTTAGGTATATACAGGTTTGAAAATTCATAAGGGGTTTTTCACATGCCAAGCATTTAATTGGAAGATTAAATTTTTTCAACCATGTTTCAAAATTTCTTCTTTGTGAAAAAATCCTTCTGGACTTGTAACTCTAACATACTTTTATTTATTTAGTACGATCTGTGAGCTCATAAGGAGATTTTCACAAAAATGACCTTTTGTAACATGGTTTAACATATCTAAAATCTGGCTCGTTCTTTTACCAATAATTTACTTAATTTTTATTCCATTGAAATAAACTTTTGTATAAGTTACCCAAGATATCTGGTTTTCGACTTACGTAATAAAAAAATTTCTATCTTACGCGCACGCTCAGAAAAAATAAAATAAATAAATAAATAAATAAATAAAAATTAATGTAAATGCTCAAATCTCCTCGAAAATTACACATATGAATTTTATGTTTCAGAATAATGTTTCTTTAATGTTTTATCAATTTTTCTGCAAGTTTTGTAAAATTTTGTGAAAATTCCTTCTTTTTATAAGCAAAAAAAATTGCCAAAAATGTAATAATATATATATATATATATATATATATATATATATATATATGTATGCCTAATAAATTGTGTATTTCCCATACAAAAAACTTACAAACATTGTATATAGTAAGAGCAATAATGTGTTCAAGTTACAAGTCATTTGTAGCTTTTTATGACACAGGGTGATCCAAAATATTTGTGCTTTTCTTTAATTTATAGCTGGTCCCTTAATTGAACTTTGGACTAAATCGATAGTAGAAAATGTGAGTTCTTAAACGTTTTTACATGTCTGCATTTCAAAATCATTTAGTCAAGCATTTTTTTTTTTTTTTAATCAAGATAAAAAAAAGTGTAAAAAAAAAATAATAATAATAGTTTGATCACCCTCTGTTGCTACAAAACCAAATTAAATATTGGATGCATAGAAATTAGCATTAATAAAATGTAAGGTATCACAATAAATAAATAAATAAATAAATAAAATAAAATAAAATAATAGTCATAACCAAATCACTATTGGCCCATTAAGGGCCCTCTTCACTCACTGCCGCTGGAAACCGAAGCTGATGTTATTCTATGGGAAATTTTTCTTTACAAGTAACTTATTAACTAATACATATTTTTTAATTCTGTTTTCACATTCTGAAAATTTCAAGCTGTTAAATTGACGGACCTTTTTTAAAAAATTATTTAATTTTTTATATTTTATTTTGAAGCTACAAAATACGAATTTTCGATATGTGAAATTTTTTCATTTTGCAATTTCAAAATAAAATATTAAAAATTAAAAAATACATTTTTAAAAAAGGTCGGTCAATTTAACAATTGGGAATTTTTTGAATGTGAAAACAGAATTTAAAAATATGTATTAGTTAATGAGTTATTTGTAAAGAAAATTTCCCCTTAGAATAACATTGGCTCGGGCTTCCGGCGACGGTAAATGAAGAGGGCCGTTAATGGGAAAATATAAAGGGCCAACAAAAACACCCGGAGTAATATAATTATTTATGTTTGCCACAACTGGCCCACTGAAGGCTTCCAGCAACAATACGAAAAAATTATGTTTGCTATCAGGTGGCCCGACACTGGCCCACTAACGATTTTTAACCTATTGTTGGTTGCCATCAGTGGCCCACAACCTTTTTTTAACCGATAGCTCGCTGCCAGCAATGACCCATCAGTGGCCCACTGACTTATTCCGATCGTACTGCAGGCTGCCAGCAGTGGATCGGCCGAATGCGGCCATCTGATGGCCGGCGTAACATATTCCCTTCGGCACCTTAACTTTTGCCACCAACGGGCCAGCAGCTGTTACTGTTGGCAGCCAACACTTGGCCTCGTGTTGGCCATCATCCGAGGTTTTGCTGGGCTATTTAATAATCCATTTTTATTCACTAGTAATCTATACTATATCTGCATATGTATGACAATTATTAGGAAATGCAGTAATGTACTATTTTAAAAATCTCTAGCTCCTGAATAAAAGTAAATTAGAAAAAAAAAGTGAAAAGGAATGAAGAAATTATTTTAATGATACATAAAACTCGCGCAATTATAAGATTTTTTTTTCTCCCGTATAGAAGCTCTCAAAAATAACACTGAAATTATAATTTAGTATGAAACGACTTTACTACATTTTATATATGTTATGCATTTTTACATTTTACGCACACACATACGTATAGAAGAAAATTATTATTTAAAAATTAATGTTTACAAAATAATAATAATAATCTGGAGTGTCACTGACACGACTTTTTCTTACCCTGAAATATAATACTAATAATACAGGTTGGAGATTAAGGAGTAAGATAACGAGTACTATAATGCAAACCTACGTTAAAACAATTCAAATTAGACTTCGGAACAGCGTTATTCGACATATAATTTTATATGAGGGTTCTACGGCTCCCCTCCCCCCCCCCCCGTTTCATTATTGTACCTACATTTATATTGAATTCAAATCGGTTATTAAATTCAAAAGTTCATTTAAAACTATTCAGACGAATTCCAAACGCAACATTTCTTGAAACTTATCAATCTTGATCAAACTTTTCTAGTAACAAACGTATTAACTTCAAAGTATACCATTTGGATCTCCTGAAATTATTTGTTTTTAATTTACTCTAACAGACACAGACAGAGATCAAACGTTAAAAAACTTGACTTCGGTAATCAGGAAGCCTCAAAACGTGTAAATATAGAAAAAACAAGCGATGAATACTTAGCTTAAAAACATACATTATTTACCATATATCCATGAGGAATTCATTTCAGTTCCTGAGCAGCCTTCTTAGGCATGGTAACATATTATAGTAAAGCACTTTCACTAACTATAAAAAAGAATGTTATCGCTTAAATATTTACTGTACTATATATCTTTTGAAGATTATGTACAAACTACATGGTGCACCTAAATATAATACTATAGTGATAATACACGGCACAACCTGAAATACACTTCCATCAATTTTCAAATATTGTCGCACTATATTCTAGTTCTTTTGTGTCTCCATGTAAACGAACAGTGAATCATTTCCCTACCATATTCTACATGAGGAATGCTTTTACACATATAAAAATATATATTTATTTCACTTGGTTTAGTGCAGTCTATAGATGTTAAACTCTGCTTACCTGCAATCCCCCCCCCACTCCCCATAAACGTAATGTAATTAAATTTTATTGAGTGCCCTGTAAACGAACCATTTGCTTCATCTCAACGAAGAGCTTAACGTAGCATACCTATATGATACACATTTAGAATACCAAGTTTGGATTTCCTGATACGATCTGTTCTTGAGATATGCTGATAACAGACACACACACACACACACAGAGAGAGAGAGAGAGAGAGAGAGAGAGAGAGAGAGAGACCAATCGCTCTAAAAACATGATTTACCGATTCAGGGGACCTCAAATCGTGTAAATATAATAAAAACTCACTTTCGAAAATTTGACCCAAAAACCATACTTTCTCTACCTTATGAATAAGAGAAAATAATAAATAAATCACAAATCACTATAGTGTACTTTTACAAAATATTAAGATTTTATATGCATGTACATATTTAACATAATAATCTATAACAATTTTAACCGATTATATAATTTATTTTGTCGTAATTTTTTTCATAGTATTATTAGTAAATATATTATCTTTAAATTGGTGTAAAATTATATTATATTTAAATTTATTAAATTTTATAAAGGTAATAAATATTAAATTATGATTATATGGCCGTAATACTTATATTTCAATAAATACTACGCAATGTTTGACATGTATTAAATATTCTTTTTCCTATTTTTTTACTTTCTTCTATATGTAATATAGAGAAAGTATTGGATTCGCGAAAATTTTCGACCTCCGTTTTTTGACGGATCTACACGTTTTGGGATGTCCTGAACACGAATTGATAGTTTTTAAAAAATGTCTGTCTGTGTGTCTGTCTGTCTGTCTGTCTGTCTGTGTGTCTGTCTGTCTGTCTGTATCATTTTTTTGTGGACGCTGTATCTCACGAACCAATGAATGAAATTTAACCAAACTTGGTATTTAGTTGCACCCTGACATGAACTGGTGCCCATTAGATTTGGGGATCAATAGCTCAACAGGTGGCGTTGTGATCGCATTTTATGCAAATTTTTAACATGGCAGCATAGGACAAAATTCCGTATAAATGGGCATAATGAGAGTTATTTTAAACTTGTGATTGTAAAATTAATTTCAATTATTGATGATAGTAGTAGTTAACTAGGAAAAAAAAATTGTGCATGGGGGGGCATCGGTTCCCCCCCTGGGGGGGAAGTACCCCCCCCGGGGGGGTTAAATTTTGAAGATGGGTATCATTCGAAAGATCTCGTCAATACCTTTAAAACGAATGGTTGAACCATAAATCTGTGATAATTTAAAACAAAGTTATCGATTTTTTTTACTTTTAACAAAAAAAAAAACTTAGAAAAATAATCGTTTTTTTTTTTTTTTTTTTTTTTTTTTTTTTTTTTAACGAAATTTTACCAAACTTGGTATTTAGTTGGTCCCCGACATAAACTGTTGCTGATTATATTTGGGGATCAATAGCTCAACAGGTGGCGCTGTGATAGCATTTTATCTAAATTTTTAACATGGCAGCATAGGACAAAAATTCGTATAAATGTGCATAATAAGAGTTATTTTACACTTGTGTTTGTAAAATTAATATGAATTATTGATAATAGTAGTACGTAACTAGGAAAAAAATTTTGTGCATGGGGGGGCATCGCTTCCCCCCCCTGGGGGGGAAGTACCCCCCGGTGGGGTAAATTTTGAAGATGGGTATCATTCGAAAGGTCTCGTCATTACCTTTAAAACGAATGGTTGAACTATAAATCTGTGATAATTTAAAACAAAGTTATCGATTTTTTTTACTTTTAACCAAAAAAAAAAAAAAAAAACTTAGAAAAAAATTCTATTTTTTTTTTTTTTTTTAATATTGTTAGTGATTGAATATGTATTAATTTTCACCAAAAAAAAAAAAAAGAAAAAAAAAAAAAAAGAAAAAAAAAGAAAGGAAAAAAAAAAATCATTTTTTTTTTTTAAATATTGTTACTGATTGAATATGTATAGGAAAATATAGAAGAAAGTCTTGTGGTGGCCACAACATACTAGTTTTTATATTGTTAAACAATGCTTTAAATGTAATTATTTCACTTTAAAAGTGTTAAAATAATTACGGTTAATTTGCAGGTGTGTGAATTTTTCTCGAGTTATTTAGAATGCGACTCTATAAAATATTTTTGTAAATTTACTGAAATGTTTATTCAGAGTCTCTGTAAATTTACAGAAGTATTCAATTAAAAATATATAATAAAGATTTTCAATCTTTATTCCATATTTTTATTTTTACCCCAAATTCTTTGTCATTCACAACGGTATGTTTGTGAATCTCAAGCTAATAAAATTGCGCCTCCATTTTAAGGTAAATATAAGCTTTTTAATTTGTCTCTCTGTGGCTCAGGTGGTTAGAGCGCCATGTTAGTAACACGGTGGTCGAGCGTTCGATGATAGAGGTGAGTTCGGGCTCTATTTTGGCAATCCGAGCTCGCCCGGGCCCGAAACATTTATGAACTGAGCTCGCCCGAGCCCGAAAAATTTTGTGTGATCGGAGCCCGAGCCCGATATTGAAAGTGGTACGCTATGCAACTCATACACAATAGTAAAATTAAATTCCGTTTTCATTTTCAAATTAATTTTCTTATTATAAATCCTCGATTTAAATAACTATAAATGTTATTATAACAATTTATAATGACTGTGTCTCTGTATACATGCATATATTTATATAATATATATTTATAGCGCAGCCCATTGTTTATAACGTGCCCATCGGGGGACAAAAAATTTATTCGAATGAGTGATATAATGAGGCCCAATATAACGAAGGAGGAAGGATTACTGTATAGCACTATGACATAATATGCATTCCGTTGAAAAAAAAAAGTTCTATTTAGAAAAAGGAAAGTCAAATCTACTAAGGTTTGCAAGAGTATTTTGTGATTTATAACCTATTTTGACTATTATGGCATTACTAAAGGTGCCTTCAAAATGAATATATCTTTATATATATATATTTCTTTTGTGCGAGTGTATGTCACTGAACTCTTCCTAAACGGCTGGACCGAGTTTAATGAAATTTTTTGTGTGTCTTCAGGTGGATTCAAGAATGGTTTAGATTTACAATTCAGTTCAATCGGATAATTAGATCAAAAGATATTAAATAAAAACTCCATTTTAACTTTAAAATGATTAAAAAGAAAAATATATTTGATGCCAAAATAAACAAAATTCACGTTTATTTAGTTTATTCCGGAAATAAAATATTTTTAATTTCGCGTAATAAATAATAAAAATTAGAAAAAAAAATTAATATACTATGAAATTATTCGCGTGTAAATAAATATTTTCACAAAGATACTTGGTATTAGCTTAAAATTTTTATTTAATTTAGTAGTACTTTTCTTTTCTACAGTAAAACAAAATTTTTCGTTTTAATTGATACTTTATATGTAACTTATAAAGGCTCTTTTATGTTTTCACCTTAATTGTAAAAGCAATATTTTCGAATTTATTAGAATTTTTTATTTTGTGTATATCATAAAACAGTTTTTTTTTTTTTTTTTTTTTTTTTGGTATGGAACAGCTTTAGTTAGGAAAAATTTGAAATTTGGCACTGAAGTATAGTACGGACGTTTCTCACCAAGATCGTCAGTTACGCAATTGAGATAGCCATGTTAATTCATCGCAAAAATGGCCAAAAATATTTAAAGACGACAAGGGGAGGGGGAGGTCTATACTAAAGCTGTGCCTTTGTATTTATCTTTATATATATATTTCTTTTGTGCGTGTGTATGTCACTGAACTCCTCCTAAACGGCTGGACCGAGTTTAATGAAATTTTTTGTGTGTCTTCAGGTGGATTTGAGAATGGTTTAGATTTACAATTCAGTGCAATTTAAATTGTTTTTTTAATTAATTTATCACTTATAAATTGTTGTTGATTTTGGAATGTTTCACATTGGATCCGGCAGACTGCGCTACGATCGTAGTATCGAATATTCAATAATACGCAAGCGAAGTGCTGACGTCACTGGGCGTCCGTGAATGCAAGAAAAATATTTCCTATGTTAATCGCCCATTGGATTTTTTGTAAAAAATTACTAACAATCGAGGAAAATTATTTCCCGATTTTAATCCCCATATTTGGGTATAGATATATATTAGTTTTCATGTCCATGCATTAGATTGAGTTGTTTTTGGTGTAAAATTGATAAAATTTGAATTTTTAATCTCAAAACTCTGTCATCCTTGGCGGAAAAAAAATATCGCCATATCATCTGGCGAACATATTTAATGTCTTTCAAAAATAATGGTTATTTCAACAACTTATATTAAGAGAGTAATGAATAATATGAAACAATTTCGTAAAAGACATATTACAAAAATATACATCTGGCATGTATATTTTCGTATTACGTTTGTAATCGCCAAATACAAAAAACACCAAGGAAGACAGAGTTTTGAAATTTAAAATTAAAATTTTGTCAATTTGAGAGCAAAATAACTCAATCTAACACATGCATACGATAACTAATACATATCTATACCCAAATACGGGGATTAAAATCGAGAAATAATTTTCCTCGATTTTTTAATAATTTTTTATAAAAAATCCAATGGGATATTAACATAGGAAATATTTTTTTGCATCCACTGACGGTCAGTGACGTCACACTTCGCTTGCGTATATATTCTATTGTAATTCCAGTTTGTCCCGACAGTTGGTGCTGCGATCAAATTCAGGAAAATATTTTGTAACTTCGTGTTATTTTTGTTATACAAAAAATTGTGTCCTAATTGAAATATTACATCAAGATGTAATTAGTGTTTGAAGAGTTTTGAAGTGTGCATAAAAAACTATACATTTTGCAAATTTAGTGCGGATTTGGAGTGAGTATTTTATATAATTTTCTATCAAATTTACACGCGCGTTGATTAACAACCACCCTAACCTACAAATTTATTTGTGTAGCTAATTTATTATATTATTTATTTTTTGAATGGAACACCTTTAGTATCGGATCCCTTTGGCAAAATTGGCTCGGACGCTTTTCGCCAAGATCTTTAGTTCCACAATTGTGATAGCCATTTCAATTCATCGCAAAAGTGGCTTAAAATATTTAAAGTCACCAAAGGGGTCCCATACTTTTGTGCGTGTGTATGTCACTGATATTTTATTTATTTATTTTTTATGAAAAATTTGGCACCGAGGTAGCTCGGACGCTTTTCGCCAAGATCTTTAGTTCCACAATTGAGATTGCCATTTCAGTTCATCTCAAAAATCGCTTAAAATATTTAAAGTCACCAATGGGGTCCCATACTTTTGTGCGTGTGTATGCAACTGATATTTTATTTATATATTTTTTGTATGGAATACCTTTAGTATCGGATCCCTTTGGCAAAATTTGAAATTTGCCACCGAAGTAGTTCGGACGCTTCTCGCCAAGATCTTTAGTTCCACAATTGAGATAGCCATTTCAGTTCATCGCAAAAATGGTTTAAAATGTTTAAAGTCACCAAAGGGGTTCCAATTTGTAGCTTAGATTTAGAAAATTCGTGCTTTTCTCACGGCCAATTATATGTTGCGTGTTCCAGGGTTGGAAAAACTTCGAATTTGTTTGTGTATACTCCTCAAGGATTAACGAAAAATATTGTACATCCAATGGCATTATGATAAATTAAGTTTTTGTAGATTAAAAAAATATACCTGTTATAAAATAAATTGAGTTTCAACTTTTTCACCTTTAATTAAAACGAGTTTAAGATTTTATTTAATACGAACTCTACATTTCACTTCGCTCATACTATACACATACTCACATGCATCGATTGAATGAATTGTGATAAATGTACATGTAATGATGTTAGATATTGTAATAACTTTTTGATAAAAATTTTCATCAAATCGGTCCAGATTGTTACAGCTTATTCAAAAAAGACGGAATTTTCACGTGAAATTCGTTGCTATCAGAGATTCTCTTATAAATTGAAATATTTGCCGTATGAAATAAAATTTTGTGCTGTTCGACATTCAGCGGAGGTTTTAAATAACAAGTAGCAAGTAGAAAGTACCAAGTAGCAAGAAGCAAGTAGCGAAAATTTCGGTAATTATGTCTTTTACGTTATAATTGGAATTCACAGTCACCGTTCACAGCGCTCCATACCTGTTTCACTTATATACCACATCCTTACACACTTACAATAAGTTACTTATTTTTTTTTTTTAACAAAATATTCTCTAGAAATAATTTATATGACAAAACAACGTTTGTCGGGTCAGCTAGTATATATATATATTTACATTTTCCAGTTAGTGAAGAATAAAATAAACGGAACTTTTAGGCTGAATCCGAGCCCGCCCGGAGCCCGAAGACTTGCGTAAGATTTCAGCCCGTCTCATCTCTGTTCGATACCCCGAAGGTCCGGAGTGTTAATTTTCGCAGATAATTAGTAGAAAAGATGTCAATTGATAAAAGAAAATTTTTCGTTGACTACACAGTATCCTAAGAATTTTTGAAAAGTTTTTTTAAGAAACCATTTTTTTTTTTTTTTTTTTTTTTTTTTTTTAATGTTCGAATGCTGAAATTTAAGGCAGAGATTCAGTATTCAAACATAAAAATGTTTTATAAAAATTAACTCATCGATAAATTCACAAATTAGTACACAAACATATTTAAAATATTTTTTAAAATTCAAAATTAAAAAATTGTTTGCAGGAGCAACATTGTATGCATATTTTTATAATTCTAAAACAATTATGCAGTTATTTACAAAAAAAAAAAAAAAAAAAAAAAAAAAAGTTTTATGCATATTTACGTTTATAATGACCGATGAGCAATAACTAATGGCCAATCATAGCAATGCATCACCCACTGGATCAAATGTCTCAGAAAATTTTCGTGGTTTATAAAAGAGTACAAATTGTTTTCCGCTGAAATTTATCATTTCACCTTAATCCAAAAAAATTTGCAAAATCATAACTTCGAAAAGGTTTATGTTATATGATACATTAAGAATTTGGGTTTTAAATGTTATTTAAATAGATTATTTTAAATTGAACTCTCTGTTAAAAATCAAATTTTTTATTCTAGGCAAAGTGTTATTAATTACTAATATACTCCCACCAATAAATAATTAAAACTCTATTAGACATTAAGGCGACGGTGGACTTTCAAAATGGTAAAATTCGACTAAGAATTCAATATTTCGGTTTTTCTAAAATATGAAACTACATAACAGTAGTAATGTGTGACAAAAAATTTTTTCACTTCCCATAACTCTGTGCTGAGTTGTAAGCATTTAATTTTGTAAAGTAACACTGAATCTACTGTAAAATGTAATCTTTAAACATCATTTTCTCAAAACTAAATTTTACGTAGTTGCATCAAGTTTAAAATGTTCCATGCGTCTTATTTTTTGTTGAATTTTTATGAAACTTCATTTAAAGGTTTTTTTGCACATCTTAACACAAAACTTAGCTACAATTTTCTGTGTTTGATTTTTGAAACGTAGAAATTTTGAAATAAAAATAAAAAATAACGAAATTGTTTTGAAGAAAACTGGGAATTTTTTTCCGACATAATTCTGATTGTAAATAAAAAATTTTCAACTAACTTTTGTTAAAATTATCTAAAGCTACCTGTAAAAATATATATATATATGAAAGTTTAAGACAAAAATTATTCCACAAGAAGAATTTTGAAATTTAACAATTAATTAATAATTTTAATATCTTAATTAATTATAAAAGAATGTTAATTTTAACATGGAATTTTTCATTTCTAAATAAGACTATATGAAACTATAACTTTTTCCAGTAATAGATTCATAATTTTTTTTTTTTTGAAAGTCCACCATCGCCTTAAAATGTATATATATCTAACAAAATCTTTGTTTGCATATCTTCCGTTTACTTTTATCTTAAGCTAAACAGTGTCCAGTAGATTTTCTTTTGAAATTTTAAACAGTGCATTATTTTTCAGTATCAGAGAGTTTTAATACAGGTATTCGACTTTGTGCTATTTTGTGGGAACATTTTAATGCTTACTTTTATCTATTTATTTATTTATTTTAGAGAATAACATAGTACAGTGAAACTTGAATAATTCGAACTTGTTTAATTCGAAATTCTGGATAATTCGAATTTTTTACTCGGTCCCTTGAATTTTGTATTAAAATAATGTTAAAAAATCGTGGATAATTTGAATTCTATTTTGAATAATTCGAATTTTTCATACGATAAACTTTAAAATTTTACAGTAAAATTTTTTCCCAAGATTTTTCTCAGCTAAAATGCATTATTTATTTTAATAGTCTTTCAAAATAAGGATAAGGAAATAACAGAAAAGCCCCTACCTAGTGCATCAGAAGATATGGTGCATATACATGAACTTCGAGGGTTTTTTGAATTGAAAGTCATGTCTGATGTAGAAGATTCTATTTTTGTATCAACTGATAGGTTGAAGTCATATGCTACGACACAAAGATTGTAATTGAAGAAGCAATAAAAAATATCTATTTTTTTTAAAAGTGTTGAATAATTAAGCCTGTAAAAAATATTGATTTAATGGGAGGGGGGGGGGGTAGCAGTTTTCTTAGATATAAAGTTTATATGTTAAATCTTTGATCGTAGAATTTTAATTTTTTTAATTTATCTCTTCTTTTTGACAAAATAGCATGCTTGCCAACATCCTAATTAATATTCTGTTGTGTTGTTAGTCCCTCCCTTTTTTTACACACCAGTAAATTTTTAAAGTAATATTTTGCAAGTGCAATTACGATTAAATAAGAAGAAAAATACTTTAAAACGGATACTGGTGTAAAAAAGAAGGCGGGGTTAACAATACTACGGAATTTCAATTAGCATGTTGTCAAGTATGAAAAAGTATACGTAATTGGAATTTTTGGATATTTCGAATTTTTCTCAGTCCCTTCAACTTCGAATTATCCAAGTTCTACTGTAGTAATATATAAACATGTAAAAACAAATATTATAAATGACGTCCATCATTTTGTTTTCAAATGACGTTCAAAACAAACCTATTGACTGCGTTCTCATTTTTCACAGTCCAATGCTTTTCGGACCTTGGCCTGATATTGTACATCATATTATAAAAAGTAAATACAAGATTCATTCTTTTAGACCAAATTACATTTCGTGCAACCGGGTATCTTCGACAGAATCTCGTGTAATTTTCAAAGAGATATACTTCATCTTGATGGTTCTATTCCGTTATAGCGTTATCTGATACATTTATCTGAAACACGAAACGTTTCTTTCCTACATCATTAGTGCACTCTGGTCAGTAAAACCACGAGAAAGTGACGAATTAAAAAGCAATAAGAAAAATGAACATTGCTGATAAGCATCTGGTACCTATTCATCTTCAGCTTGAAAGATGACCATTTGCATCAAAGCCATATTTTCAAGGTTAGACAATCACTTTTGTGTACCTTAACAAGAAAACACAATATAGAATAATTGATCTTCATTAATTAAAGGTTTTGATTCGGAATCAAGGACTTTTGTTGTAAGACATTTAGAAAGAAAAGAAATATGTCAGGCACAATTTCTTGTACAACAAAATGTAGACTATCTAGGTATGTTCCTGGGGAGGAAAAAAAATGTAGTTCCCGTTAATTCTAATTAAAATTATTGACGGTTATTTTATGAGATTCTCACAGAGACTAGAGACTTATTATGTAATAGGAGAAAATCTTGTCAGGATAAATATGTATTGAAAGACTGAGGAAAGTTTATCAAAATTTGTTGTATTATAGTAAAAGTAATTACCATGTCTTCTTCATCATTTTTTTTCATGAAATAAAAATAAATGACAATTGTTAATTGAAAGAGTAATTAATTATTTTCTGTGAAAATCGTTGAAAGAGGGCAATAATGATAATTGAAGTTTCTAGTAGAGAAAACTACTCTTTACGATTTATTATTATTATTATCACTATTTCAACATTCTATTTTGGTTATTAAAATAATATTTATAAATTTCTTATTTTTCATAGGATGAAACTGCTTAAAATCGAAGAGTTCTTTTTTTCAGTTTGTTAAATCAATTAATTTATGTGTAACAAAATACTAATACATATTATTTCAAGAGACTAAAGGAACAAAAATACAAATTTGCAAATCTATAAAACAGTGTAGTTCCTTTATAAGATCTAGAAGATAAACTGATATTTCGAAAGTATTATTCTCAATTTAATAAAACTTTTAAGTAAATTTTATAAAATATTAAATATAAAATTTTAGTTAGGACAAAAATATCTGTAAATATAAAATATTATATTGATATGTGAAGTACACACATTGTGAATACATGAATTCAACATCATTTATAATTTCTTCAAAGGAAAACTTTCAACATTCTTCGGTTACCAATTTTTTAGTTTTAAGACATAAATCCAGAGCTGTCAAATTTTTAATTTTTTTTCCAAAGTATTATTAGTTTCCGCTTTTTATTCATACAGCTTTTTCAGAAGGTCAAATTTCTTCTAATTTAATTACTTCTTTTATCCACCTTTAGATAATTCCGGTATTTTATAAATACCGGATCTATCTAAAGGTTGAATTCTTTTCATTTCGTCTTTTTGATTTCTTATGATTTGATAAATAATCGGGTTGGGTTTGATAGGGATCTTGATATTATGTTTATTACCTAGGTTTTTGATATTTATGGCAACTCTGCGATCGTAGGGAATTGAAAAAGTAAACTTTTGGGAGGAGGAGGTCGGTGGTGACTAATGTTGTTGAGTGTTTAGTATAAAATCCCAATCAATCATAGATATATTAATAAGACATAGATTGATCATTGGAAAAAAAAAAAAGATTCCTTTTTACTCGGAGAAAAGTCCACAATATGGCCGTCTTTTTCCGAGTGAATACGCGCAGATAATTTAGAAAATAAAATTTATGAATAATTTATGTACTAAAGGCGAATAAAAAACTACAGATACAATTTCAAATTCATTTTTCTTTTTCTTTCTTTCTTTCTTTTTTCTTTTATATATTTATTAATTAAGTTAATATTTAAAGTTAAACTATTTTTATATACTAAAACAAATGTTCTTTACCTACGCCGCTGCTAAATATATTTAAAAGAATTCTGAAAATTCTGTATAACTTACTAATACAAAATCCTAAAAAATAGTATCAAAATTTAAAAAACGTATTCCATTAAAAAACAAACAACTTTTTATTTCATAATAATAACAAAGCAACTGATTATAAAAATTATATTTTTCATAATTTAGTTAAAATATAATTTACTTTTATGATAGCTTATCCATTTGTTTTCATAAATTTATTAGAAGAATTAAAAGACGTAATATTTCGACATTTTGAAAATTCGTCAACCTTCTGTTCTATTCTATTACATTGCTGAGTTTCAATGGTCTGAATACCACTATATGGCTGATGCCAAAAAAAGTTTTCGTCATCAAAAATTTTTGCATGATAACAATGGGAAGATAGATCTATATAAATTACTATATCTATGCAATCAATGGTAATCAAACAGAAAAATGCTACACTGGAATGACTAAAAGAAAAATAAAAACACATATAGAAGAACATCAGGAAGACATCAAATACGGAAAAGCTACAACAGTATTAGCGAAAACATACCTTGACCACGATATTTTGTTGACTTTAATAACGCTAGGATGATCGCCAACTATAACAATAATGTTTACTCGCTGAATAGAGGAACAATTGAAATATTTTCGAATTATGATTCAATAAATGGCAACGAGCACATGATGTGTTTGTGCCGATCATGGCACCACCTAATAAATCGCCTGACCGAAAGTAAACAGTTTGAAGAGTGAAGCAAGTCGCACTAGTCAGCCACTGATGATGAGGAGGAGCTCCGTCAAGAGAACTTTGACAAAACAACAGAAGTTTAAGTAGGTTTCTTATTTTTATAATGTTTAAAAACTTCTGGTTAAATAAATGCTTCCGGTTATTAATATCTATTAGATCTATATATGGATTCAACCTGTTACCATAGTATTTAACAACTTTTTTTCTTAACTTGACCATGACAAAGTCATTAATTTCGTGAATCCATATTAGCTTCGTGCAACTCTTTGTATATTTGGACATTATGATTTATACATTTATTAATATCACACAATCCACAGATTGGGAAGAAAATCATATTTATTGAAAATTTATTTTTCCAACTGAGTGAAAATAAATTTTCAATAAATATTATGATTTATATACACCATGCAGATAAAAATAACTATCAAAATGTGTATTTAGAATATAATTATTTATAAAACGTTATAAATTTTATTTAACATTAGAAGTGACATAGCCTATTCTCGACATTAAAAGTAAATCAGAAATTTAATTCTCCATCATAAAAACTTTTTTTTTTTTAACTAATGCTGAATATTGTTATCATGTAGCTTTTCATGGAATTGAATACTAGTGTAGAGGTACATCAGAATTGTTCAAGCTGCCCTTAATAGCCTCTTCTACACACAAGCCCTCTTCTTCCTTATTCCATGTTTGCAACATGGTAATTGTGAGGGATTTAGCAGATCTAAACTCTGTTATATTAATCGAATTTTATTTGATTTATATTATCGTTTGCAAAAGACAGAAAAATAAACATGAATAACATGATCTACAAATCCCTAACTTACTAAAAATTACAGTATTTATTATACTTGCATAATGTAGAATGTAATAAAAGAAGTAAGCAATAACAAGAAAAGTTAAAGAATGGTCGTTACGTATCCCTATCATACGGTTCAGGTTTATAATCTATCAAACAACTCAAATTGTAATATATGTTTAATCTTCCCCTCAACTTATACGCGGTCACCAGATTATAGGTTGCAGTATAGAAGAAGATTTCAACATCTGGTTGTCTGGTTTAGATTATTGCAGACCGGATTTTTAGTCTGAATGGTTGAGGGCTAGATGGTTTATTTGATTTGTTCTCTCACGATTAATAATGCATTCAGAAAACAACTTGACTAAATATTTTTTTAGAAAAATCAAATGTTTATCATAATATTATTACTATTTTTTTTTCTGTTTTTCATTTTGTTTTGTCGGTCTACGGAAATTTTTGACACTTAAAGATTAATTACATCACACGTTTGCCAAAATTGGATTCTGAACCACTATGAACTTCCATGGCTGAACCAGGACTTGAATCACGAACCTTGGCAACTGGTGGGCTTGTGTTTGTACAGTCGCTGCACTTATTTTTGTGTATATTATATTGAAACCTACGGCTTAAATTGGATTCCGAACCATTACAAACATTTAGGCCTGAACCAATAACTAGAAACTGAAGGTCAGAGCTCAAACCATTCAGCCACGAAATGGGTGGTAACTGGTGGCTATAGCGCAAAAAATTAAATCATCAGTAAGGATTTCTTTCTATTCAGAATAGAATTGAAACTGATAAATTTTGTCTCATTTATTTTTGGTAATGGTGTAATAAATTATAATTTTCTATTTCAGATAATATATTACCTTAATTCAAACTTTTTAGGATAGAGAGAATTCCCTTTGAAAAAATACATATGATTTAACGTGGGACAAAATTAACTTTGGCAAAAATCATTAAATCAATCAAAACGGAATTAGTAGAATGAGTTACCTATTAAAAAATGTCTATAGCAAACTATTATTAGTAATATATTCTGACATATAGCTTATACTTCAGACATATATACCTAGAATGACAAAAAAAAAAAAAAAAAAAAAAAAAATCATGTAGATCCATCAAATCTATAAACATTAACTATTCTAAAAACAACAAGTTAAATCGTATTTTGACATATGATCCATGTATAATTGTTCAATACGATTCTTAATGGGAATATAGCTAGACAAAATGCTGAACTGATCTTGATCCTAATCCATTAGCTCCAAAGAACTAATTTTATAATCGGGGTCAATGGAGTCAGAACTTTTTTGCTTTTGTTCCGGGGTTCAGAGTTGATGGCTGATGAGGCGTTCAGGGACGATTCGCTTCCTTAATAACACCCGAATTCCTTGGATATTGTAACTCTTTTTTATGGTAGATTGTTTTTCTTTTCTTTTCTTCCTTTTTTTTTTTTCTATGTTATTTTAGAAGTTACAGAAAATTTGACTCGGCACATGAGAAAAAAAGACAACGCCTATTAAAATGCATCTAATGTTGCTTAAATGATTATAAATAGTAATATTTGCTTGAAAGTATCCAGTAATTAAAATAGCACTTTTATTGATATCATTATATTCATTATATAGAGAGTGTCAGATTTCATGGCTTTAAAACAGAAAAAGACTTAGAAAAAAAAAAAAAAATCAGCAAACTTTTTTTTTTTTTTTAAACTTATTCAATTATTTATTTTTTTCTTCATTAGCATTGGTTTGAGTTTAAATAAGGTGACAAAAATTTATTTAAAAAAGAACAATGGGGTGTGACACAAACACGACTTTGTACTGTACTGAATTTCTAAAAACAGATGATTACTCTTTAAGTTTGTTTTATAAACGTTTATTTTCTTATAAATATAATAAAGTCGAATCTCATTAACGTGAATCCTTAGAGGGGGGGGGGGGGGAGGAATTGTTCATGTTATCAGTAACTATTCTTCATATAACTAAACTAATCTTTATTTTGGCAGGGATTGTGAAAACAGTTCATGTTAAAAGTAATTCACGTTAAGCATGTTCACGTTAACGAGGTTTGACTGTATCATGTGAAAGGGGGTCGGGGAGGGACTGGCGATTCTCTCAACTTGCTGAGATGATATTATACGAATCATCTAGCAAAGCAGCTGGCATATATTTTTACGAGGGGTTAGTAGAATTTAGAATACGCAATAAAATCGATGCTGTAAATGGGGAAAATGCACTATAAAAATGGATATATAGAAATGTATAGGAAAAGGGTAGAATATAGGGAATGAATTGTGAAAGGTTACACAACGTAGTGGAAATTTCGAGGATAAAAGGCCTTAGAAATTATCTTATAAAGGAATCATTTAACTGCGAAGCAGCTAAGGCTTTAGAAATTATTTTATAAAGGAATCTGCTAGCAGCTGCTCAATTTTAGTGGGCAACGAGAGTCAGAAAACATGTATTGAACAGGGAATAAGAAAAGGAATCAGAATATAAAAGAACCAGTACATGGTCACTGACGCACAAACTAGGTGAAAAGTTATATAAAATTATTTAATCGTCCATAAAAATCTAGAAATGGGTTATTATAGTGACCAGATCCGTTGACCATCTGTTTGCGCCACCATCTGCTCGCCAGGTGTCCGAAAAAAGGGACGCTGGAAAAAAATTTAAAGAAAATAATCATAAGAAAATAAACGGGAAATGTAACCCAATAATATCGATCGTAAAATCCCGAGAACCTCTAAAATTTTGTAGGGGCGTATACGTAACCCAACGATTGGAAGAGGGAATTGAAAAGAGACATAATAAAAAAAAAGAGTTGAAAAATAATATAAGGAGGGAGATGAGATTTCTTAGGCAACAAACAGTTTGAATTTGTGTGGTGGTGTTTTTCCTTCCCTGGATTAAATTGCGCCCCTCATATCTCCGGTGACCTGGTTCCCCGTCGCCCGCACGCTGGTGCCTTTCGTCATAGACCGTCTAATGGGTAAGCAAACTTTTAAAACGATTCCTCGGGTAAAAATAATAATAAACTAAATATTTAAATGTATGCTATGAAAAGGGGAAACATTGGGAGAAGCCATTTGTAATTAAGCAAAAAAAAAAAAATCCCTATCATTATTCCCTCGGGGTAGTTCCCTCGAAACCTTTCAACAATGAAAAAAAAAATTGATTTAATTTGAATGCTGATGTTATATATTTCATAATGTATAATTACCATTCAAATTTTTTAATAAATAATTTTTGTAGTAAACTTATCTTTGTTTATTTTTGTATATGCCTCTCCAGTTATAAGTCTTTATTAATGTTTTAGTTTTCTTGCTAGCTAGGCCTTTAAGAACCTGTAGGAAAGATTAAATGTTTAAATTAAGAAATTATCTAGAATGTAGAGAGATTAGGAGGCCTACCTCAGCAATGGTGCCGTGGCCTTTTAATACCTTTTCAGGTGTTATACTTAGCTTTAAAAATTTACGTAATTACAAAATTGCTTTTCCCAATGTTCACTAAAGGAGTTCAGAAATGGGTATCTTCATTATGTATACATATATATATATATATACAATGAGTATAATTAGGAATTTTTTTAAAACTATTTTTTATTTTCTTATCTTTTTTTAGTGTGTGTCTATTTTTATTTCTTATCTTTTTTTAGCGTCTGTGTATGTATATGCCGTATAATAAAATACGATTTTCCCTAGTTATATCAATTATTGATTTTAATAACCATCGGTGCTTTTAGTGGCATCCTTATTTTTTTTAATTTTGTATTTTTTTTTTGTATGTGTATGCGTGTACGTATAGGTCGCATGAGTTTGAATTTTTTTTTTTTTGTTGTTCGTTTCTTTTCCCTATAATTTATTGCTTTTTCCCTATAATTTATTGCTACCTCAGCAAACTGCTTTTTCCTTTGGAATATTGCAGCTACATTCTTAAGATGTTTAGGGTTGTTGTAAAATAAAAAATAAAAATAAATTTTATACAGCATGTTTTCCCAGGCGGATGTTTGAAATTTATTTAATTGATTGTAGGTAGCACTGTATATTGACCATAAACTGTACACGCACTCCTTAAATTTGCCACAATAAGACAAACGTATAACAGTAGTAGAAACGTACTTCAAGCTATTTGAAACTACAGACCCCTAATGCCCTAATACATCTTATACCTTTTGTATGGAAGATTATTTTGAGAGAAAGTGTGCTTCTTTACAAAGCGATCCTTGTAAACGAATGCTTTTTACATCATGCTCTATATGAAACGTGGCTATTGTACATATGAAGAATATATGTTTCGTGCAGTCTGAAGATTTTAAAATGTAGAAACGAGAAATTTCGCCAATATATATCATGTTTTTGAGTCCTTGTATTTAAACAATTTTTTGAATTTCAATAAAAATTCCAAATATAGTATCTTGCCGTTGCCATAAATGACAAAGGAATGACTTCGAATATGCAAGTGTGCATCCCACTAAAGGTTTCTCGTACTTAGCGTCATAATAATTAAAGTTTTAGTTCGTATGTCGAAGTGCCATCTTGCGGAACTAATATGGTCTTAACTTATATAATTTTAATATAATTTATGGACCTAATATGGTAAATTCCTAAATGTATTCTGTAAAATGTCTGCTGTAAATCTCGCTCGCCCACAGTCTTTTTTTTATTTTCTTCTATATTTAAAAGTCGGATTGGATTCGTAAAAATATTAGACTTTAAGTTTTCGAGATATTTACTCGTTTTGAGAGGTTCAACATATAATATGACCATTTTCAGAAAATGTCAGTCTGTGTGTCTGAGAGTGAATATGTGACAAACATTTTGTGGCAATTGTGTCTATGGAACTACTATACAAAATTTAATGTAAATTTATATGTAGTTCAATCTTAACATAAATGAACGCTTATCAACGTTTGGTATAAATCGCTCAACAGGTAATGCTATTATTATTCATCTTCTGTGATTTTCTACATGGCTACATATCAGCATCTGTTGTTTAAAACTGCACCAAATTGCATATGTAAAAACTTTATTGTACAGTCGGTAACAAAAGTGTCCGAACACTAGCAAAAATTCCTATGTAAGAAATGTACACTTCATACGGTTCTGTTAAATAAATCCTTATCGAATCATGTTCTTCCAGTGACTAAGAAGAGGATTCGTCAAGGATTTATTTAACAAAATCTAATGAAGTGTACTTTTTTAGATAGGAATTTTTGCTAGTGTTCGGACACTTTTGTTACCGACTGTAAGAGGCTACGGTTAAACTTGTGAGCATGCTAAACAGTAACTGGCGCTGTTATATGTAATAAAATTAAAGTAAGATTTGTGATGACACAACATATTCGTTTTTCTTTTTATTTATTTATTTATTTCCGGTTTGATTCCTACTACTCCCTGGAAATAATTATTAGAACACAATGGCGTCATATGCATTCGAAAATAAGAGATAGCAAAAATGCACATCTCACATTTTACCATTTTTGAGTGAGCGTTATCTCAAAAATGAGAACATGTCAAATAATTTTTAAGAAGGGGAGTGCCTCAAAATTAAAACATGTTTCATTCTTTATGAGAAGACGAGGTATTTTAAAATTAAGAACACCATTTCTTCAAACCCAAGCAATTTTGATTCGGAATTATTCTGAGTAAAAGATGCGAATGAAAATATGCGATTTTGTTTCAGTAATAAAAAGCCAGATTTTACAACGAAGTATCAGCTGAAAGCAACCATGCCGAAAATTGAACCCGAGTCTTTGGATAAACGTGATAGGACTAACCCAGTCGACAAATAGATTGGCACGTTAGGCCAACAAAATATATTCTATTTTGGTCTGGTCAGTTTTCTATCTCATTAAAATCCTTCGGGGACATTTACTCAATTTTCTAAATATGGAAATTCTTGAAGGTCATGAGATATTAAAATATTTAAATGTGTTTCTTTGTTGCATTTCTCAACAGATTTTTTCTTTAATAAGATGTCACAGTTAAACGATTTATTACATTCAGTAATGAATTTTTTTGCATAAGAACTGCTTTCACATTTTTCTTTGTTTAAACAACTGATGAAAGATAAATTGAAATTTTAGTGTTCATAAATTGATATTTTAAGACATAAAAATTCCTTAATGTTTAAAATAAAATGAAATCAAAGTATGTTATATTTTTTTTTTATTATTTATTTTTGAAAAGTGAAAACATTTACAGTTGAAGATACATCTTTACAATGCACCAAGCATATATTATTTCGCCTATTGAAAAAAAATGAAATATATTTCATAGAATATATTTTTTAAATTTAAGTTATTGCAAAAATAATATTTATTATTCAACACATAGAAACATTTCATGCTGTCAACCTTAAAAATAATTACTCAAAACCTATGAAAAATGTATTATACTGCAAATGTATTATACTGTATAAAATGCATTTTTCACTTTAAATTGCGTATGATAACCAATAAATAAAAGTCAGCCACATACCGTCCTAAATTTTAATTCAACAGGCAAGTATAAATAGATTACAAAATAGACACCACCTTGTTTAATATGAAATACTGCTAAAAAATACAGAAAACGTAAGAAATACGTATGAAGGATAAATTGGGTTTCTCCCTTGCTAATAACATCTGCCTAAAAGTAATTACAATGGAAGACCTGCAGAATTCAATGCAATTTTCAAAGAAATTAAAGGAACTTTTTCCAAATGTAGGATTCACTTGGAAGGACAAACTAATTTCAGATGTTTTTTTATTAAATGAGGCTTTCTTTTATACTGTCGTAAGCAAATAACATTACAAGGTCATTTCAAATCTCCGTTCTTCTTCATTTTTTTTTTTTTCTAGAAGTTTATGTTATAATGGAGATTAAATTTAACCAAATGATGTACGAATGTAAATTATTAATCTTATTTTGCATTACCTGCACGATAACGTGTAAATTCAAACTTATTACACTAGATTAAGTTATTTATTTTCTTATTCCAGATGTGTAATAAAATTTAACTTATTTGTTTATTTTATTCACCTTGTTCATTTTGTAAGGAAGTGTTTTTTTTAAAATGAATTTCAGGTTCGAATGTTTTCATTTTTGATTAAAATTTCAATATGAAAGATATTACGGTGATATACATATATTCACTTATAAATTTTTAACGTTCATAGGTTTTGCACTGAGAATAAAGAGTTAACATTCTTTAATGCAATAACCTTTCAATAAATTTTTAATCGATTGTTCAACTTTTTTCCTTCTGTGTTCAGTAGATATGAGCACTACTTCGAAATTTAACATATATTTCATAGGAAGCCATATGCAAAATTCTCTTTGATTATTTTAGTAAACGAGTGCACTTAACTGATTTGATGATGCAAAAACTGATTTGGATGTCTAAAAGTTACTTTTGAAATTAAAAATTAATTTGAAATCCATGACTATAACTTTTTTAAGTAGACCTATGAAGCATTCACATGAAAAATATAGCATACATATAATTATGAGTTGTATCTTAGTTTAAAATAAAAATAATTATAAGACAAAAAAGAAAAAACTTTTTATATACCATGTTTTTAAATTTTCGGATGAATTATTAATAAAATACGCGAGGATAAAAAAATAATAGAAAAGCAATATTGAAGCCCGCGGACTCAGTTCTGCAAAATAATAATAATAGTGAAAAAAAAAAAAAAGTTGGTTTTAAAAATAAAATATTACTACTTTTAGAACAACGTATATTAGCATCGGGACAAAAGCGACATTAGCACTTATCAATGTGTATAAAATTTTTAAAGTGATTTTGTCGTCAATTTTTGTGAGATTCATAATTTAACTTTTTATAATTTTATAACCTTCACGTTGAATTAAATGTATTTGTTTTTATGCCGAAAGCAAATGAACTCGTATTTTTTTTTTCTTTTGGCAACAATTAAATTATAGCTAATATTTAAATGGCTATTTTATTGCTATTAAGAGCTTATTATTTTCATATTTTAATCAATTAAAATAAAACTATTCGAAAATTCGAAAATCTGACATCAAAGTATTGTGTTGTCACCGGGTTCTGAGCTACTGTGAAAGTTTCAAATGTCTAGCTAGTAGGGAAAATAGTTAAAAATAGATTGTAAGATTTGTACCGGACAAACAAACAAACAAGAATCAAAGTTAATAAAAACATGGTAAAATATCTTAATTTAAAAAATTCAGTTTTTTTTCTTTAAGTTGCGGAGTTTTATGAACTATTTCCGTTTTCATAAGTATCACAACAAATTATGGCATAATTTCCAAAAACAATTGAAACAAAAGACCTTATTTACCATGTTAAAGGGTAATTAAAGAATTTTTCTACTAAGCAGACGGATTTTTTTAATATTTATTTTTATTTATTTGCATATATTTGGCTGCTATGCTCAATTGAATAAATAGATAATGTCACAGTTATAACAGACATTATTTGTCCCAGTCTGAATCTTGTAATTTATAAACAATCACATTTTAATAAATTGAAAAAAAAAAAAAAAAAAAAAAAACTATTTTCTATCGAATTTCTTAAAAATTTAATTTCATCTTAGGTTTAAAATTTTTTTAATTGTATGAAACATATCAAGTAATCAAATCTGCATGTTTATGGTTCATATTAACCTACATTGTAAATTAAATTTTTTTGTATACTTTTTATGCATTGCATAATATACAATGCTATCTTGGTAATATTGGAAACTATTGAACAACACATATGCCGTGTTCTATTATTTTTTCTTAATTACTTTTTTAGAAATAATTTTGATTTGAAATTCATATAAATATCGACTAACATAAAACAACCAAACTTATCAACATTTATCTTTTATCTGAAATTTAAAGCTTTTAGTATTAAATATGAAAATCAAGTTACTTCTGAAAATACAACAAAATAACCATGTCGCAGAAATAATGAAACAGATTCTCATGTTCACAAAGTAAAACCTGGTTTAATATTTAAATATTATTACAAGCTCTTTGCTCAAAAATAATTAAGATTTATCGATCTATACATTGCGTATATATATGAACTATATGAAAACCAATAAAAAATTACAAAAGATACACACTGATTTAACATATTGCCGATGTTCTTGTGTTACAGTATTTTGATTTATATCACATTCAAGCGTTCAGTAACATCGTTATATAAGTTGTAAATCTTTTGGGTGGTGTGTGTGTGGGGGGGGGGTTCTCAAATGCAATCAAATCTACCATATGATGTCTGATTAAGATTTTGAAATTTTACAAGAGAAGATTTTTTTTCCAATGGTATGAGAAAATGACAAACTCTTACAGAATAACAAGAAACATGAATAGCATAAATTGAAGTACAGTTAGATTTAAAAAAAGTCAATGTCTCATAAGCAGGTGTCTGGCACTCCAGTATCTCTTCACCTCGGTGTCCCCTTGCAGAGTCGAGCATCCCGACAAATGGTTCCTGTCCATAACTTCATCTTTCCCACAGAGTGGGCAATTTGGGCTCATAAAAATCCTAAAACGATAAAGGGGGGTTGCCAGACAGTCATGGTCCACGCAAGTCTAAATACCGCCACAGCTTTTTCGCGGGGTTTATCAGAAACACCCTGCTCCAAGTTGTTTCTCCAACTACTTGAAGAAACACGAGCAGTGGGCAGTGCCTTCCAGTTTTGTCTCATTAGATTTTTTATGCAAAGTTTTGTGCAATGGAAGGACTTTTAAATATTTGGCTGATGAATTATTTGGGTGCCCTTCTTAGCTAGCATATCGGCCTGTTCGTTGCCGAAAATATCACAATGTCCCGGAATCCATTAGAGAGTTATTTGTGGCCCCTCTGTTTTCAGACTCTCCTGGAGAGCCCGACAGTCTAGGATATTCTTAGAGGTAGGTATAATAACCCTTAGATCCGATAGCTTGTATGGAAGCCTTGTATTCGGACAGAATAACCACCTTATTATAAAAGTGTCTGGGGACAAGTTGCTCCAATGCCACATGGATAGCCATAACCTCGCCATCAAAGGCGGTGTTTTGTTTTCCGACAGGCACATAAAAAAAAAAAAAAAGATGGAATAAAATATCCCTGTTCCAACATTCGGTGAGAGTTCCGTCAAAGAACCATCTGTATTAATATGTAACCATTCAGGCTCTGTGTAGAGGGTGTAGATGGTCTCGAGTGCAAGTATGTTTCAGTTGCTTTAGGAAAATGAAGCAGCTTGAAGAGCTAAAAGAACAAGAGAAGTAAATTGGAGGAATTTTTACCAGTTTTATAGATGGAAAAAAATTTTGTCACAATAAAACATTTTTGAAAATATAATTCTCTAAAATATGTTAAACTTAGTTGTACTATACAATGTAATATGTGTTATTGTAAAAATATTCTTAAAAAATTAGTAAATTTAATTTTTCAATTATCAATATAGTTTTAAATCATGATATAAAGCTGTTTATATATCGCGATGTAAGATTTACAACATCTTACATTCGCACTAGACAACACACTTTTCATTCGTACTTAAGAAAATGCCTTCAATAAAATGTCTTCACCATGAATTTAAAATGTAAGAAAAAAATACAGACTTTATATATTTGAACTGCACGAGTGTAACTAGAAAAATAATAATTTATTTATTTATTTATTTATTTATTTATTTATTATTGAATCTAAATGTTTTTCTTGAATTTTAATGATTACTTTCATTACTTTTGAGGTTTCATGTAAAAATAATAATAATAATAATAATAATAAAGAAGTTCAGAAAGCAGATTTTAAAGAATTAGACCAAAAACGGTATGATCATTTATTTAACATAATTTTCAATTAAAAAACATTCTGGTAAAATAATTGATAGTTGCTAACATCAATGATTAAGTTTCATTTCTGAAGTTGATTGATCTGTCTGGCATTCCGTTTTGAAGCAAAAATCAAAACTGTTTAAGAGAAAAGGTTGTTCCAAGACGAATTGTGATATTTATTCTTTCTTTTATTGTGTTTGGCAAACGTTTGTTATAGTTAAAACTATTCTTGATGATTTCCTAACCAATAAATACTTATTCATCATTTGTCGCTGTTAACGTAATAAATGAATTTTATATTTTAAAATTAATCAGCCAAAGGTAATTTTAGAAAATGGACTTTTAAAGGTTGATCGATGGTTCCTGTCACATTCATACACCAGTATAATTAATTTTATATCTTAAAAAAAAAAATCAAAAATAAAAACCCTTTTTTGTTAATCCTGAGCATGTGACATAAGCTTTGGGATTACAGTCAAAGATCTTTTCGTATCATTTTGTTACGACCCAAAAGTTCTTTGTCTTGTTATGACAGCTGTCATAGCTTACACCATTCTTTCATGTCAATTCTAGGCGCCATGTTGTCGAGTTTAGAGGTAATGTACCACATTTTTGCTGTCTATACTATAAAATACATTACTTTTTGTTTGCTCCTAAGAAGTCATCATGCTCTAAGAAACCGCAGAAAGAAATTATTCGACATAACGCAATAAGGAAACTGTAACCCAGAGATGTTATCAGTATTTCCGGTTAAAGGATTTTAAATAAAGTAATCTAATTTGTGTTTAAATTTATTCAATTTATTTTATTTATTTTGTATTACTTTCAAACCAAGTTGAAACATATTAGAAGTTGGAAATTAGTAAGAGTGTTTTTACAACATATTTCATACAAAGCTCCAAATATATAACAAAATTTTACTTAGAACTTTATTCTAATTTTACACACACACATATATATATATATAACATTTTACTATTATATAATTACAATAAATATTTTATTAATAATAAATGACAATTTTTAATTTCATCCATTGATGTTCTTTCAGCATTTAGTCCGTTCAGAGAGATTAACTGAACTAAGTTAAAAATTCGTCATGAATCGTGTTGAAAAACGTGCAAGAAAACTAAACAGTTTTCAGTTACTAATGTCCTCTTCCTCCCTCCCCCTCTTTCTCTTTATATATATATATATATGTGTGTGTGTTCTATATTAGCAGAAAAAATTTGTTCTCATAGAAAGTTTTTTAAACTTCTACAAAACGCTAAATTAATACATTTCTTTAAGTGTAAAAAAAAGTTAATAATAATAATAATAATAAACATAACAAGAAAGAAAAATCATGCAATACGCATTGATTAGTAACACTTTCCAACTGTACGCAATTGTTGTATCGAATAACTTTTAATATTCTTTGCCTACGTTACCGCAAAACAGACAGAAGGACTGAAAAACATACATATAGACTAATTGGTTTTTAAATTACTCTTAGGCATTTTGGAAAGTGTTAAAAAGGCTTAACGCAAAAGAAAATGCAGGCGTTAGATTATAATTACAGCTTTTAAACTCTCTGAATATTTTACTGTAGCCCTGCAAATCTGAAAGTTAATCATATCATATTCTATACAAAACAAAATTTTCGAATAGTAACAATACATGTCAATGTTTGTAGGATTTTTATAGTAGAAAGTTTTTTTAAATATAACTTTAAAAAAATTCTGTCCTAAAACGTAATGCATTGCCTTTTTAACACTTTCCAACAAGGTTTAAAAGTGTTTATGACTTCGGTTTGTCTGTCTGTCTGTCTGTCTGTCCGTCTGTCTGTCTGTCTGTCTGTCCGCGCTCTAACTCCCGTAAATATTTATGGAATTTCTTGAAACTGACATATGTTATTCAAGTTCACTGTCGGACGGTCCCTATTGAAAATGAAGTTTATACCTCTACTGGTTTGTGTACAGGGACACCCGAAAGTATTTCAAAGCATTGGGTTCTATGAGAGGTATTTCTATAAACCATATTTTCATACCTTTAGTGTAGATATATCTTAATGAAATTGAAATATGTTATTCAAGTTCACTGTCGGACGGTCCCTATAGAAAATGGAGTTTGTACCTCGACTGGTTTGTGTACAGGGACACCCGAAAGTATTTCAAAGCATTGTGTTCTATGAGAGGTATTTCTATAAACCATATTTTCATACCTTTAGTGTAGACATATCTTAATGAAATTGAAATATGTTATTCAAGTTCACTATCGTACGTTCCCTATTGAAAATGGAGTTTGTACCTCGACAGGTTTGTGTACAGGGTCACCCGAAAGTATCTCAAAGCATTGTGTTCTATGAGAGGTATTTCTATGAACCATATTTTCATACCTTTAGTGTAGACATATCTTAATGAAATTGAAATATGTTATTCAAATTCACTATTGAAAATGGAGTTTGTACCTCTACTGGTTTGTGTACAGGGACACCCGAAAGTATTTCAAAGCATTGTGTTCTATGAGAGGTATTTCTAAAAATCATATTTTAATACCTTCACTGAAGACATATCTTAATGAAATTGAAATATGTTATTCAAGTTCACTATTGGATATTTCCTGCATAAAATGGAGGGAATGCTACCAGGTTATACACAGGGACACTCAAAAGTATTCCAAAGCATTGCGTTCTATGAGAGACATTTCTATAAATGAAATTTTAATAACTTTAGTTTCCACGAAATTTTAGGAAATTGAAATATGTTATTTATATGCTAAAAAGAATGCTTTGAGTAGAATATTACATAATTAGCATTATATTTACAGGGTGGCACAAGAATATCCAGTTAAATTAAGAGGTATTATTAAAAAAATTGCTAGATATGTACTCTCGTTTTCGTTAAGCGTTTTTAACTTTTTCTAACATTTTTAACACTTTCCAACAAGATTAAAAAGTATGTATGACTTCGTTTTGTCTGTCTGTCTGTCTGTCCGTCTGTCTGTCCGCGCTCTAACTCCCGTAAATATTTATGGAATTTCCTGAAACTGATATATGTAATTTAAGTTCACTATCGGATGTTCCCTATTGAAAATGGAGTTTATACCTCTACTAGTTCGTGTACAGGGTCACCCGAAAGTATCTCAAAGCATTGTGTTCTATGAGAGGTATTTCTATAAACCATATTTTCATACCTTTACTGTAGACATATCTGAATGAAATTGAAATATGTTATTCAAGTTCACTATTGGATGTTTCCTGTATAAAATGGAGGAATTACCACCATCGGTTTATGTACAGGGATACTCAAAAGTATTCCAAAGCATTGTGTTCTATGAGAAATATTCTATAAATCAAATTTTAATAACTTTACTTTCCACGAAGTTTTTGGAAATTGAAGTATGTTATTTATATGCACAAAAGAATGCTTTGCACAGAATATAGTATGATTAGCATTAGAATTACAGGGTGGCACAAAAATGTCCAGTTATATTAAGAGCTATTAATAAAAAATTGCTAGAATTGTACTTTCGTTTACATTAAGCGTTTTTAACACTTTCTAACATTTTTAAGTGTGAATATGTTTTCAGTTTGTGTATCTGTCCATCAGTCTGTCTGTCTTTCTGCCCGCGCTCTAACTCCTGTAAATATTTATTGAATTTCTCAAAACTGATATGTTTTATTGAAGTTCACTATCGGATGTTCCATATTCAAAATTGAGTGAATATCGCTTCTGGTTTGTGTACAGGGACACCCAAAAGCATTTGAAAGCATTGTGTTCTATGAGTGTTATTTTTATAAATATTTTCCCTATAGAATGTTCCCCATTTAAAATGACATTAATAGGTCCTGTATAACTAGTTTGTTTACAGGGACAAAAAAAAAAAAAAAAAAAAAACACTGCATTACGTTTTAGGACAGAATTTTTTGAAAGTTATATTTAAAAATCTTTCTACTGTAAAAATCATAAAAATATTGAAATATATTGTTAATAATCTAAAATAATGCTTTGTATAGAATATGATATGATTACCTCTCTGATTTACAGGGCTACACTAAATCATTCAGAGAGATCAAAAGCTGCAATTATAATGTAACGTCTGCATTTTCTTTTGCGTTAAGCCTTTTTAACTCTTTCCAAAATGCCTAAGAGTAATTTTAAAATGAATTATTCTATCTGTATACTTTTCAGTCATTCTGTCTCTTGTGTGATAACGTAGGCAAAGAATATTAAAAGTTATTCGATACAACAATTACGTACAGTTGGAAAGTGTTACTAATCAATGCGTACTGCATGATTTTTCTTTCTTGTTTTTTTTTATTGTTGTTGTTGTTGTCCCTGCAAACAAAGTAGTTGTGCAGGACCCATTAATGAAATTTTAAATAAGGAACATTCCATAGGGAACTTGAGTGTATCGTTTTTTAAAAATTCTCAAAATATTCACGAATGATAGTAGCCGGAGACAAACAGATAGAAAGCTAGACAATCGGACAGACAGATGCACAAGTTGAAATCATATTCCCACTAAAATTATAAGAAAGTGTTAAACCGCTCATGTAAACAAAAGTGCAATTCCAGCAAATTTTTATTAATAGCTCTTAATGTAACTGATTATTTTTGTGCGGCCCTAATGCTAACCATACTATATTACATAGAAGGCACACTCTTTTGTGCATACGAATAATATATTTCAATTGCATTAAGCTTTGTGCAATATAAAATTATCAAAATTTGATTTATAAAAATAATTACAAGATAAAAAGACCTTTTAGGTTGATTTCTTTAGAAATCGACCTATTGCAATCACTTCGTTTATCTATCTATCTATCTATCTATCTATCTATCTATCTATAATGAAAATTTTGTCACCACGATAACTCCCGAAATAATACTCGAAATCGAACCAAATTTGGACAGTGAAATAATCTTATAAATATCTTGGATGAGTTCGTTAACCAAGTTGCTCCGACTTTTTGTTTTCAAGTGGCAGCCACTTGAAAATTGTAAACCGACATTGTAAAAAGCATATTTAAAGCAAGATTTGCTTGAATTTTGATGTAAATACAGGCCACATAAGGATCTCAATGAAGTTTATTAATGAAGTTTATCCGCCATTTTTAATAAAGTGGCAGATATTTAAGTTAAGCGGGACCACTTGAAATCAGGCTACCACTTGAAAATTTAAAATCACTATAACTTCCGAAATAATACTCCAAATCGAACCAAACTTTGATAGTGTCTTATTTTATAATATCTTAGATGAGTTTATTAACCAAGTTGCTCCGACATTTTGTTTTCAAGTGGAGACCACTTGAAATTTTCTAATTCAAATTGTAAAAAGCGTATTGCGAATTTGTTTGAAATTTGATGTAAATATAGACTACATAAGGGTCTCAATGAAGTTTATTAATGAAATTTATCCGTCATTTTTAATAAAGTGGTAGATATCTTAAGTTAAGCGGCGCCACTTGAAATCAGGCTACCACTTGAAAATTTAAAATCACGATAACTTCCGAAATAATACTCCAAATCGAACCAAATTTGGACAGCGTCTTAACGTGTATTATGAATATCTTAGATGAGTTTCTTAACCAAGTTGCTCCACCATTTTGTTTTCAAGTGGAGACTACTTGAAATTTTCTAATTCAAATTGTAAAAAGCGTATTGCGAATTTGTTTGAATTTTGATGCATACATAGACTACATAAGGGTCTAAATGAACTTTATTAATGAAATTTATCTTCCATTTTTAATAAAGTGGCGTATATCTTAAGTTATGTGGGGCCACTTGAAATCAGGCTACCACTTGAAAATTTTAAATCACGATAACTTCCGAAATAATACTCCAAATCGAACCAAATTTGGACAGCGTCTTAACTTGTGTTATGAATATCTTAGATGAGTTTCTTAACCAAGTTGCTCCACCATTTTGTTTTCAATTGGAGACCACTTGGAATTTACAAATTCAAATTGTAAAAAAAACGTATTCTGAATTTGTTTGAAATTTGATGCATACATAGTTTATACAAGTGTTTCAAAGAACTTTATTAATGAACTATATCCCCCATTTCTAATAAAGTGGTGGATATCTTAATTTAAGCGGGACCACTTGAAATCAGGCTACCACTTGAAAATTTAAAATCACTATAACTTCCGAAATAATACTCCAAATGGAACCAAATTTGAAAAATGTCTTAACTTATCTTATAAATATCTTGGATGAGTTCGTTAACCAAGTTGCTCCGACTCTTTGTTTTCAAGTGGCAGCCACTTGAATATTTCTAACCCACATTGTAAAAAGCTTATTTAAAGCAAGATTTGCTTGAATTTTATGTAAATCTAGACTACATAAGAGTCTAAATGAACTTTATTAATGAAATTTATCTGCCATTTTTAATAAATTAGCAGAGATCTTAAGTGGGGCCACATGAAATCAGGCTACCACTTGAAAATTTTAAATCACGATAATTTCCGAAATAATACTCCAAATCGAACCTAATTTGGACAGCGACTTAACTTGTGTTATGGATATCTTGGATGAGTTTCTTAACCAAGTTGCTCCGCCATTTTGTTTTCAAGTGGAGACCACTTGAAAATTTCAAATTCAAATTGTAAAAAGCGTATTCCGAATTTGTTTGTATTTTGATGTATACATAGATTATATAAGTGTCTCAATAAAGTTTATTAATGAACTATGGATTTTCTCGCCAAAAGTCACCAAAAAAGTCGCCAAGTGGAAAAGTCGCCAAATTTGTCGCCAAATCCATTACCTGCCATATTGGAGCCTTTTAATGCGTTTTTAAGGGAAAATTACGCTATTTTAACGTTAAAACAAACTGAAAATGCAGAAAAGTAATGTCTAATCAACTTACTAAGCCTCTTTGAAAGAATTTCTACAAAAAAGAAAAAAAAAATTCAAATTTGCAACAATATCTTAGATTAATTAGTTCACTGAGCAACTTTCTCTGCCATTTTGATCCAAGTGGCAACTACTCAATTTTTCAACACGATGACTTTTGATATTCTGAATTAATTCCAACTATATTTGTACAGTAGTCTTATCTCACAAATGCATTTGATACATTTGTCAACTTGGCCCACCATCTTGTTTCCAAGCCACTTGAAAATTTTAAAGTCACATAAAAAAGTTATTTATGATATTTATGAACCGATTTGCTTAAAACCCCATATGCAGATAGCCTACATCAATATTTCTACTAATTCGTTAATAATTTGTAGCCGTGCTTGATACGGAAAAAGAAATCAACCTACCCTTCCGAATAAGCCGGAAGGACTTGTTTATATACCATGTTTTTAAATTTTCTGTTGAATCATATAAATGCTACCGAAGGCGGCGGGAACCCGGAGCAATTAGATAAAAGTGTTAAAAAATTCATTGTTCTCGTGTTTTGAGCTATTATAAAAGTTTCAAATGGCTGTCTAGCCGGGAAGTTAGTTAAAGTTGATTGCAAGCTTTGTACTGGTAACCCTGCCGAAGGCAGCAGGGTCCTGAAGCAATTGGTTAAAAATATTTAAAAATGCATTTTCACCGTATTCTGAACTATTCTGAAAGTTTCAAATGTCTAGCTAGTCGGGAAGTTAGTTAAATAAACTTTCTGTTGAATCATATAAATGCTTCAGAATACAGTAGGGACCTGAAACAGTTGACTAAATGTATTAAAAAATTTATTGTCACCGTATTCTGAGCTGTCCTGAAAGTTTCAAATGTCTGGCTAATCGGGAAGTTAGTGAAAAATCGATTGCAAGCTTTGTACTGGTAACGCTGCCGAAGGCAGCAGGATTCCGAAGCAGTTGGTTAAAAATATTTTAAAAATGCATTTTCACCGTGTTCTGAACTATTCTGAAAGTTTCAAATGTCTAGCTAGTCGGGAAATTAGTTAAATAAATTTTCTGTTGAATCATATAAACGCTGCCGAAGTCAGTAGGGACCTGAAACAGTTAACTAAAAGTATAAAAAAAAATGTATTGTCACTGTATTCTGAGCTATCCTGAAAGTTTCAAATGTCTAGCTAGTCGAGAAGTTAGTGAAAAATCGATTACAAGCTTTGTACTGGTAACGCTGCCGAAGGCAGCAGGTAGCTAGTCGGGAAGTTAGATAAAAATCGATTGCAAGATTTGTCCCTGACAAACAAACAAACAAACAAACATACAAACAAGAATCGAAGTTAATAAAAACATGGTAATAACTCTCATACAACACAATGCTTTGGAGTACTTTCAAATGCCCCTGTACACAAACCAGTTAGAAATGTACTCTATTTTACAAGGAAACATCCAATAAGGAAATGAATAACATACTAAAATTTCACTAAAGTTTCTATACATTAAAGGTATTAAAATATGGTTTATAAAATTAACTCTCATAGAACACAATGCTTTCGAATACTTTTGGGTGTCCCTGTACACAAACCAGAAGAGGTATTCATTCCATTTTGAATAGGGAACATCCGATAGTGAACTTGAATAAAATATATCGGTTTAAAGAAATTCTATAAATATTTACGGGAATTAGAGCGCAGAAAAACAGACAGAGAGACAGACAGAAGAACAGTCAGATATATACACAAATTGAAATTATATTCACACTAAACAAATTATAGAAAGTGTCAGAAACGCTTAATGTAAACGAAAGTACAATTCTGGCAATTTTTTATTAATAGCTCTTAATATAACTGAATATTTTTGTGTCACCTGTAAATCTAATGGTAACCATGCTATATTCCATGCAAATAATTCTTTTGTGCATATAAATAACATATTTCAATTTCCTAAAACGTCGTGGGCAGTAAAGTTAATAAAATTTGATTTATAGAAATATCTCACGAAGAACGCAATGCTTTGGAATACTTTCGAATGACCCTGTACATAAACTAGTGGTGGTATGTAATCTATTTTATATAGAAAACATCCAATAGTCAACTTGAATAACATATTTCAATTTCATGAAGATATTATACAGTAAAGGTATGAAAATATGGTTTATAGAAATATCTCTCACAGAACACAATTCTTTGAAATACTTTCGGTTGTCCCTGTATACAAACCAGTAGATGTATAAACTCCATTTTCAATAGGGAATATCCGATAGTGAACTTGCATAACATATACCAAATTCAAAAAAATCCATAAATATTTGGGGAGTTAGAGCGCGGGCATACGGACAGATACACAAATTGATATCATATTCACACTTAAAAAAATGTTAGGAAGTGTTAAAAACACTTAATCTAAACGAAAGTAGAATTCTAGCAAATTTTTAACAATAGCTCTTAATATAACAGAATATTTTTGTGTCAGCCTGTAAATCTAATGCTAATCATGCTATATTATATATAAAGCATTCTTTTGTGCATATAAATAACATATTTCAATTTCCTAAAACTTCGTGGAAAGTAAAGTTAAAATTTAATTTATAGAAATATCTGTCACAGAACGCAATGCTTTAGAATACTTTTGAGTGCCCTTGTATATAAAACATTCTTGGTATTTAATCCATTTTATACAAACATTCAATAGTGAACTTGAATAACATATTTCAATTTCATTAAGGTATGTGTATAGTAAATGTATGAAAATATGATTTATAGAAATACCTCTCATAAAACGCAATGCTTTGAAATAATTTCGGGTGCCCCTGTACACAAACTAGTAGAGGTATAAACTTCATTTTCAACAGGGAACATCCGATAGTGAACTGGCATAACATATATCAGTTTCAAGAAATTCCACTAATATTTACGGGAATTAGAGCGCGGAGAGACAGACAGACGGACGGACAGACAGACAAACCGAAGTCATTAACACTTTTCAAACTTGTTGGGAAGTGTTAAAAATGTTTAAAAATGTTAAAAACGCTTAATGTAAATGAAAGTACACTTTTAGCAAATACTTATTAATAGCTCTTTATATAACTGAATATTTTTGTATCACCCTGTAAATCTAATGCTAATCATGCTATATTCTATGCAAAGCATTTTCTTTTGGGCTTATAAATAACACATTTCAATTTCATAAATCTTCGTGCAAAGTAAAGTTATTAAAATTTAGTTTATAGAAATATCTCGCATAAAACGCAATGCTTTGGAATACTTTTGTTAGTCTCTGTACACAAATCAGTGCTGGTATTTACTCCATTTTATACAACATCCGATTGTGAACTTGAATAACATATTTCAATTTCATTAAGATTTGTGTACATTAAGGGTATGAAAATATGGTTTAAAGAAATGCCTCTCATAGAACACAATGCTTTGAAATATTTTAGGGGGTCCCTGTACACAAACCAGTAGAGGTATAAACTCCATTTTCAACAGGGAACATCCGATAGTGAACTTGTATAACATATTTCAATTTCATTAAGATTTGTGTACAGTAAGGGTATGAAAATATAGAAATGCCTCTCATACAACACAATGTTTGAAATATTTTCGGGGATCCCTGTACACGAAGCAGTAGAGGTATAAACGCCATTTTCAACAGGGAACATCCGATAGTGAACTTGCATAACATATTTCAATTTGATTAATATTTTTGTACAGTAACGGTATGAAAATATTTTTTATAGAAATACCTCTCATAGAACACAATGCTTTGAAATACTTTTGTGTGTCCCTGTACACAAATCAGTGGTGGTATTTACTCTATTTTATACAGGAAACATCCGATAGTGAACTTGAATAACATATTTCGATTTCATTAAGATTTTTTTACAGTAAGGATATGAAAATATGGTTTATCGAAATGCCTCTCATAGAACACAATGCTTCGAAATATTTTCGGGGGTCCCTGTACACAAACCAGTGGAGGTATAAACTCCATTTTCAATAGGGAACATCCGCTAGTGAACTTGAATAACATATATCAGTTTCAAGAAATTCCATAAATATTTACGGAAGTTAGAGCGCGGACAGACAGACAGACAAACCGAAGTCATAAACACTTGTCAACCTTGTTGGAAAGTGTTAAAAAGGCGAAAATACTTTTCGTCGCATTTCTGGTGCTCATAATTATAAACATAATCAAAATGTTGTTTTATTTCACAAAACAACAGTGAGTAGATCACAGATCGGTGTAAGATTAACTACATATCTAATTTGATTATTTATAACCTTTAAAATTCTTCCGAGCAGACATAAATTATCACTTTGTTAGAATTTGTATAAATTTAAATGTAAAAAAGTTTTTTTTTTTTCTTTTTTTAATTGGAAGAGAACGCTATTTTGTTCGTAATGAAATCGTGAGATCTAAAAGTGCTAATAGTCGAGTCAAATAAGGTTTTGAGATTAGACTTTCAAAAAAATAAAATAAATAAAAATAAATAAATAAATAAACAATAAAATAAGAAGACGGGATATATTGGGATCGGTTTAAAGAGGTATCAGGCGATCTCACATAAAAATCCCACAAAATTCCCTCTTCATCTTGAAAGAGCAGTCATCTATAATGAATTATTTCCTACAATTACTACGGGTGAACAGTTAGATCAAGAATGATGATCCTTTTATTAAAATTTATATAAAAGTTTTGCGTTTTACATACATAATACCAAGTTCGAAATTATAACTTATATGGAAAACTTTTTTTTTTAAATCTGAAATCGTGATTATTCTTATTTTAGGTTCTTAAGTATAAAAACTTAAGACTTTTATTCAATAGAAAATAGACAGATTTTTTTTTTTTTTTAAACACATATAAAAATAAGCATACGTAATATTAAATGTATAAATTTATTTTATTTTATTTTTATTTTTTATTTTTTTCAGAAATGATTCTTTACCATAATCCATCACTTTCATCTCATTTCAACCTTCCTTGTAATAACTGAAAACAATTCAATAAATTGAGAGGGAGCTGTTGAAGTCGATTATTATCTCAAGATCTTCTGTGATGTTCAGTGCCAGCGCAAAGGCAAGACGAAGTCTCTAGGCATTGAAAATAAAATTTGAGCATACATAATGAAATAAAAGTTAATTTAATAATGAAGAAGTAATAGTTAAGTTAGTTTTGAGGTCCACATTCAAAATAAACAGGACGGGACAGATTAGGATATACTTACAGAGTATCAGGTGATCTCAAATAAAAATCCCCCAAAATCCTGTGTGAATCCCACAAAATTCCACCTACGTTTTGAAACAGCTGTCACCTATAATGAATTATTCCTTACAATTACTACGGGCGGACAGTTAGATCAAGAATGATCATCCTTATATTAAAATACATGTAGAAATTTTCTGCATTAAATTCACAATTACACTAAGTTCGAAAATATAGTTTATATGTTTTTTTTTTTTTTTTTTTTTTTTTTAATCTAAAATCGTAATTTTACTTATTTTTGGTACGTAAGTATAATAACTTAAGGTAATACTATAATATTAAGGTATACTTCAATAAAAGTTGAACAATGAAATTTTTTAAAACAGTTATAACAACAAGCATTAAGAAATATTAAAAATATATGTATATACATATTTTTTTTTTCAGAAATGATTTCTTATCATAATCCATCACTTTCATCTAACTCTAATCTCCCTTTCGATAATTGGAAACAATTCAATAAATTGCGAGGGAGCTTTTGAAGTTAGATTACTATCTCAAGAGTAATTGAGTTCCTTAGTGATGCGCAATAGCAGCGCAAAAGCAAGGTAAATTCTATAGGCACTGAAAATAAAGTTTGAACATAAATAATGAAGAATTAATAGTTAACTCAAATCAGCTTCTTCACTAAGTATTATGTTCAATATAAACATTTAAATAATTTGTTAAGAGATTGTCGCATGAACTGGCTTCTCACCTACCGACTATTTTTTAAGATAAACTGATGTGAAAGGGCACGAAATAATCTGTTCATAGTATTCTTAAAAGCGTTACAGGAAGTAAATTGTCTTTTCCAATTGATTGTGCGTACATAATTGAAGGCAGCTGTTTGTTACATAAAATAGTATGGCATCGTGTACTAACTTACAAATAAATATTTAACCGGTATGTTATTTAAACCTTTTATTACTATGGCAATGCTAAGTAATATTTGACGGTTATAAAGGAGGACTCAGCATAAAATATAATGAGCACGTAGAGAGGGAATGATTTAAAACATCCATTGGCGTGAACGTTTAAGAAAATTATGTCATGTTTATAACCTAACATGATTTTATGTCAAATAATAATGCAAAGCATCATTCATTAGTTAATTTTATTGATAAAATTCTCTTTGTTCAAAAACTAAATAAAAAGTTTTAGAGGACCTCTGAAATTGTTTATTACTGCTCTTCACACGAAAAAAAAAAAGTTAATTAAAAAAAGGGCTTGAATGTTCATGTGTGACGGTTAATGAGTTGGTTGAGTGCATAGTAATTAATGGCTTACGAACAATATTAACAAATCTGAAATTAATACTGAAAAAAAAAAATTATAATGGCCCTGATTCAAAAGGTCTTTAAGATATCATCGAGACAAATTCAAAACCTACGTAATAAAAGAAAAAAAAAAACTTATATATACGAGGGTAAGGTAAAAAGTTCTCGGCCTGACACAAAATTGGCGTTCCAATCAGCAAAAATTTGTGTTTCCTGCCTTGGTGCACGTGTCATTAGTTTATATGACAAGTTTCAAATTGCTCTCTCAAGTAGTTTGATTACACAATTTTTTTTTCTTTCCGTTAAAATGGATAATCTTGAATATCGTGCGGTCATAAAATTCTTCGTTTTGGAGGGTTTAACCCCTAAGGAAATTCATCTGAAGTTAGCAAAAATTTACGGGGGCTCTGATCCTTCCATATTAACCATTAAAAAGTGGTCAGTTGATTATAAACGTAGCCGCACGTCGCTCGTAGTTGATCCACTTGAAAGACGGCCAGAAACGTCCTCCACACCAGAAATCATCGAAAAAGGGCATGATATCGTGTTGGACGATAGGCGAGTGAAGGTGAATGAGATAGCTGAAGCTGTGGGAATATCGGAAGAAAGTGTGCGAAACACATTGAACAAAGAATTAGGGATACGAAAGTTCTGCGCAAGAGGAGCGCCGCACTTGCTGAATGCCGATCAAAAGCAAATGCGCAAACAAAAGTTGCAGCAATGTTTGGGACGACTGAATAAGAATCCGACTGATTTTGTGCAGCAATTTGTCACCATGGAGGACACATGAGTCCACCATTACACGCCAGAAATGATAGAACATGCCAGAAGGTCCGTAGATGAATATTTTCACAGACTTTTAGACTCTCACGGGAAGGAATACTGATGTTGGAGAAACACTGGACCAATTGTTTTGAAGTCAAGAGAAAATATGTAAAAAAATAAAATCATTTTTTAACTGAAAATCGCAGTCTTTCATTGACAGGTGGAGAATTTTCACCTTACCCTCGTAAGAGGTTGAATTAATTGAAGAATTATATAAAGTCGATTAGTGGTAAACACATATATAAAACATTTCTTACCTTAAAGTTTATGTACTTCTACTTTTATTTATTTTTAAAAATTTTCTGTTTTAAAAAATGCTCTAAATAAACAGCTGTATTTTTTGTATTACATATATATTTTTTGATAATAAAAAGAAAAACATCTTTTGTTTATTCATAGGCTGTATATAATATTAGTAAACATTATTTTCCCATAGGCAAAAATACTGTTGAAACTCAACAATGACTTAAAAGATGTTATAAAGGATAGACAATATTTTTTTCCTATCAAAAAAAACAATGTTTAATCAACACAATAAATTCAAATCTGTCCATCTATTTGAAAATATCAAAAGTGGAATAACTAAAACTTTAATATCTCGGTAACGAACGGTCGAAATATCATGAAACTTTTACGTGTATCTTTTAAAAATTACTACTGTTTTACCCACATAGAAATATTTCATTAACGATGCTATCTGTCGGTTTGACTAAAAACTTTTTGAGCGATGTGTTATTAACGAACTTTACCAAGTGTGGACCAAATGTTCAAGATGAAATTTATTCATTCATTTTTATCTATTGTCTTATTAGGACAAAGCATTTTTTTTTTTGCTGAAACAATAAATATTCTTTCAAAAAATATCAATATCAATATCTATATATATGTACACATATATATATATCTGTACATATATATATATATATATATATATATATATATATATATATATATTAGGTCAGTAAAAACTTGAAAAATAGAAATAACATGTTGATACACATTTTTACAAGCAGAGATTTACAAATATATTTATATTACAAACAGATCATACGATTATTTCTGTCTGTTTTTTTTTTTTTTTTTTTTTTTTTTAATATGTATAGGGTTGTTATAATTAAAGTTTACCTATCAAGAAGACTGTAGAGTCGATTCTGTGGATCCAATCGAAACAAAATTTCACTAGTATGTTGTACAAGTAATGCACTCTACGAAAATCGAAAAAAAAAAAGTTGAAAGTTTCGTGAATAGGTGACGCTTCTACAATAACTAGGACAAATTTTAAAGATTCAATCTATCAATTCAATTTCGGTCAATGCAGACGAAACACACAAAATTTACTTTGTTTTTAAAAAAAAAAAATCTGCCAAAATCGCCTTGCATTTTGGCGTTGTGCCACCTATACACGAGAATTTCAACTAATTCTTTTTTTCGATTTTCGATTTTCGCAGAGCCTAGTAGCACCTGATTATTTTTGACAATAGGTGGCTTTGCGCTACCATTTTTATCAGTTTTTTGCCTTAAAAAGTCTCCTTAACTACAAAATTTAACAACATTTTTGAGCATAAACCGAATTCGAAATGCATCCTAGATCCTACACTCACATTCAGACGGTTTTGTGAAATGGTTTAATTGAGTTTTAAAGCGCTCTTTAAAAGCTCAAGGATACATTAAGTAGGCTTAGTTTCTACCATCAGCACTTTTTGTACTGCCTGCTGCCTACAAAATCCAACATCATAGTTTTTAATTGAAAATTGGTATATGATATATTCTTCAGCTGCCAATTCACAAGCGTTTTAAGTTGTCATGCGGTTATACTTAAGTGAAACAATTAAAGGTAAAATTATTAATTTTAAAACATCAACCACAATTGTTCATGGGCATAAAAAAATATTTACTCACACTCAACGGAATGATTGCAACATAAGTTTCTTCGTGTTCTTCCTTCACTATCACAGGCTCATAGGGACTAACATGCCAAAAATTAATAAGCACATTATCTTAGATAAAAATGGAAATTCAAATTGTGTTTTCCAAGGCTTAATTAACTTTCATTTTCAATTATTTCCCAAATTTTTCAAATGACTTTGTCGTCAGAAAAACTTTACTAGACAATGTTCCTGGTGTCTCAAGCAATCCAACTACCAAACCAAATCGACGGGTAAGATTTATTAAGAGACTGATTACTGAAATAAGATAAATTGTACTAAACCATGAGCTGAACTTTTATCCTGCCCATTTAACTTTTTTTTCTCTTTTCATTTAGATAATATGTTTCAATTATATACATATATACATTATCCTACCATAAATAACTGGACACTTTCGATTTTAGACGTTTTGTAAAATATCTATAAAATTTCCTGGCAAACTATAGGCGGAATTTCTGTGGGTGAAAATAACATGTATACCTCATATATTACATCAAAAGTTTTGGATCGAAGAAAAAAGAAGACCAGTTAAAAATTATCAAAAATTCAAAATGTTCGAGATCGTCTTGTGAAAAGCAACGCCTGAAATTCATTCTGGATTTTGGCTGTAGCATGTGATTATGAGGCTTTTTCAAATTATGTGCATGAATTTTTATGCTTGCACGGAGATATTATTAAAGATTTTAATAAAAGCTCAAAAAAAAAAAAAAAAAAATGTGCCTTCTTTGTGCTACAGTCCAGACCACTCCCTATTTTTTTTAGACTCATTAATAGTGTAATGCTGTGAAAGTTTTAGCTTCTTACTCAAATTCTAAAATGGTGCTCAATGATTCCCACAATTTAACATTATTAGGAGTACCGGAAATGCAACAAGAAATTTACAGTTCCGAAGTATTTTTAAGTTTTTCAAAAAGTAATATGTTGGAATATATTTTGTTATATTATATATAAATATTAATATTATTATTACAATATTTTATTATATTTAGCATTATTTCTGACATTTATTTACATAATGAATGGCAATATCAATGTTAAACAAAAGAAGCATTCTAACTCACCTTTCCTCTTACTACCAACTAAAAATAATTTCGAAGTGAAATATTTAATTTTGCATAGTAATGTTTATTTTAAATAATTATTATCATTTTTCCAATTCTGCATCTGGCGATTTTTATTTTGCCCTTTTTGCATATGGAAAGCTCCTAAACTATGGCAAGCTCATGACTATTAATTATTTAATGTAAGAGTTTTTACTTTTAAGCAAGTATCAAGATTCAAGTTAAAGAACTATTTTTTTTTTTTTTTTTTATTACATTACTTATTTTAAATATTATTTTGCTCTGTGTGATGCTAACGTTATTTATGTTAAATTAATGACGCAAATGCAAAGCCTACTGTAAAATAAAATAATCTCAAATTTGTGCGTTGATCAACAATTTGTATCTGTTTGTATCTGGAAATGGTAATAATAAACACCTTCGACTGCCAAAACGGACTGCTGGAACTGAAGAAAACTCAACGAATACTATTTATATATTATTGACAGAGTGAAATATCACAGCATTGGTTCAAACAATATACTTTGACACAAAGAGTGTGAACATTGATGGTTTAAGTTGAATCTGTGTTTTACTAGAAAGAAAAATGTAAAATTATCTGGTTAGCTTGCCGTCATCGCATAGCGGAATTAGTCTTGGCAAACTTTATTTTATGTTTTGGGTCTTCAAATTCTCCAGACGTTCTAATCTTTAAGAGATTCAAGGCTGTTTTGAATGGAGTTGTGAGAGACAGTTAAAGAGCACTAGAACTAAATGGAGAAACAATGTTATTTGCAGAACCGGCTATTACATTTCTTAAACTTTATATGGAAACACTAAATTCTATATCAGAGATGATTACAAAGAACTTATCGAATTGACACTGTAGTCTTGGGATATCCACCAGCAAAAATATACTGGCGAGTATCACTATCAATTCAGCATGCTCAATGTATGACTGAATTGCAATATGCTTCAAAAATATAATTATTTCGAGATCAGTGACACTTTTAATCTCTCTGAGAGGGAAGGAAGGCAAATTTTAAGATTTGTGCAATTTAATGCTCTTTTATATACAAAAGTATGCACATCTTGCAGTTGAAGCTGAAATGGAATTAAAGTTTTGAAAGAACTTAAATAGTATATAACTTGACAAAGAGATTATGCTTTTTGCTAGAAAAGGGATAGAGCGTCATTATGTGGTGTTTATCTGATGAACTGGTAGGATTTCCTCTTTTTTCTGAAATTTTCAGTGGAAGAAAAACAACGAAATATAGAGCGAATGACAGCTATACAAGCTCTTAAGATGCGTAATGTAAGACCTGAATCTGACTTGTTCAAAAAAGAGGATGTGCGTCCGTCAGACTTCATGACAAAGAGAACAGCAGAATTCTTATCTCGTATGAATATAGGCAATTTATTTTTTTAAGCCTTTTTTCTCCTGACAAATGGAATGACAATGATGACTATCATAAAGGAAAAGAACGGCTTAAACATTTAGAAGTTGTAAATGATAGTGCCGAATGGGACGTTAAGCTTATTGAAGATTTCAATAAAGCCATAACAAATAATAAAAATGAAAAGCAATTCTTGCTGCTGGTGGTAACAACAAACAGAAAATGCCTTCCATCAGAAACTACGAAAAAATCAGTTTTAGAAGCTATTTTGTAATATTAAAGGGCAAAATATGCTTACATTTTTTTCTACTTCTAATATTGATTTGTTCTTTTGTAAGATATTATAATATAAAAAGATATATATAAACTTTGCAGATTTTTTTTTCGCCCAAATAGTATGGTGGTTAGCGTTCTTGACTTCTACACGATGAAGTCTGGGTTCGAATCCTGGTTAAGGCATGGATATGTTGTCCTTGTTAGGGGTAGCGATGACCGCCTATTGGGTGCTCTTCACAAATGGTCATCATTTCGGCGACCTCTCGGCCAATGCTTATGGCATATGCGCCGCACCATTAGGAAAAAAAAAACTTTGCAGATTTTTATTTTTCTTAAATTATAGAAAAGTTACAAGGGAATACACTAACGTATGAAGTTTGGGGGGGGGGGTGCCCAGCGTCATGCATTGAAATATGAGGTTGAAATTCGACCGGAACATTTCTGTTCACAAGGCTAAAAAAATTATGTGTCGCCTGGTTAGTAGGTGAAATTTCTTTTTCTTTTTTTTCTTTCTTTCTTTCTTTTTTTTTTTTTTTTTAACATGTATTGTTGAGTTGCCCTAGAATTTATTCAAACAGCGCAGCGATATCGTGCATTGTTTTCTACGATGAAAATTATATCAATATCATATTCGATTTTGTTGAAAATATCCAATATTTAAAATACCTATATTGCACTGCTGCACTGTTATTACTTTACATTAGAATGAAACAAATCAAAATAGAAAATGTTCTAGTTTTTTATCGATTCTTATATATGAAACTAATTTTCTTTTCAGAAAATTATAGAGTGGAAAGCTGATTTTTGATACCAACTATGTGAAAAATACCAGAGCTGGTAATCGAACCCGGGCCTTCCGCTTTTCGTGCGGATGCTCAAACCAGCGAGCTACCCTGGCTGATTACCAGCTAGGCATTTCTCACATAACATTCGTTGGCAAAGTCACTGAGTCAGCAAACACAGCTGTATCAAGTGACATTATTAATCATTGCACAACTCCAATAGACCATGAAATTTTCAATTTAATTTAGAAATTTATTCATCAAGCCTGAAAGTTCATTTCAGAAAATTATGAAGTGGAAGGCTGAAAGCGGAAGACCCAGGACCGATTTCCGAATCTGGTATTTTTCTCATAGTTGGTATCAAAAATCAGCCTTCCACTCCATAATTTTCTGAAATGAACTTTCAGGCTTGATGAATAAATTTCTAAATTAATTTTCTTATATTGAGATAAAGGTATACAATTCTTCTTAAAGAAAAGAAACTGATACTCGAACTCTAAATGAAACATCAACATTTTAGATGTTTATCTATTCTCTAGATTTAAGGGTCTACAGTATAGACTATCATCATAGATTAATTTTAATCATATCTAGGTAAACTAATTGAAAAGCTGCTTTGCTTTTGCTGAAACTGAAAGATATTACTTTTTTAACAAGGCCAACTACTTTTACTGACTGGATTGCAGAATTAGCCTCAAATTATGAAACAGAGATCTTATCAGATGAGTGCCTAGCGATGACTTATAATAAATTCTATAAATAATGAGATCTTAGTATTTCTATTTGAATGAACACATTTCTCGTATTTCATGTTATTAATAGTTTTAATTATGTAGGAATGCTTTTCAATGTATACTAATTTTGTTTCCGAGAAAATTCTGGTGGTTATTATAATACTCATATCTATGCTTTTTTAATTTATTGTTGTCTAAATAAGGCTGACCCTGAAACTGCACTGTGCATCTTTATTTATATTTCAGCGGTTTTATATACACTTGCGCTTGTATATTAAAATATTAATTTAGTTATACATATGTATAAGCAAAATAATTTTATTCATATATCTTTTAATGATACTATATTTCAAAAACTGTATTGCATTAAGCAGACTTCTTTTAACAGCGTGGTGGAAATTATCAATAATATAAAATATAAAAATATAGTGTGACACTCTTGCTATGTTCTTTTTACCTGCTAGTTGTAGAAACAGTATTATTTGATATATGTTTGTCTCCTTCAACTCAAAGTTTGATTATTTTACCTATATTAACATAACGTATAATGATGTTATTAAATTAAAAATATTATTTCAAGTTATTCAGAGAACTTTTGTTAATGCAACTCTTTGAAGCTTACCGAAATTAGTCAGAAACTTCACGTGGCATTTGGATATGATCTTCCAAACACCAATTTCAATCCTCCTTCATTTGTTTAACAAGTGATGCTAATAACAGGTACAGTCGGGGGGGGGGGGGGAAGTATTTTTCCCTTTCCAACTAATTTCGTTGCAAATCGTCCTATAAATATGCATCTGGTTTCAATCGATTAGTAATAAAGGTCTGGTTTGTAACAGGGGTTGTTTACATATTAAAAATGGCATCAAATTCATTTTTTTTCAATGGCAACCACCATGTTTGACCTCATAATCAAATTTCTGAGATCACGGCTGTTCGGAAAAAAGTATTATTTATATAATTTAAATTAATTTTTGATAGAGTTACAATGCATTAATTCGGCGTCCGTCCATATACGAGTATTGAGAAAAAGTAAATTATTATGTCGCATAGAGAGTGAATTATTCATTAAGATTCATAACGGAAAAATATTGAAAAAAATTTGACATATGAAATAAATTTAAGCTGAATCAGGTCCAATATATAATTTCGATAAAACAAGAAAAAATTACTTTAACCCATTTTATTCCAATTTATTTATTTTGCTCAAATTTGAGAAAAATTATAATTTTTAAGGTTAATTAATCCTAAATAAACTAAATACAACAAAATTAAATATATATATATATATATATATATATATATATATTCTGTATAAGAAATCTTATCCACCTTGTACGAAGGACATTAAAATAAAGAGGATGAAATTTGCACTTATATGTTTTAGTGTTCTCTTCAAAAGTGAAAAGTGCTTTCCGAGCATAAAGTTTTGCTTTATCTGTATAATACTTTCTTTATTCACATGATAGTTCTCCAAAAAGAATTTTCAACCGCAAAGAGAAGAAAAACCACAGGAGGGGGGGAGGGGGGTCCGACTGTACAAAGGTTAACTACTAACTTGATATCCGATTTCAGAAATCTCAAAACATGTACTTATGGCCAAAACACAACATCAAAAAATTGGAATCCAAAACAATAATCTCCCTATCGTATATGAGTAAATAAAAAAAAAAAAAAAAAAAAAATCAATAAATTTCTTGTAAAGTATGGCAAAAAAAAATAAAATATTATACCGAATAGTATACCGAATTCGGTACCGAATATATCTGTTAATTGAATGGTTGTTTTTTCATTAAGACATTTAAAATTTAAATTTGCGTATAGTTATAATTAAATGTATTTTGTTTTCTCATATGAAGTTCATACCTAATAGTCATAAGTTTTATCTTTGTACGACTGTACAAAGACTATCTACTAACTTGATATCGATTTCAGGAATATCAAAACATATACTTATGGTCATAACACAACATCAAAAAATTGGAATCCAAAACAATAATCTCTCTATCGTATATGAGTAAGTAAAAATAAAAAAGAAACGATGTTTAAAAAAAAAAAAAAAAAAATCAATAAATTTCTTGTAAAGTAGGGCAAATAAAAATAAAATATTGCGTTAGTTTCTAATCGGCGGTACCGAATATATCTGTTAATTGAACGATTGTTTTTTTCATTAAGACATTTAACATTTAAATTTACGTAATTATAATTAAATATATTTTGTTTCATATATGAAGTTAGAAGTTCATACCTAATAGTCATAAGTTTTATCTTTAAATTATATAATCTTTAACATAATATTATTTAATTTCTATTTGAAACAATCCACATTTTAGGAAATTGTAAAAAAAAAAAAAAAAAAAAAAAAAAAAAAAAATCAATGAAAAAGATTACAATTTAGTTATTTTCAAGGAGGTCAAAGGATTATAAAGCGGGTATGTGTGGACATACAAAAATGTTTTCTAACCAGGTAATAAACTATACGTTTAGATATACCTAAATGGTTGTATTTTTACCGCTTTTAAGAAAGTTATGTATTTATGATTTCGGTCTGCAAAACTTCATTCTCATTTAATTTTCTTAGACTATCCTAAAACTGTGATCTAGATTATTCTGTTTCCACATAGATTTACTCCTTTTTGAAAATCATATAAATACAGAGCTGCCAACCTAATCTGGTAAATTGTAAATACCGCCGTAAATAATCTGGTAAATACCGCCCCTTTTTCCACACTACTTAATTTTTAAAGTAATTCTCGTCAAATGTATTTGCGATGAATTAACCCGTTAGTAGTCGCTATCGACAGCGCCACCTATTACAGATTGCCAACTTTTTATTTAACTGTCACCAATAATTTTAAGAAGTGATGTGATCGACGTTAAATCGATTTTATTCGCGTTTTATGTATATCAAATGCCACTTCTAAAAATTTTTGGTGGCTATTGAATAAAAAAAATCTGAAAAACTGAAGCATGGGCGGCAAATTGACCAACTAGCGACTACTAACGGGTTAAGAAGAAAAATACTCTAAAGAAAGACTGGTGGGTAAAAAGGGGCGGCACTAAAACTCCTCTGGATTAGGTTGGCAGCTCTGTAAATAGCACATGCGGGTTGTATACAGTGAAAAAATTCGAATACATTACTGTTTATCATATATAGTAGACAGACATCAGGGGTGGAAAATTGGCGCAACATTCATACCGGTATTTGAAAATTTTCTCTGCTTATATAATGGTTGATTCAGGAAGTAGAAAATTTTGTTTCATAAATACCGATATGAGTTCTGCACTAATTTTCCACCCCTACAGACATAAATACAGATACAAAGAAATTAAATGTCAATCCAGAGGCTCATCCTCGTTATTATTATTATTTTTTTTTTAACTTGATAAAGGTATGCTATTAAAAATAATTCTGCAAAATACTTAAACATTCTCTGTCCACCATTTCCTACAGAAACCATGCTTTTAAACATTTTTATTTTAGCAATTAATTTCTTCTTGTTGAATGCAGAGTAACCATTTCAAAATGCATTTACAAGAAATGTTATAGACCGTAACGGCATGAAATGTACTAGTGTACAAAACTTAAAAAACTTCGTTGATTTTGCCATAATTCCATTCATAAAAGTACAACGTAAATTCTTAAAGGTAGACGACAGCATAGTGGCAAAAAAATTAATAGGACGTACAAAGTAGAACGAAGCAGAAAAGATTTTATTCTCATCAGGAAACCACCCGTTACTGTAATAATTAAAAAAATTCAAACAAGCATCAATCGAAAGAGCATGTAAAAACTTACATTTTCACGCATAAAACAATTGTCTTCGTTAGCTTGTTTTCGAGTTGTAAAACCTGACAGTTTGCTAATTATCAGTGCAAACACACCTTAATGAAATAATGTATGAAATCCAAACCAAGCAGAAATTGAAAGAGCACAGACAAGCATGTTGTTTGATGCATAATTTAGTTGCCCATTTTAGTTTTGAGATATATTCTATTGGGATATAATGTCTAAAAATTCGCTAATACAGAGTCTAAAAATTTATAAAAGTCATGGTTCTGACAGGTTTTATCGGGACTCCTCCCATTTCTTTCTAGTTAGTCCAGTTTGTCGATAATCTACCTTTTCCCAAGAGATGGCGTTGTATTTCACTTGAGCGATAGTTTTCTGTTTCTGGTAAACTAGTTCTGTTGAGTACGTCATTTCCCCTTTTCCTGTGACGTCAAGTGAAGTACGCGAAAAAAAGAAAAAAGGGGGGGAAAACAAGTGCGGTCATCATCCCAGAGCGTATATTAGTTCGGTTCATCCTCATTTTAAGATTTTTTATATTTGTTTTGTATTAGCAGTCACATAAGCAGTTTGTACTGAAATGCGCTGTAGCTGTACAAGTGAAATAATTATAATAACTTTAATCACAAGTGAAATGTGTTAGAGGGCAATATAATACTTTAAATTACAAAAATTTTCATGGTAAAATAATAAAATTGTTGTATAGATTTTTTGCATTTCAAATTTAAATTTATATTCTCTCAAACGGGAATTAATATTTATAGTGTACTTATTAATGAAAACACAGTGAGTGAAACATTTGTGAACCTCAACTATATCAATACATACAACTCACTGATATCAGTAGAACCTCGCCAATTTAGAATTTTAAGAACAAATTTTTCAACATAATGCGATAATTTATTATGGCAAATTAATTTATATTTGACCATGTTTCTATTTACTTCGATTCTTGTTTATTTGTGTGTCCAGTACAAATCTTGCAATCGATTTTTAACTAACTTCCCGACTAGCTAGATATTTGAAGCTTTCAAAATAGCTCAAAACACGGTGACAATACATTTTTTAAATATTTTTACCCAACTGTTTCGGGTCCCTGGTGCCCTCGACAGAGTTTATATGTTTCAACAGAAAATTTATTTAACTAACTTTCCACCTAGCTAAGCTACACATTTGAAACTTTTAGAATAGCGCAAAACCCGATAACAATGCATTTTTTAAATACTTTTAGCCAATTGTTTCAGGTCTTTGCTGCCTTCGGTAGCATTTATATGATTCAACAATCGTATAACTTCCCGACTAGCTAGAAATTTGAAACTTTTAGAAAAATTCATAACACGATGACAATGCATTTTTTTTTTTTTTTAGTCAATTGTTTCGGATCCCTGCTGCCTTCGGTAACGTTTATATGATTCAACAATCATGAACTTCCCGGTTTGAAACTTTTTAAATAAATCAGAACACGATGACAATGCATTTTTGTAATTCTTTAAGCCGATTGTATCGGATCCCCGCTGCTTCGGTAGCGTTTATATGATCCAAAACTTCCCGATAGAGTCACCCGACCCGAACCCGACAAAAACATTTTCATTAACCCGAAACCCGACCCGAACCCGACAAAAAAATTTTCATCAACCCGAAAACCAACCCGAACCCGCAACAGAGAACTTTTTGCGACCCGAAACCCGAAAAATAAATCAACATTACTTATTCATTTAAAAACCATGCAAAACAAGGTAAAATGATATAACATGACATAAAATAAAGTAAATTTTCACTGTCACACAGTTGGTAAATTAAAAAAAGAAAAAAACTAGTATGTTGTGGCCACCACAAGACATTCTTCTATATTTTTCTGTCAAATTCACTAAGTGCGAATAATTTATTAAAACTATGATTAAAAATATTTAACATGATGAATGCAAATAATTTCATCTTAGGGAAATCTAACACCAGGGGCCGCTTTACAATTTTGGCGGCCCTAAGCAATAGATTTTTGGCGGCCTCCGATATTACGCCAGGGCAGCTTATAGATTTCATGTGACACGAGGTAAATCTTCTCACTGTGATCCCCCCCCCCCCTCCTTCCTTATGAAAGAAAAAGCTACTATATTAAGATTCAACATATTCTAATATTATAAGTTAATATAAATTTAAATAACTTTTTTTGTTTTGTTTTGTTTTTTGTAAAAATTCAATTGGATCCAGCATATTTAGAAATAAGAAAAAATGAACACGTTAAATCAAACCTTTAGCTTTTCTAACTGACTGCGCTAAACGTTCGATGGGAAAATGCTTTAAAATTTCTGTTCATACTAATCTCCCTTCTCTACATGACATCGCACGTATTGATGTACAATGAAACTACTGTACATCAATACTGTTATATCTGTACTTGTACTCATATACCATGTACAGCTTGTACCATAAACTGTTTGGCCGAAAATTTTAGTAAAAAAGTATTACAATGGAAGGAAAAAGAACATTTTTGAATGTCCAGAAGAAAAGGGAATTTGAAATCCGTCATTCCCTCAACCATTGCTTAGCTATCAGATTGCGGCATTGCATCACAAAACGGAGTGAATCTATCAAGTTGCTACATTTTTACCACCAAAAAATTCCAGAGTGAATAATAATAATATTAAAATATTACTGTTATTTTTATTTATTTATTTATTTATTTTTTAACCCGTTAACGCCCGAATTAATTTTGCAAAATATTATTAGCTGATTATTTCACTTCTAAATTAATATAGACAACTTGACAGTAAAATATATTAACTTAAACAATTCTTCTGATAGTTTTAAATTTAAAGCCCATCCTCATTTACTGACGTTTAGTGATCTAGCGAGAAAATTTCGCGATAAAAAAACTTTGAGACAACAGATTAATTTCCTATTATATGTTGACTAAGATCTCGAATGTAAAATATTATAATATATATTATTATTCAACTTGATTTAAATTAGTATACCTGCGCAAAAGCAAATATAGATGCGACGAATAAAAAATCATAAAATGACTATCCAAATTATGAAATAATAATTAATAGTAGGCACATAAAACTTTCAGGGATCATTTAGAGTGACGCTATAAACTTTCACTAAAAAATCAGAAATCATTACAAGAAACCACAAAAAATATACGTGCCATTTTATTAGCTGCCCTCAAATGAGGACACTGGTCACTAACGGGTTAAATTAGTTATTATTTTTATTATAATTTTAATCCTTCCATAATAAATGATAATTTTACATTAAACCAGATGGTAACAAGAACTCGTTCCATTCTTTAAACAAGAACGAAAAATCCTTTGGTTCGCGTAGGCTATTAATATTTTCCAACTATACGTACTTATTGCCTTTTTTACCCTTTAATGTACTTTGCCTACGTTATCATACAATGGAAAAAAATACAGACAGACAAACTAACTGAATTCATAATCACTCCAAATCATTGTTGAAAAGTGTTAAAAAACCTTAACACAAACGAGAATGCGGTTCTAGCAATTTCCAATTGCAGCTCTTAAAAGCTCTTATAATGTGTTTGAATATTTTGGTGTGATCCTGTAAATCTTAATGCTAAGCATACCGTATTCTACAGATTCTCTCTTTTTTTTTAATCATATGAATAATAAATCTAAATTTTAATACAACTTTCGTAGTACAAAGTTTTTTAAATGTGATTTATAAAAATACATCTCATAGAAAGCAATTAACTGTCATTCTTTTGGGTGTCCCTGTACACAAGCTAGTTACCCTATTTCTGCCATTTTAAACAGTGAACATTAGCTACGGCCGTGCTGACAAACCGAAGTCGTCAATATTTTAAAACTTTATTGAAAAGTGTTAAAAAGGCTTTCCCTTTCACTTTTGCTTGAACTCAATGTATACGTGAAATAAAATTTTTATTAATTCGCTTCTCAGTGGATTGGTGTCAGCTATTATTAATTGCAAACTAATAACTTTCAAACACGATTACGAAGCCTTTTCATTCATAAACACGCGACATAATTAGATATTCTTATTTAGGTATGGTGATACGAATCGATTTGAAGTGCTTAAGACCGATTGACTATGCTAAGGTCCGTGGCCTATAGGTAGAGCCCCCTTCCAAGGGGGTCTTTCAAACGGATCCTAGCCCGTATTTACACGAGTTTCGGAGAAAACCACGGAAAATTGCAAACGGCTAGAAAGATGAGCGCGACCTGGGATCGAACCAAGCACTTCCCATCTACCAGCTTTGAGTGCAGAACCGCTCGATCACTGGTGGGTATGTGATGCGAATCAAAGTAGTGTTTAATTTTTTCGTATGAAGGTAAAGCCTTTTGCAGAAACACTATCTAAAGTCAATGCATTAAACAGATTTTCTAGACACCATAGGCGAGTAAAAGTCACTCTTATGTAATTTAAATCTACTCTTATTTATTTTTTAATCTTAATTTACATATTTTGCGTATTCTAAATCTATTCATAAGACCCTTCTGAAATCTGAACTATTTTCTAACTTGTTTCCGAAGTTTTCTTTTTTTTTTTTTTCACAAGTGTAAAAAATTCTCAGGACTTTTTTTATTTAGATACATATAAATCTAACAGTGTTTTTTTTTTTTTTTTTTTTGCTATTTTCTTATTCATAGTTCTATTATTTAGTTGATATAAGGAGTTGGAATTTTAAGCTGAATGAGCTTAAAAAAATTAGGCCGCCATGCGAAACTGTCAAACACGTTAGTGATGTCAAGTAAAAGGTCTTCGAATTTTTCATATTTAATAAAACTATCGTTAATAAATTCTGTTATTCTGATAGGTGGTGGAATGTTTAGGTCTAAAACCAAATTGTTCGGGTTGGAATTGCAACTAATTCAGCTCCTCTTTATCATTTTTTCCATCTAATTTCAAAAATTTAATTTTCCTATATTTTCATTCATTATCCCAATACAAATCAAAGCATATGTGTATTAAAAATCAACATTTTAGTACCTTAGTCAGAGCACTTAATTTTAATTCCCAACTGCAAAAATTCAACTTGGAAATTGTTTTCAAAGTTTTACTTTAATAACATGAAGAAAATTCTTCATTTATTTCTTCTATTTTAGACTTGTTCGAAAATTCTGGTGGTAGTTTATATTAAATGAGTGAAATTTTCTTGCCCCTGAAAGGGTTAAGGTGTTTTTATGCAAAGTTAAAATCCTTAAAGAAAGTTTCTTTCAATTTACAAATGAATATACACATATTCCTTAAAATAAAGAGAAAAAAAAAATCAAAAATTGGCTTATGATTTTCGTTTTTTCCCATCCATTTCTTTTCCCCTTAAATTTTGGGTTTCAATTTTTTTGGCGGCCCACCTTTATCGGCGGCCCTAAGCGACCGCTTAGGTTCGCCTAATGGTAAAGTGGGCCCTGTCTAACACTAAATATCTAAAGAGAGACAGTTTTATCGTCTATAAATAACATCTTAAAGTAGTATGTTGTGTCCACCACATGACTTTCTTCTATATTTTCCTATACAAATTCACTCAGCAAAAAACTTTATTAAAATTAATATTTAAAAAAATTATATTTCATGATAATGCAGTCGATTTCCATATTAGAGAAGAAGTATAACACTAAATGTCCAAAAAAGTCAATTTTATCCTGAATATTATTATTATTATTGTTAAAAATGAAAAAATCAATAGCTTTATTTCAAATTATCGCAGATCGATCGTTCAACCATTCGTTTTAAAGGTATTGACGAGCTCTTTTGAAAAATACCCATCATGAAAATTTACTCCCCTCGAGGGAGGGACTTGCTCCCAAGGGGTAAGACGAGGCTGCTACATACATTTTTTTTTTTTTTTTTTTTTTCCACAGTTGAATACCTGTATTACAAATAATTCTTTTAAATTTCATAATGATTATTAAAAATATTTATACAAAATTTTTGCGCATTTATACAAAATTTTGTCCTATACCACCAGGTTAAAAATTTAGAAAAAGCGGGATGGCAACGCAACCTGTTGGACAGTTTTTACCAAAAGTTGATAGGCACTAATTTATGTCAAGATGTAACTACATACCAATTTGTATTAAATTCTCTGCAGCAATTCCTGAGATACAATTGCTACAATAATTTTGTCACACACACACAGAGACAGACAAACTGACGTTTTCTAAAAATGGTCAAATCGTGTTATACAACTCTCAAAACGTGTAAATTCATCAAAAATCCGAGGTCGAAAATTTTTACGAATCCAATATTTTCTTCTATTGAATATAAAAGAAAGTAAAAATTAAAAATGTATTTTTATAATGGTTATCTCACATATCAAGTTTTGTACAGTTATATGACATAGAAGTTGAGATATAGCCATCCCGTTATCGATGAAATTTGCAGAATAGCAGCGCCACCTATTGGACGACAAGCATTCAAACTGAATCAGCATAATGTCTCATAATCGCCTTCTCACATATTAAGTTTTGTTTGATGATACGCAGTAGAACCTGAGATATAGCTTTCCTTGTAATTGTGGAAATCGCTGTGTAGCAGCGCCACCTGTTGAGCAATTTACACCAAAAGTTGGCAAGCGCTAATATATGTAAAAGTGCACCTACATACAAATTTATATGCAATTCTCTGCATAGCCTTTCTTTAAATTGCGGAAATCACTGTATAGCAACGCCACTTGTTGGCTGATAGGCATTCAAATTGAATCAGCGAAATATCTCATATTGGTCTTCTCACATATCAAATTTTGTTGGATTATACCCAATGAAACCTGAGATATAGCCTCCCTGAAAATGCAGAAATCGCTGTATAGCAGCGCCACCTCTCGAGCGGTTGATACCAAAAATTGATAGGCACTAATTTAGGTCAAGGTGCATCTACATATGAATTTAAATGCAAGTCTGAACAGTAGTTCCAACGATACAGCTGCCACAAAATGTTTGTTACACCCACACAGACGGACAGACAGACATTTTCTAAAAATGGTCAAATCATGGTCTAGACCTCTCAAAACCTGTAAATCCGTCGAAAACCGGAAGTCGAAAATTTTTACGAGTCCAATACTTTCTTCGATTGAATACTGAAGAAAGTGAAAAAAAAAATTAAAATGTAATTACTGATTGTATTGAGTTAAAAATTAAAAAATCTAAAAAAAAAAAAATGTTTAATAATAATGTTTAAACATTTATGTGAGTTGTGAACTTCAAGATTGCAAAAATGTACTTCAAATTCAGCGTTACTTACTAGTTCGTTGTTTTATGCTTATATTCTGAAAAAAAAAAAAATAATAATAATAATGTATATTTATTTATTGCTTTTGTTCGACGTGAATGTTTATAATTATTTGGGACATCTGCTTTCCCACAATCACTTTCAATTCACATGATCAGCAAATTATCTTTCTGCAGTGGCAATTTTCGTGTTTTGTTTATTTGTTCAAGAGAAGAATAATATTATTATTATGCCTTGATGGAATCCGTTTCCTAAATGTGTTTATTTTACATTACTTTTTACTTTCTTCTGTATTCAATTGAAGAAAGTATTGGAATCGTAAAAATTTTCAGCTTCCGTTTTTTGATAGATTTACACGTTTTGCGGATTCCAGAACACAATTTGACTAGGTATTTTTGGAAAATATGTGTCTGTCTGTCTGTTTGTGTGTGTGCGTGAAAAAAAAAGAAAAATCTTGTGGCGACTGTATCTTATTGCAGATAACTGCATATAAATTTATATGCTGATGTATATTGACCTAAATTAGTTCCTATCAACCTTTGGTGTCAATTTCTCAACAAATGGCGCTGCTGAACCGCGGTTTTCACAATTTCAGGAAAGGCTATATCTCAGGAACTGCTACACGATTTTACGTATAAATCTATATGCAGATACACTTGATACACTTTGACATAAGTTAGTGCCTACCAACTTTTGTGTCAATTGCTCAACAGGTGGTGCTGTTATACGTCGATTTTCGCATTTTCAGGGAAGGCTATATCTTAGGTTCTGTTGTGCATAATCAAACAAAACTTGACACGTATCAGTGTAGCCATTACATGACATTACGCTGATTCAGTTTGGAAGCATATCAGCGTATAAGTGGCGCTGCTATACTGCAATTTTCCCTGAGAACGGAATGTGGCTACATCTCAACTTCTATGACATATAACGGTACGAAACCCGATGTATGTGGTAACCATTATGAAGACGCATTTTTTAAGACTTTATTTATAGAGAATTAAACTGTCTTTCTTTTCTTATATTTAGTGTTAGTTTTTTATAAAATGAAAATCATTCATTATGGTAGATAATTTTAATAAATAATATTTTTAAGAAAATATTTTTACTGAGCGAATTCCTATAGGAAAATATAGAAGAAAATTTGAGGTGCTCACAGTATACTAGCTTTAAATGAAATCACAACAAGTATTTCTTCTATATTTGATGTATATACAAGTATAAATGGAGGAAAATTCAAAATTCCGTTCACATAAAAGCGAGGATTGAATTTCATTAAAAGTAAAGGTATTAGAAAAAAAAAAAAAATAGTATGTTGTGCCCACCAGAAGACTTTCTTCTATATTTTGTAATACAAATTCACTCAGTACTGATAATTTTTTAAAGCTATTATTTATTAAAATTACCTACCATAATGAATGCAGACGATTTTCATCTTAGAGAAAAGTTACACTAAAAGTACAAAGAAAGACAGTTTTATTCTCTATAAATAATATATTAAAAATTGCGTTATGATAATGGTTATCGCACTTATCAAATTTTGTGCAGTTATACACCATGGAAGTTGCGATATAGCTTTTCCGTTCTCGGGGAAAATTGCAGTACAGCAGCGCCACCTTATGGCCGATATGCATCCAAATTGAATTAGCATAATGTAATTTTATTTTAATTATACACAATAGAACCTGAGATATCTCTTTCCTTTAAATTATGGAAATCGTTGTATAAAACCGCCACCTATTGAATTATTGGTACCAAAAGTGGATAGACAAAAATTTATATCATGGTACATCCATATATAAATTTATGTGCAATTTTGTGTAGTAGATCCTGAAATAAAGTATTTCCTTGAACTGTGGAAATCACTGTATAGCAGCGCCACCTTTTGAGAAATTGACATAAAAAGTTGATAGGGACTAGGTTATGTTAAGGTGCATCTACATATAAATTTATATGCAATTCTCTGCAGTAGTTCCTGACTCTCAAAACATGCAAATTCATCAAAAACCGGAAGTTGAAAATTTTTACGAATCTAATAATTTCTTCTACTGAATATAGAAGAAAGTGAAAAAAAAAAAAAAAACTTGTAAACTGCGCAATTTCCCTTAAATTGTGGAAATCACTGTATAGCAACGCTATCTGTTGAGCGATGGGCACCAAAAGTTGATAGGCACTAATTTATGTCAAGGTGCATTTATTTATAAATTTATATGCAATTATGTGCAGTAGTTCCAGAGTCGCCACAAAATTTCTGTCACACACATACAGAGACGCAGACTGATATTTTCTGGAAATAGTCAAATCGTGTTCTGGACTCTCAAAACATGCAAATTCCTCAAAAACCGGAAGTTGAAAATTTTTACGAATCTAATACATTCTTCTACTAAATATAGAAGAAAGTAAAAAAAAAAAAAAAAAAACTTGTAAACTGCTAAATCTTTTCAATTTCCAGAATGTAAATGCGAGGTTATACTGTATTTGTATTTCTTTAATATATACATTAACAACAGTAAAGAAAGATTTATAATACTTTTCTAATTTTCATACAATTTCTACAAAAGATACATATTAGTTCCGTTAAAGAAAAGAATACAGATTCAGATACAAATACGGATCTATTTTTCTGGCGGATACGAATAGGGAGCTCCGGTACATGTCTGCCCACCAGCCACCGAGCGGTTCTGCGCTCAAAGCTGGTAGATGGAAGCTGTCGGGTTCGATCCCAGGTCGCGCTCATCGACCTAGCCTTTCGGAGTTTACCATGGTTTCCTCCGAAACACGCGTAAATACGGGCTAGGACCGCTTAGAAAGACCCAAACGGAGGGCATTCCCCCTATAGGCCTAGGACACATCTGGTGTCAATCCCCTATAGGCCTAGGACACATCTGGAGTCAATCGGCCTTAAATCCTCCAACCAAACAACCAACCGATACATGTCTAGTATGTACAGAATGTTTAAATTAGTTACATAGTTGTAAACATGCCTATAAAATGTTTATAATTGTAAAAAATATTTTGAAAGGTGTTCTCAAGTCGACCCGACTTATTGAAAACCAAACCCGACCCGAACCCGAACCCGACCCGCGCGAAAGAAAGATCAGTCAACCCGACCCGCAAGAGAAAAAATTCTGTCAACGCGGGTCGGGTTCGGGTAAAATCGGGTTACCTGATCCGATGCAGGACTGTAGTTTGGGAATTCAAAAGTTGTTTCAATGCCACTTATTCGAAAAGCTGATAAAAGTGAGAAAGCTTGATATCCCTCTTTCAGTTCTTGCTAAACTTTATGAATGTGGTGAGGGAGAATATAATGTAGGAAGTGCGTTCTTGTTTTTCTTCTTTTGTCTATTTTTCGGAGAACTGGAAGAGGGGAAAAAGTTCGATGTGAAAAGGCGACGTATTTATCTTCAGAAAATCATTTGAGCGATATTCCGAGATTTTATTTCATTTATTTTTCATGTTTGAAAGCTAATTTTAGATGCACAGAACATTAAAAAAAATCTGGTGTGAAACAACCACACGACTTCCATTACCCGCTATTACATGTATTATATACATTTTTGAGAGATAATGTGATCAGAAAACATAAAAGGGACCTAAAGAGAAAATCGTTAGAGCCGTTTTTGAGATACCAACTTTTACAAAAAATCAATTATTGACCGGAAAAAAATAATTACACACAAAAGAATATTTAAAAGTGAGTTAAAATGGCGAGTTTGAAAAAAATTCGTACAAACGTTTTTAAAGGAACGCCTTTGCGAGGCCTGAACTTGAGCTATTTATACAGGACGCCTATCAGTTTTCCTGAACTAACCAACTATATCATTCGAAAGGACATCTAATAGAGTGTTTATATAGCAAGTTTGAAGAAAATCGTTAGAGCCGTTTTTGAGATACGGACTTACGGTCCCACTTCCGGTTTCCGATGTCCCACTTTCGGTTAAACTCAATTATTGACAGGAAAACAATAATTACATACAAAAGCATACTTAAAAGTGAGTTAAAATGGCGAGTTTGAAAAAAATCCGTACAACCGTTTTTAAAGGAACGCCTTTGCGAGGCCTGAAATTGAGCTATTTATATATGCCGCCTATCAATTTTCCTGAACTAACCAACTATATCATTCGAAAGGACATCTAATAGAGTGTTTATATAGCAAGCTTGAAGAAAATCGTTAGAGCCGTTTTTGAGATACGAACTTACGGTCCCACTTCCGGTTTCCGATGTCCCACTTCCGGTTTTTCAATTTTCACCAAAATTTGGAAATTTCATCTGTACACCAGACGTATTTCAATTCTAAAGTTTCGTAGATCTATCTTTATTAGTTTCTGAGCTATAATAGCCAGAAGATTCTCCACATACATACATACATACACACACACATACATACACACTGACCAATTGCCAAAAACCACTTTTTTGGACTCAGGGGACCTTAAAACGTGTAAATCAGGTGAAAACCCGATATCGAATTTTCAGACCGAATACAATACTTCCATTACCTACGGTAGTAGGGTAATGGAAGTAAAAAGGGAAGTGATCTCGCATTGGATCTAAAACGCTTACCATAACGGTATACAGGAGAATTAAAATGATTGTTGTAAATTATGTATTCGTATCCCGCTCAAAAATATCTTATAAATAATTGTGTGACACCGCTAGTTTACTTTATTTTATAATTAGAATATTACTGGATGGGTTTGAAAAATATTTCATAAAATATTATTTTAAAATAAAAAATATATAAATTATGTCATTTGATTTATTTATTAATCACTATTATTTATTTATTTATTTATTTTGGGGGGCGGAGAGAACGGCAGTTTGCGTCTAGTGTTTGTTTATTTTACATACAAAAATTTCTTTTCCGGGTTCGGGCTGATGAAAATTTCTGTGTTGAGTTTGACTTGGGTTTCAGGTTGACTTCAAATTTTATTACAATATGAATATTTTATTTTCGAAATCTTTATTTTAGAAATATGTACCGTGTAAGATAATTAGTTTTGATATTTATCGTATATATATACATATACACGCACACATTTACTTAATCCTAATTTGTTAATTTTATAATGGTCGGTTTTGTATTTTATATTTCCTGCAATTACACAGTTTGTCATGGAGGATGGATTTGGTTTTTTCTAATCTTTAAACTCATATATATATATATATATATAAATTCTTTTCAATAAATTTATATATATATATATATATACACACATACACATAAATTCATTTTGGTTCTTCAGCATTGCGGCGGCTTTTTATCATCTGTCTTTTTACATCTTACAACTTTGTTACCATACATATGAACAATAATCCGAAAATCTCGTCAATTCAATGATTTGAAATTTTCGACTTCCTAACATTTTTTTTTACTTTTAGGAAAAAAAAAAAAATGTTTTTTATTACCATTCCTAGTGCATATACACCAATAAAAAACAGATTACTATGCATTTGTTGTATCAAACAATAGAAAATAAAAGATTTGGAAATTCTGTTTTTTATCAATTTCAAATTTCTTAGAAAAAAATTTATAGAGTTTCTTTCTTTTTTTTTCAAGGAAATTTGTCATATTTGCTATTTTGGATTATGATGTACGATTCTATTAATATATATACAAGGCGCGCAATTTCCACTCGCCAGCTCGCCATTGGCGAGTGGAATTTTTGCTGTGGCGAGTAAAAATTTGGTCTAGTTATAGATACAATTCTTACACGATACGGTAACAGAAAACATTCTTTTTATAGATTTAAAAATGGCAAAATCTTGCCATCTTATAACCTCCTTTTTAGATTCTCGGAGACCCGAGTCTGTGTGTGCGCTGCCCGAGATCGCGCCAGCTTGGAAAAGGAAAAATGCTTGGTGTATACATAAAAGTTTTGATATCTTCGGCAGTTTCGTTTCTTACTCTGTTATTTCTCCAAGTAGAGTGAGAATAGACGAATGGAAAGCCTCTTTGTCCGTCGCCCACTATCCGATAAAAGCTGTATTATGATTAAAAGAAAAAAAAAAAAAAAAAAAAGAGTTCATATTTTCAAGTTTTTTACTAAAACGTCAATGATATGCGCATGTAATGATTTGTAAGCAACGATTTTATCGAAAAAGTTATTCCGAAATGTCCATTTCAAATGACAACAATGAACAAGTTATAAACATCGACATTCTGTCTAATTACAAAAATAAAATGGACGAAAAAAACATTTCTAATATTAAATGTTAAGTAAATAAATAGATAAATAAGAAAGCTTAATCTTAATTAAAGTCGCTGCGCTGCAATAGTCAAAACAACGTAATAAGCTCAGTTGATATTTTCTACTGAACTGAAACTAAAACAACTCAAAACATAAGCACTCTTTTCACCGGAACTAAAGCAGACGGCTTAGGGTTACTGTAACATTAAAAATATCTGTCATTCTGCTGCAGTATGCCATGATTAAAATCAGTCATAGATTATATTAAAAGTATTTTCTGTAGGATATTTCGGTATCATATTGCTCTACACATATCCCTTATACAGCTATTTATAAGAATATGACATAAAATTATGAGAAAAATTTAAAAAATGACAAAAATAAAAGCTTTTCAATAAATAGGAGAAACGATTCGAAATAGCAACGCCATCTATTAATAGCTAAAAGAAACAACATGAAATTTTTCGAAAAAATGCAATTTTTGAAAAATTAAAATTTAAAAAAGATTGAGAACACATCTCGTTTTAAAAATTATATCGTCTGAGAGATAAAAGTTATATCTAACGCCAAAAAAAAATTTTCAAACAAATTAATTGCATTAACAGTGCACGGGATTGATTTTAGTTAGTAATCTAGAAAAGCCGTAACTGACGATCCCCCTTAAATATCGATTTCTGGAGAACGGGTTTATGAGGGATAGCTGTTTATGTGCCAGAAATCACGTTAGGTTATGTCCTCTCAAATGAATATATTTTAATTGATTTCTATTATTACACTATTGGGATGGTTTCCTGGTCAGAATGACTTAAATACAAAACATTGATTAAGTGTAAGACGACAAATTACAGTTCCTTATGATGTGATATGACCATTCTTATCTTCAATGATTGAGTGGAACAATCTGCACAGTTATAGTAATTCCTTTAGATCTATCATCCCCATATTAACGAACAAAGAATTTTCAGCCATTAGAGAGTATGGAGAGTATAAAACTCGTAAATGAACTTTATGCACAACGCGTCATTGCGGATATATGAAAGTTCCTTCGTCAATCGCTGAGCCCGAAATTTTTGTTTACTTCTCTATCAACCAATACCAGCCGCTTAAATCCTTAAATACCCGCAGCCTTTGCCACTCGTGCATAAGGTCATGTTTTGATGAATTTTCAAAATGTCGAAATGTTGCGAGGCATTTAATTGTTCTAATAAATATATGAAAAAAAAAATGGGATAAGTTATCATAAGTAAATTATATATGACTAAATTATGAAAAATATATTTTTATAATTAGTTGATTTGTTATTATTATGGTTTAACTACTGTTTTAATCTTTAATGGAAAACTTTTTTTTTTTTTAAGTTTGATAATTTTTAAGATTTTATATTAGTTAGTAATATAGTATTTTCAAAATACTTTTAAATATAATTAACAGCGGTGCAGGTAAAGAACGTTAGTTTTAGTATATAAAACAGGGGTGTTTGTGTCCCCGGAATTTGCTACCGGAATTTTTTAATAGTTATATTGGGAATTTTTTAGTAAAATTTAGCAATTAAATATAACCGAAAATATAATTTGTAATTACTGGTGGGAAATAAAATAAAAAACCCGGAATGCAAACACCCCTGATATTTAAAAAGGAACTTTTAAAATATTTTAAACTTTTTAATATTAACTAAACTTTAAATATTTAAAACTTTAAATATTAACTAAATTAATAAATAGAGTTAAAAAAAAAAAAAAAAAAAAAAAAAGAAAGAAAGAAAGAAAGAAAGAAAAAAGAAAGGAAGAAAAATGAATTCGAAACTGTATCTGGAGTTTTTCATTCACCTTTAATACATAAATTATTAAAAAAATTTATTTGCTAAACTATTAATGTGTATTCTTGTGCGTATTTACTCGGGGAAAGACAGCCATTAGAGAGTCTTTCCCCGAGTTAAAAGGAATCACTTTTTCCCCCTCGGTGATTAATCTTATTACTATATCTATGACAATCTGTCCATACTCAAAACCAGAATATCCAATCGTTCCTGTGTGTAAAATTTACCATTCTTCCTACATCTGTGTAAGTTGTTTATTAGAGAATACGATAGAGCTAATAGACATATATCAAAATCATTCAACACATGGTTAATGGAATTTATATCAGGAAAATACGTCTGATAATCCCTTCTGGAGATACCTTCATTTTATAGATATTCTTGAACAGCATAATATCAGAGTGACTTTGCATTGTCATCCATAACAAAATGTATGAAAAAATGGCACCTCGAAAAAATCGCGCATGAGAGAAGATAATTTCATCGCGGAAATGTTTTACGAAAAAGAAATATGATACTGCATGTGTCATTTTATCAAAATTCCTCCCCTCACTAGCACCCCAGGACTAGAGAGCCTTTAAAGAGAGAGTCGTCATTAATGAGGTCGCTGATTGTTTGGACAACTTATTTTACCGTGATCCAGATATCAGAATGTGTTAAAGGACTTAATTTTTGGCGCGCAAAATAATTACGCTTGTTTAAATTAGACTATCATCATAATTTACCAGCAACATTAAAATAGAGGAAATAAATAACTTTTTCCCTTACCTCTAAAAATTAAAAACATGTTTGTGTCGCTTGTCCTTCGCGTCATGAGAGGAGAGAAACCATTGTGAATGAATACTCCAATAAAGACATTTCTGTTGATTAGAAATTTCTCTCATCTGGATTAACGAAGTTATTAATTAAAAATGTCTGGTTAATAAAGGTACTCTTTTTGCCATCTTCCAAAAATTTTCTCTTATGACGTCATTTTTAACAGGAAAATTAAAATGTGATCAAGGGTGTAAAAAATAAAATAAATGTTAATGTTGCTGTTGGTAACACAGAAATTTCTGGTTAGAACATAAAAAATAAAAAGCGTCATCTTAGATATTTTCAATGATAAAATTAATTTAGTATTGTAATTTGTCGTCTGAAGATATCTTTTTTTCTACTTTCAGAAAAGTAATTTTCTTACTGACAATTTCTTATGTTGTTTATGTAATATATATATATATATATATATATATATATAAATAATAGATAACGTAATAAAATTTAATCTTAAAATTTAGCAATTAATAGAACTAAAACAATAACAGCACACTGAAATATAGAACTGAATTTAACATAGAGGAAAGAATGACACAAAAAGTTGCGATATAGATAAGGAACCAATGAGTTACCATATTAACTTAAAATACTTACGCCGACCTGAAGGATAATAAAAAAGGACCATTAAACTTGTGAAAGAGAAAAAAGATAATAAACCACATAATCAACTGGATATAAATGCTTAAAATTAGAAGCATACTTTTCAAGGGGCGCATAAAGCAGAGAAAGCTGCAACGATTTCGTAAAACGATATTGCTAATCATAGCAATTTATATCATATCACGCCCCGATCAATGCAGCAAAAAAACCATAAAGAATGAGAAAAAAGTGAAAAATTAAATTAAAACAAAGAATAAATAAATATTAATTAAAATCTTAAAGGAAACCAAAGTAATAACATGAAATAATCAGAGTAACCACATGGAAAACAGTTAACACAAACTGGAAAAATGGTTGATGCCAAAACCTAAATTGAAGTTAAAATAATAGCTCGACAGATATCGATTAATCGAAAATACTTCAGAACAATTACATTAAAGATAAATTACACAGAGTAAATATTAAATGATAATGTTAAAATTAATACTAGTAGAGTTAAATTAAATCGTACCAAAAATATTAATAATTAAATCGTTTAAGATAAGGACTGAAGAATGAAGATATAAGACAAATATATATATATATATATATGTGTGTGTGTGTGTGTGTGTTTCTTTTTGACAATAATGAAATAATGTCGTTTCTGTATAATTCACTGCATTTCTTGTCTTGAAAGTGTATTTATCTTTTTTATTTAAAAACACATTTTAAAATGTTGTGGATATATTTTGGAATGAAAAAATATTTTCCAGACAAATTCAAACTCTTTTATAAATGACAGCTTCTAATTTTTCATTGATAATTTTTCAACGTTACAGAATTAGACATTTCTATGATATGTTTTATACTTCAAATTTTAGCAAGAAAAAAATTTATTACCTCAAACTCTTATAGAGTATCGAGTACATTTTATCCTTCGTTATTTTATGAAGTAGGTAGGAGAACATTAAAAATTGAAGCTATAAGAGGTTTTATTTCAATAATAATAATAAACTTTTTTCTTTTCAGATATTTTCGAATTTGTAAAATTATTACCAAGCTGTACATTAAATATATATATATATATATATATATATATATATATATATATATATATATATATATATATATATATATATATATACTGCCTTAATTTAACTAGAAAATTCAATGATAAAAAGTATTGGAATTAGAAAAAATAGTTAATAGATTTTATTATTATTATTTTTTTTTAATAAGCAATTATACTAAAACATTCATCGCCAAATAATGAAAAATATTTAAAAGTTACCAAGGGGATCATATGCTAAAACTGTAACGCAAATGGTCTAGATATTACGAATTGCTCTCTATTCCGAAAAAAGGAATTACATAGCATAATATTTCATTAAAAATTAGCATTTTTAACATAATTCATTAAAAATAAATAAATAAATAAATAAATAGTATTTAATATTATGTATTTCAATTCGACACTAAATATGAGTATTTCTATAACAATTTTCTGCTTTTGTCTTGTGTTATGCGCTATTAATATTCCCATTCAGTGAAAGGCAAAGCAATGAATAGGCGGGCTGAGCCAGGAGGGGTTAATAAGTGAAGTGAGTCGGGGGTGATGAAACCTCTCTTGGGGATTGGTAAGCTGAGCGAGCAGAAGGCATGACACCCTAGTGTTATAAAAAAAACTAATAAAAAAAATCCGAAATGAGTTTTTGCAGTTCGAATTTAATAATTGCGTCCTAGCGGTGAGGACAGCACGAGTTAGCGGGTCGAAATTACAGCTGAAAAAAAGTATTACTACCACAAAACAATGTTATGTATACATTTCGTGTTGCTTATATTCAATTAGGAAATATTTACGTTGTTTTAGCAATTAGCAATTTATAAATGTTTGTTTGTAAATATTAAAACAAACACACACATACACACAAACACAAAAAAAAAAAAAAAAAAAAAAAAAACTTGTATTTGACGAAGCGAGCATTTTTATATTTGCGAGTAATATCAAGTATTACCTTGTACAAGTTAATCTTAGATATTATTTCATATGTAGAGGTGTGAAGTTACTACTAATGAAAAATAAATTTCATAACACAATAAAGAAAAGTAAAACTTGACCTATTAAATTGCATATAATTATTACAAAAGAATATATTAAAAATTTTCTGGTATTAAGATTACGGACAATCAGTAATAACTTGGCACCTCTGTATATATTGTATTTGTAGTTGGCTTTTGAATCCAGTGAATGTTTGTAGACAAACGTTCACTCTGGAAAAAATGAAGTAAAATTTCTACTTCGTGTACTCAGATTTGTAGAATAATACTTCAAGTATTTACCCAAATATTCAACCCAACATTTACACTGTAAAGTGTCCTTATTATTTTGTTATCCACACGTGCACTTATATAAGGAATTCATGCAAAGTTAGTTTACTTGTAAATAAAAATTTTAATATGAAAATCTTGATTATTTTATAAAGTTGCAGTTTGCATTTTTTGATGACATTATCATATATAACTCCCTACTATTAATTTTAATTTACAAATTGACATAAATTACAGGTACTTAATATTCATATTATTTGCAGGTATGTATTGTAAAGTCATACAAGTATTGTAAGAAAGATATATACATTATAAGGTCTAAGTAAGTTTTATATATGTGTACATGTAAAAAAGCTATTCATCTGATGACCATAGATTCATCGATTGCCAGTTTTTTAAATTTAGTATTTAACCTTATTCACTTTGAAATGTTATTAAAATTTTCCAGCAAGACAAATTCTGTGTGTGTGTGTTTGTGTACCTTTTTCTTATTGATTTCTTTCCCCCTCACGAAAAAGGACTTCATATCCCTTTTATTTTTTTCAGATTTATAAACACTGTATCTGCTGAGCTGATTTAGCCTACTTTGAAATATTTTTATGAACCCTAATGATTGTAGTAGTAATGTCGTGAAACTTCCCGTTACAGGTGTTAATAAATCGAAACAAATGTGATGTTTGCTTGCAAAAGAAATTCATAGACGATCAAGATCAAAGGCCAAAACAAGATGAGCGTAGGCAGTAGACAGGTCAAAAGTACCATCTTAATTCGGGTCATTACCGTCAAGTTACCGGTCAAAATTTAATTTTTCTGAGTGTTGTTACACTAGAATAATGAATGAAGTAAATAAAACGTTCCCTAACTGAATTTTGAAATAGAAAATGTATTAATCTCTATTTGAAAATTTACCGTATCGAAATTTATCCAGCTGCGTGGGTAGACAAGTAAGCATTCTAAATCTGCATAGTTATTTCATAAGAATGAGATGCATGCAGTTTAGTTTTACTTCTAAACATAAATTAGTGTTCGTTCAGTTTTCATCACTCAATCGTACCTAAAATTAATCAGTTAACTTTCTGAACTGAGTGACTTCGAAAAACCGTTTTTGTTAAATGCTTGGGATCTATTCTAAACCTCATAAATCTGTTGTATAGTGTGTGCGAATGGTTCATTTTTTGCTTCAACCCTAGATAACTAAATTTAAATCAGTATTACTCTGTAACTAAACATTCGACTCATAGACTATGAATGCTAAACAAGTATATTTTTATATTTATTTTATTTATTTCAAACAAATTAGCGTAACTTAAAAAAAAATGTTATAATGTTTCAATTAAGAAATAGAAACGAGGTAAAAATTATTGTTTGCACTCTTGGCAGATGTTAACAGTATGCTCTCCACAAAAAGCCATGTTTCAGTAGTTGCATACATATTTTCTCATTCTGCGTTTTTTAAATGGACAGAAAGTAAAAACTCTGTGTTTGTTCGCCGCACTTTTAGTCGTGTCTTCTGTGGTTTTCTCAATATTCAAAATATTTTCAATATTTATTTTGATGATTACTAAACATTCGACGGTTAGACAACGATTACAGCAAATATCGAAATGCAACAAGTGTATAGTCGTGCTTATCACCTTCGAATTTTGCTAGTTATGAAGGTACTGTGAGTGAGGTGGTGTGAGCGCAACGGGAACACCTCGAATTGACAAAACTGGCAAGGGTCGATAGTCTATTAAACAAATGTTTAGTTATCTAGGGTCAATGAGCTTCTATGAGACTAATCTCAATTATATTAGCGACAATACTCCGGTTAAAAACTCTTATTACTAAAGGAAGTTATAAGAGCAGAACAAAGAATATAGAGCATTAATCTACGCAAGACAAGAACTTACTAAATTTAAATCCGTAGCATAAAATAATACTTTCTTCGCATAGGAAAAGTTTGGTTTAACCCTTTATCTACCGACGGAACTTTAAAGTACAATTAGTTTAAAAAGCGTATAAAATTGAATTTATCGAAGAATTGTTAAAGGTAATTATAAGAATAGAAAGTATATACATGCCTTTAATCTATACTTGTCAACATCCTCATTAATATTTCGCAGTATGGTTAGCCACGCCTTTTATTTCAAACCAATATTTTTTTAGAGTATTATTCTTCTTATTTAATCATAGCTGATTTTGGAGAATTTTACTCTTCTAATTTACTGGTGTGAAAAAAAAGGCGGGGCTAACGATACGACGAAATATTAATTAGGATGTTGGCAAGTATGTTTTAATCTCACTAAAAACCTCTAGACGTTACATGCAGCCGTTTTTGTTGTAGAAAACATTTTATAGAGCGCTCATGCGATTTTTGCTTGGAATTTTTCACGATCTTCTAATGTGTTATAATTAATTCCTATATTATCGCAAAAATTTTCCACCAATCATACAAAAAAATACAAGGAACATAAAATGTAAATAGTTCTTTTACACTTTTTTAAGACCTAAATATTATTTTCGACTTCTATGCCCCCAATGGTATATTAAAGTACTGCCTCGCAAATCCCTCATTACTTACTATGATGAGATAATATGCTTAATTTTTATTGTATATATCTTTAAAAAATTCTCCTAAGTAACAAAAAATATATATTTCAAATACATTTTTTTATCTGATTCATAATGCGATAGATAAAAGGTTACAAAATTTAGCTTTGAAAAATAATAAAAACTATTTATCTTTAATGAGGGTTATTCTACAAAAAACCTTATATTTCTGGTTTGGGGAAGTTAGTTTTAAAAATAATTATTTTAAAATATTCTCTTAAGAGATTTTAAATATTATAACATTTTTTTTAAATAATTAATAAAAACTGGTGATGTTTTTATTTATTTTATTTGTTTTTTTTCAAAGAACGGAGGGATACTTGTATACCTCCGTTACATGTCACAGAATATGTTCCTCCATTTACTCTTTCACTTATTTGTTGAATCCAAAAAAAAATATAATATTTAAAAAAAAGCAGTTTCAGTCATTAGATGGTTTTTTACAGTTTAAGTGGATTTTGCTACAAAAGAAAAAAAAAAAAAAGTATTGAATTAATTATCCTTTGAATTACAGTCACAGTGTTTCTTGTATCCTCCGTTCAGAATGCAAATAAATACAAGAATTTCCGATAGATGGCAATAGTGTCAACTCATTACAGAGATTTAGAATCGCAGACAGCCACTTTCAATATCTGTTCTTCAAAGTGGAGCTAAACATCTTAGTAGGTAAGAATTTATGTATTATTCTCTCTAAAGTCAAATAGGTCCTTTACATTGTGTATCCTCCATTCTTGATTTTAAAAGATAAGAATTGTTTATTTATTAGAATTATTTTCTCAGTTAATAGTTCATAACTTTTTAAAGTAAACTTTATCAGCATGATGTGTTAACCCTAAATCAACAGGATACACAAAACAAAACATAGCAATTTGTATCCTCCGTATATGTATCCTCCGTTACAATATAAATGTAATGGAGGATACACAATGTGTAATGGAGATTACAGCTTTTTTAGAAAATCAATTTTAAAACTAATATATAATTTTTAATTAGTCTAAATTATGTTCTTAATACAATATAGTTTTTTTTATATATAAAAAGTTCCTGAATATCATTAAAAAATAAATAAATTTAACAAATTACTTTATTATTAAGGTTGTAACATTTAAGTTCTTATTCTTTTTTTTTTTCAGATATTAATGAAGAAGTAATGAGAAATGGCCTAAGCAGTGCAAAGATAGGACCAAATAACTATGTGATAACCAAATTAGCTGGCAAGAAAAGCCTCAAATTTTATGTAGCTTTAATTATATCACAAGAGTCTTATAATGAATTTACTGTAAAATTCATGCGGAAATGCTCTAATGATACTTTTATTTTCCCCGAAAAGGATGATATAATCAAAAGTATATTTAAGTGATGTTGTTGAAGTCCTGAAGCAACCTACTATGAATAAAAGAGAACAATATCTCTTTAGTGAAAATTTGGCACATATAACTTAAAATGAAAAGTGTTCAAATTAATAATTGCAGAAACTGTTTATTTAATATGTTTTATAATAAAGCATTTCACATGAGCAATCAGTGTAATTAATTTAATATATAAAAGCAATATGTACACATTCATAAAATGTTTAAATTGCAGAAATACATCATAAGGGTGTATTCTCCGTTATATGTATGTATGCTCCGTTCACGTTCAAAATTTCAATTACAAAAAAAAAAAAAAAAAAAAAAAAAAGTTAAAAAAGAATAAAAAAGAATGTGACCAACTATGTGGGGGTTGAAATAGGTATAAAAATAATATTATAAATTAATTAAAAAAAGCTTATAGAATTTTTTTTTTTAATTCTAATTATGAAAACCTACGTTTTCTGTAGACAAAATCCTATTTTTTTGGTAGTTTTATGCCCATAAATTTCAAAAAGTTTATTAAAAATGCAAAAAAAGTTCTCATTAATTTTAAAAATAACTTTAAAATTAACAAAAAATCACTTGACTTTAAAACGCTGCCTGACGTCACACTTTATAATGCTTCAATGTTTACATTTTGTTAGCCTAGTTAGCAAGCAGCAATTCGATTTAACTTTCCTAATTATTGATTGTTTATGTGCTTTCTGAGCATTTCTTTTTCATCTTATAATCATTTAATATCATTATCACCATTTTCCATTATCATTATTTTCAATTGTTTTCTTTTCATGTAGGTTGTCCAATCTTTTCGTTTAATAGGATCCTGTGGAGCGCTAAAGAATAGCTTTTGAGAAGAATTAGCTGTTGTATTAGTGCAGAGTAGGAAAATACAATATTTATACTACGACTTTTTAATATCCGACATTATTATAAAATTCAAAACCTATTTCACTGATTCAAGAAGCAAAGCAAAGCGCGAAATCGAATGTAAACAACGATTATTCCCGTTTGTTCGTTTGTTGTCATAAAGAGTGACGTCATGATACATTATACTGCGTTTTCTCGATAGAGTAAATAGTGCGATGTGAAAATTGTTATAAATCCGTAATTAGATTTCAAATAAAGAAAATGTATGTATTTATTTTCTTACCTTTTCATTTTCTATCATATAAGAATAAAATCAGAAAACGTGCAAATTCTCTATTTGTTTAGCCATGAAAAATAGTTTTAAATTATTGAAAATAGAACGAATTAGTAAATTAAATTTCTCCTTGTTTTTCTTAGGCCTAGGACCCTAGCGTAGTCAATTTGCCTTAACCGTAACACCACATCAATCCCTTAAGTCTTAAACTCTTTAACAGAGCACGATTATAAATTCAATAATACAAATTGAAATTCTTAACTTAAGACGCAAAATTATTTTTCATTTATTTTGTGGGACTTAATGTGTATAAAAATTTTATTATAAAATTTTCTTTAAAAACTATTTATCAACTCTCATTCCTTTGCAATGATGTAATATAAAACAACTAATTCTTTAAGTATCATCAATTTACTCTCATCATACCAAGATCGCCTAATTCATTTTCTGTACTTTCTCATGACCACCTCTTATTCTTTTACAGATCACGCATTTTCTTGGAAGGATTACTCCTGTGGATGTTCGGCGATCTTCATCTATTGCGGAAGTAAAGCTATCTATTGTAATCCTCTTTTCCTGGTTTTGACCTTTTACGTGTAAACGTTATTCCTTCGAATTCATTCTTAATATGACATTTTTCCTTCTAACATTGTCATTAATTAAATTTTATATATTTGTTAAAGTTATAATCTTTATTGGACGCCTAAAATTGTTTACAGCAGTTCCAGTAACTTTCGAAATTAAATTAATTGTAAATGTCGTAGAATGCGTTTTCAGTGTTCATGATTTGTAGAGAATTTACAAATTATTTAAAAACCTTTGTGATACCACCTAATTGTCAAGTAATTTATAGATCAAATATAACCTATTCGAACATCCCATTAGCCATTTGACTTGTTCTACGTGGTATAAATGATACCAGCTATAATTCTTCAAATGATGATAATGTTTGCATATTTTACTTTGTAACCATGAGTTTTGTATTACATTAATACCACTACCCCACATCTGCTATTTCACATACTAGAGCTAATTATTAAGTAATGTGGTAATATTCCGCCTTTTAAAGGTAGCTTTAGGAAATGAGATGTACGACATTTTTTATAATTATCAAACCTCATTAAATGATATATAACATTTTTTTCTATTTTAAGTAGTGTAGTTAAAACACACTGCAAGTAATTTGTGCCAATGGGTCGAAATTAATAAGAATTATTTGGACTCTGTAAAACAACTGTAGTCCTCTTAAACATCTATACAATTCGATGACAGAGGCATATAAAATATTAACCTACTTTGAACGCAATCGAATTTATTGATAAAACATTATCATGTTTACTCAGTTATAATATATACACGCATAAATATTGGCGTACAAATTAAAGCCGCTCCCTGTTTTCTCGTTTTCTACTTTTGCGCATAGTTTCTGTACAAATGAACATATGAGCACAAAATTTAAATAGCCTATCCGCTATTAAATCTTTAATCAAACTTTACATGGCTTTGATATAAGTAATGATATCACATGGAACGTATAATATACACATATCTGAAATTGGCGAAATTTTTGGATTTTTCTAAAAGCTATTTCAATAATAAAAGGTGGATCTAAAAGTAAAAATTTTATATTTACACATAAAAAACACTGATTCGACTTTAAATTTAATTATTTATAATGCATACATTTAACAGAATAAAAGTTTAAAGTCCGTTAAAGATTTAAGTTTAAATACATGTTCTTAGATATTTCGTTGAAATTGATTTAAAAAATTAAACTAAAGAATGTATTAAAGTAGTGAGAATTCTGAAATACAAAAAATGTGTATATCTAAAACTACGACATGTTTGTATTGTAGCTTACAAAATTCTTAAATATGATTATATTTTACGGAATTTATAAGTAGATTAAGAAATGCAAGATTTTTTTTCCTTTATTTTTTAAAAATATTTTTGAACAAAAATAATATTTAATGTTAAGCATACTGTAAAAACTGCTTTATTAAAAAAGGCAATACATACTTCAAAATAGCAATTTTATGTCAGAAACATTACCTGTTTGGTGTTTGGAGTTTTTAAAATTATTTTTTATGAGTAGGGTATGATAAAGTTTACATTCTTAATAATAATAATAATAATAATAAATAGCAGAGTAAAATTTAATCTGCCTGTTAATCGATTTTTCGAAACATATTATTGTAAAATGCAGTTTTTAATTTGTTTGGCTTCAGAAAGCCGTTAGCTTGAAGTAAACCTCGATTCTTTTTCTTCTACTGTAATGCATAGCTGCCAATATTTTTATTTATTCTGAAGTAATTTTAGTCCCGTCTCTAATTCGTACCACTTATTTTTAAAAGCAATTTTTTCTTATTTTATCGAAGTTATGTATTGAAGAAATTTTTTCTAGAAATAAAGTGGTGCGAATTAAAGGCGGGGTTAAAAGTACTCCGGAATAAATTAAAATATTGGCAGCTATGCTATAATGTCTTTCGAAAAGTGAAGAAGCATGTAGTTTTAAATGGTGACTACGTAAAAAAGTCTTAAGAATATCAAATAGAAGTTAATTTTTCATATCGACTGTTATTTTCTTCCATATATATTCGAAAAGTATTGTATTGGATTGCAAAGTATTAGATTTCTCAAATTTTTTGATCTCCGATTTTTGATGGATTTACACATTGTGTTGAACACGATTTGACCATATTCAGAAAATGACTGTCTCTCTGTGTATTAAAAAATTTTAGTGGACGTTGTACCTAAAGAATCAATAGATAAAATTCAATATAACTTTATAATTGGTTTGACCTTGATTTAATATAGGGCTAATTAATTAGTGCTAATTAACGTTTGAGTTATATTGCCCAAGAAGTGGTGCTGCTCTTCCATTTTTTATTTATTTTGACATGGCAGCACAATATATATATATATATATATATATATATATTTGTGCAAATGTACACAATGAGAAACATTTTTAACCAATTACTGGAATATGTAGTATTTGGACACTGTAGAATTTAGACGTTTTGACAAATATCTAAAAAAGTTCTCTAGGAATCATCTTGAAACTTTGGTAACCTAAAGAATATGTTATACCTCATATATTGAAGCAAAAATTTTGTCTTGAAAAGAAAAAGGGGACCAGTACAAAATTAAACAAGAGTTAAAATGTTTGAGATCACACTGTAAAAAAGTAATGCTTTAAATGCATTTCGGCTGTAGCATGCGATTATAAAGACTTTTCTCATCATCTGTATAAATTTTTATAAGGCTACCACATATATTCATGGAGATATAACTTTTTTTTTTTCTTTTTTATTGCAAAAAAATATTTCCACTTTTTAAATTATTACACGTAGAGTATTAGACCTATTTTCAGAAAATTTGCCATGCTACATTAGGCACAGCAAACTGCAATCAGAATGCAAAAATGTTAAATATCTTACGAAATATGAGTATTTCTACTAAATAATTCTTAACTATGCAGGCACAAGCTTTTAAAAAATTTCATTTGCATAGTTTAATAGCCAAAAATACTGAGCAACTTATATGAAAACCCCAAACAAATATCGTGTAAATACAAAAAGTTATGACAGATAGAACGAACATAATCTCAGTTTTCTCAAAATAAAAGCTAATCTATAAGGGGTTTTACTCACATTTGTATTTCGATTCAACCAATGCCCAATCGTAATACAGTGTTCGCTGATTGCAAATAAAAATTCATAAAACTCCTTATCGTCTTCCCTTTTTACTTCCATTACCCGACTATCGTAGGTAATGAAAGTATTGTATTCGGTCTAAAAATTCGACATCACGTTTTCACCTAATTTACACGCTTTAAGTCCAAAAATAATGTTTCTGCTGAGTCCAAAAAAGTATTTTTTGGCAATTGGTCAATGTGTGTGTGGCAATTTTTTGGCAATGTGTGTGTGTGTGTAATCTTCTGGCTATCATGTCTCCGAAACTAATAAAGAACTACGAAACTTCAGAATTGTGACAGGTCTGGCGTACAGATGAATTTTCCAAATTTTGGTGAAAATGGGAAAATCAGAAGGGCGACAACAGAAACCAGAAGTGGGATCGTAAGTCCATATCTCAAAAATGGCTCTTACAATTTTCTTCAAAGTTGCTATATAAATGCTCTATTAGATATCCTTTCGAATGATATAGTTTATTAGTTCAGGAAAATTGATATACGTCCTGTATAAATAGCTCAATTTCAGGTCTCGCAAGTGCGTTTCTTTAAAAACTGCTGTAAGGATTTTTTTCAAAGTCGCTCTAGTAACTCCTTTCAAAATATCCTTTTGTATTTAATTATTGTTTTCCAGTCAATATTGGAGTATGCCAAATTTTGGAAAAAGTTGGTATCTCAAAAACGCCTCTAACGACTTTCTTGAAAATTGTTACATAAATCCATTTTAGATATCCTTTCTCCTGTATTACATGGTTCTTACAAAAAAATTAACAGTAATCCTGATTAGGTAGGACTTTTTTAGATTTCGAAAATTAAAAATATAACTCTACAATTTTTTCTTAATTTTTAACTCGTTATGTAAACTCTATTTTATACACCTTTATACGTGTATCAAGTTTCTCTTACTTGAACATTTTTTTATGTCTACTTCGTTAGCTCAATTTTTTGTCTTCTGATCACATTATCTCTAAAAAATGCGTATAATACGTGTAGATATGGGTAATGGAAGTCGTACGGTTGTTTCACTCCAGGTGTTTTTTTTAGAACTTAAATTCTGTTCATTCTATCTCTCATAAGTTTTTGAATTTAAAAATATTTGTTCGGGTTTTTCATATAAGTTTCTCAATACTTTTAGCTATTAAATTATGCAAATGAAATTTGTTAAAAGCTAGCGCATGCGTAGTTAAAAATTATTTAGTAAAAATGCTCATATTTCGCGAGATATTTAAAATTTTTGTATCCTGATAGCAGTTTGCTGTGTCTAATGTAGTATGACAAATTTTCTAAAATTAGGTCTAATACCCTACGTGTTATAATTAAAAAAGTGGAAATATTTTTTGCAATTTTTTAAAGAAAACCATTATATCTCCATACAAATATATGGTGGCCTCATAAAAATTTATACAGATAGTGAGAAAAATCTTCATCATCACATGCTACAGGCAAAAAACATTTGAAACATTTTGATCTTGTTTAATTTTTTACTGGTCCTCTTTCACTCTTCCGGTCAAAATGTTTGCTGAAATATATATGAGGTATAACATGTTCTTTACACAACCAAAGTTTTTAGATGATTTCTAAAGAAATTTTCTAAATATTTGACAAAACGTCAAAATTCGAAGGTGTCCAAATACTTATTGGTAGATAGCATAAAGTTGTAAATTTTCTACATAATTATTTTTCCAAAGAATTCATCAATATCTTTAAAACAATGGGTTGAAACATGGATCTGTAAAAATTTGAAATAAAGTTATCGATATTTCATAATATATGTGAGTAGTAAGCCCCCCACTTTGAGGGACGGAAGTGACGTCATAGGAGGGGGGGGGAAGGAGGGGTGGAAACCGGAAGTGACGTAATGGTTGGTTGATTGCTTGATCGTGAAAGATGACGGGGATAGAGTTTCTTTTTATCCGTTGGCAACCTGGACTTCTTGTCAAGACATGTGATGGTGACGGGAGAGTTTTTTTAAAGGGACAACACAGAAACCTGTCAGAACATGAAAGAGAATGACGTCATCAACCGAAAAGAGGACAATGTATTATATTTAGTAATTAATTTTTAATGAGTAGTTCATTAATCAATTTTAATAAGTAAATTTTATTATTTTATTGATTATTAATTAATTATTTAACTGACTATTTTATTCGCTAGATTTTTTACAAAACGATATTGCACTGTAGGGGATTTGAACCCACCATCTATAGCATAACCAACGCGCCACCGACTGAGCTACGGAGACGTTACCTTGAGCTTTCTTCTTTATGTTTTCACCTCTTACCAGATAGGGGTGGGAAGAGGTTTTCTCCACATGGCTTTTAACTTCAAAGTATAGTCCAAGGAGATTGATAAATGACGTGATTTTCTCAAAATATTCATATGATATTGCTGATTTGTTCATTTTTGTGAACATTTTTTTAAACAATTAGAAAATATTGTTCGAGATATTTCTTTCTTGAAAAAATATTAAAACAATCCCATTTTCTTAAAATTTTATTTACATTATCAATAATATGATCAGATTTTATTTTTTAAACATGCAAAAAAAAGATTTTGCGCGTGTTCCTTATTTATTTTATGTTTTTATAAATTGCAAAACATATATATATATATATATATATATATATATATATATATTATTTATTATTATTATTTATTTATTAATTAATTAATTTAATTTAATTTAATTAATTTATTATTTTATTTTATTTTATTTATTTATTTATTTTATTATTATTATTATTATTATTATTTATTTTTTTTTTTTTTTTTGAGAAAAAAATTGAATTTTTTTTCTGGAAAATTTATAAAAACAATTCAAAAAACTTATGTTTCAGTTATTTCTTTTCTAAAAAATTTAAAACAATTTTATTTTCTTACACTATATTTACAATAGTAAAAATACTATCATATTTAATTTTAAAACATGCGAAATTTTTTTAACAGTTATTCATTTTTTATTTTTAAGTTTAATAATAATAATAATTAAAAAAAAAATTTTTTTTTTTTTTTTTTTTTTTTTTTTTTTTTTTTTTTTTCATTTTGTTAATTCTGTATTTTCTTTTTTCTGAAATTTTTAAACATTTTTTATTTTTATTAATGTAACTGTTTTTAGGTTTAATGAAATATTTTTTAAAACATATTTCTCTTCTTTTTTCAGTTTTTTAATTCTATGTTTTCTTTTTCTGAATTTTTTAATTTTTTTTTTTTTATTATTAATGTAACTGTTTTTAGGTTTAATAAAATACTTTTTTAAACATATCTCTTCTTTTGTTTGAGATTGTGAATTTCATATTTTCTTTTTCTGAATTTTTTTTAATTTGTTATTATTATTATTATTTTTTTTTTTTAATTCTTATTACTAATTTTTAAGTGTATTACTATAATTCTTATTATCATTATTTAGCAATATAATGAGATTTTTTATGCAATGTTCTTTTTCAGTTTAAAAAAAATATATTTTATCTTGTGAAAAACTTTTTAGTCATTTATTTAGTTCTTTAAAGTAACTGTATTTTCTTACTCGCAAATTTTCAAAAGAGTTATTATCATTTAATAATTTGGATTAAGTAAGGAATCTGTTTAATACTGTCATATTTTAAAAGATATTTTAAAGAAAAATGTTGAATGTTCTATTTTAAGGAAATAAAATTTAACTTATGCATTCTACTAGATTTGCTCAGGGAAAAATTACATTGAGTGACTAAAATTATAATTGTAGTCCAACCTAAAACAGAATTCCACTCGGCATGTGTTGAACTAAGGGATTTCCTTATTACTATTATTATTAAATAAATTGTTTTGGTATTACTATATACCCATTATGATACTTTTTTCATCACACCACAATATAATTCATCATATTCACAAAACTTTCCATTATTTTCATATTACTTCTTAAATATATAAATCTACTAAAACAGACACCGAATCTTCAATAAGTTAATTAGTTTTTAAAATAGTTTATCTCTTTTTGGAAAAAAAAAAGTATGACATCTTGTACTATTTACACATAACTACATCAATATTCGAAAATAATAATTTGGTAAATTTTCTTGTACATAACAGTTTTTCATAATTCTGATAGAAATTTATAAAAATGAATTACCTTACAATGACCACCTATATCACTTAAGTCTTCAAAACACAAATCTTCATTCATACACATGAAATATTTTCATTATCTTATCACCTTCTTGTTGATAATTCGAGTTCATACTATCCTTTTTATTCAAAAGCATGTTAACAATTTAAGCCATGACACTTACCTATGTTTGCATAAAGTTACAATTTAAATGTCCCATAGTTTTTACAATTATTTTTTAATATCTAAAATAATAATAAAAGTGTTTGAAATTATTAGCTTTATAATTATACATTTTTAAAAATAACGAAGTTTTAGTACCATTTATAAACTGGAAATATACTGTGTTAACTTTCTTATACGATAAATAGTTTAAAAATAAATATTTACATAGTTTTTATATTTACGATAGTTTTATATACAATGATTCATTAAAAAAAAATATAAGTTATAACTGATACCTTTTTATTAGAGCAAGAATCTAACTAAATAACATTTATTTAATTTTTAAGCGATCAATAATAAAAAAGTGGCAGTACATTTTTTAAACAAACAGAACATTATATATGCATTCTTTAACTTATTAACTTACACAACACATTCTGTTTATATTTGTACACATACATCATCTCATTTTGGATTTTAATTTAAATAAATAATGTTTATCACTGTGGTTTACAAAAGAAAAGAAATTCTACACATAAAAGTTCTAAATTATAAATATTTACTGATTAAAATAAATATATCTTATAATGAAAATCATCTTTCATAATGTTCATTAAAAAACTTAATAAAAATTCACAAAATTTTCTAAAAATAATTTTTTTCACATATACAAATAAAAAATATTTTACTATGTTATTATCTGTTTTGACAATTTTTTATGTCTGAGTGATATTATTTTAGCATAAAGGAATTTATATCAGATATGAGATTTGTTAGAACTTTCAACATTTTTTGATAATTTTTCAGATATTTTGTAGTAGTAAAATTTATTTTATTTCTCATGCAAGCTGTCAGAAAACGCGATGTAATTTTTTATTTAATTTTTCTTATTACTTTTTCCTGTATCTGAGCATTCTACTTTCAAATATCTTCTAAGTTTATATATTGGAAATATGGTACCTTGCATACGTTTCATTTCACTTTCTGGGGAAAATCATCGAGTTTATTGAGAATATTAGAAAAATCGCACTATTTTTAAAATTTATGCACGGGTTGCGAAATTTTTACTCATTTCTTAATATCCGTTATATTCCATTTAGTATGTTTTATGGAAGATCAAAATAGCACACTTACAATAGAAAAAATAGATATAGAGCACAAGAACTTTAATGACTTAAAAAAAACCGCTTGCCACGAATCTTTTTTTCTTTTCACTTGAATTACATTTTAATTTTTAAAAAGTTTCTTTGAAAATAATTTTCTAATAATCTTAACATGAATTAAACACAATCGATTATTATTTTTTCCGGCAAATTAAATATTTTGAACAAAGTTGACTTTTATGAAAGTTTTGGCGTAACACCAAATGAAATTTCGAAATACTGTTTTTATAAAAAATACGCTAGATTACTAATAAAATCATCCAACCTATACAGAAAAACGCTATGAATTTTTTTAAATTGTGAATAATATGAAAAATAATTTATTGTAAATTGTGTTTATATAACTTAGTTTGTAATGAAAATAAAACTTGAACTATGGCTTTATGCAATTTTATTATTATTATTATTAGTTATATAATTAAATATGGAAGATATTATTATTATTTTTTTTTTTTTTTTTTCAGAAAAAAAATATTTCATAAATTATATGCTCGAATGATGACCAAAAGCATAATATTTTAATGTGTCTTATAATTAGCTCTTTAACGAACGATAAATGTATATTACTTTAGATTTTCAAATATGTTTTTTAAAAAGTACATTCAATCGCATTTATTTACTACATATTATTATAAATGCAAAGGGAATATACCTATCATTTATAGACAGGATATTTTTTCTAAAGAATATTAACATAAACTAAAATATAATTTTTCACAAAGCCTTTTTGTCAAAAGATAAATTTACAAATAGTAGTCTAATAAAGTAATTTTTTCCATTAAAATGTTGCATAAATAATAATTATTTACAAAGCAGTTTTTATAATTTTGCATTTTAAAAATCTATATATGATATCGTGCGTAAGTGTATGACTTTCATCATTGAAATAACGAAAGTTATTTTTAAATGTTTAAACTTCCAATATGATATTTCTAATAAGTTTAAAGAGTCGCATCTCCATTCATCTATTAAAATTAATAATAATTCAAATAGAATTATAAATACTCATACCCCAATTTTTTTCTTTATTCTATGACTCTGCATTTTAATGATTGGAAATTCATTAAGTGAATGGATAATTTATCTTTCAATTGAATGAATGCTTTACACAAGTTACCATCACTATCAGTAAATAAAAAGTCTTTCATACAATACAGCTAAGATAACTAATAATTACAATTTCAAGTAAACAGAGGTAGTATTTTAGAAGTATAGCACTTAATAAATTTTTTGTTTTAATTGTTTAAATGCATGTCTTTATTTTAAAAAAATAAAATATTATTAATTAGTACGTTTGAGAGATAAGGTTTTATTACATTCTTAATCAGTCACGATCACAATTAACTAACATTTACATTTTGAGATAAAAACAATTCTTTGCATGGATAAATATTAACAAAGGATTTAAATAAGTGAACAGAAAATAGTACTTTTCATAAGTACTTAAATACAAATGTAATTTTAAAATTCAAGATATATTTTTTTTAAAAATCAAATAATATATTTTTCTAATTTTATTTAAAAAATAAAATAAAATATTTACTTACTTTTCGCAAAAAATTAAATAAATAAATTAAAAAAAAAAAAAAAAAAAAAAAAAAAAAAAAAGTTTTATTTATCCTAAAACTTTATTCAAAAAAGTAAAAAAATCCATTTCCTCTATCCTAAGCATTTAGTTTCATAAGAGAAAAAATTCTACAAAAAACGAATATATTTAAAGTCACATCCAAATATTTATTTACTTCATAACGTTTTATTACAATTTTTATTTATTTATTTTATTATTTTTTATCTATTCAACAGCAGTTTTCCAATACATTTTTACTGCTAACATAGCTTTTACTCAAAATTAAACTTACAAAGTGTTCTCTAAAATTTCTTTTAACAAGACGTTTTGTTAATTTGAATTTAACCAATTTACCAATCGATCTTTCGATAAGTGTCTTTCACTTTTTTACCGTTGAACGTTATGTTAAAATTTATTTAGTATAAAACAAATACTCTTACGATAATGAGGGTAATAGAAAAAAGTATTTTTATCATTTTAAACTAAAAGTGAACTGCATTATATGAATGAAAACAACTTTATAAAATAAATCAACTTTGAGAGAATTATCAAATATTTTTATATAAACAAAACTAACAAAAGTTTTTGCATTATTTAAAAATTCCTTATCAAAAATATGATATCTTTTTGAAGATTAAAAAATATCTAACCAATGATTAGTTTAATTTTGCTTGAAACAACAGGAAAAACTTTCTTTTAGAATTCAAATGGTGTTGTAAATGATTACCTGTGAAGCAATTTTATAATTATTTTGTTTATATAAATGTTAATTACGTTGTATTCATCAGGAAGATTTTCATAAAAACATTGTAATTTGGTACGATTTATTTTTAATCGTTAGTTAGTATTTTAACATTATACGTATTCATTTTAAATATTTTGCACTCAGAAATTGTAAATCAATCTTACACATAGCTAAAAGATTTAAATACTATTATTCATAGATGTATATGAAACCAAAATTCAGTGTTATTTCTGATAAAATATTTCGACGAAATTAAAAATTAAGTGCCAGTAGACATAAATTTTTAGCTAGATATTTTTAAAACATTTTCAGAGAAGTAATATGTTATCTAAGAAAATATATATCTGTGTTTTTATGTCCCCTTTTTGCACACGGAAAGTGAAAATTTTTATTTGTATACTCTTTCTATGTTGTACGACATGTGTATAAATATCGTTTTTGAACTGAAGCTGAAACTTATGAAATTTGATCCAATTTAAACTGACAAAAAATAATGATTTTATTAAATTATTAATGAAATCATATTTTTGTCCATGTGTTAAAAATTGAGGTAAATTTCATAAGTTTCGCTTTCAGTTCAAGAGTGATATTTATGCATAAGCCGAAAGAAAACATAAAAAGGGTTAACAAATAAAAATTTTCACTTACCGAATGCAAAAAGGGGACATAAAAACACAGATATATATTTTCTTAGATAACGTATTACTTTTCTGAAAATGTTTTAAAAATGTCTAGCTAAAAATTTATGTCTACTGGCACTTAATTTTTAATTTCGTCGAAATATTTTATCAGAAATAACACTGAATTTTGGTTTCATATACATCTATGAATAATAGTATTTAATTCTTTTAGCTATGTGTAAGATTGATTTACAATTTCTGAGTGCAAAATATTTAAAATGAATACGTATAATGTTAAAATACTAACTAACGATTAAAAATAAATCGTACCAAATTACAATGTTTTTATGAAAATCTTCCTGATGAATACAACGTAATTAACATTTATATAAACAAAATAATTATAAAATTGCTTCACAGGTAATCATTTACAACACCATTTGAATTCTAAAAGAAAGTTTTTCCTGTTGTTTCAAGCAAAATTAAACTAATCATTGGTTAGATATTTTTTAATCTTCAAAAAGATATCATATTTTTGATAAGGAATTTTTAAATAATGCAAAAACTTTTGTTAGTTTTGTTTATATAAAAATATTTGATAATTCTCTCAAAGTTGATTTATTTTATAAAGTTGTTTTCATTCATATAATGCAGTTCACTTTTAGTTTAAAATGATAAAAATACTTTTTTCTATTACCCTCATTATCGTAAGAGTATTTGTTTTATACTAAATAAATTTTAACATAACGTTCAACGGTAAAAAAGTGAAAGACACTTATCGAAAGATCGATTGGTAAATTGGTTAAATTCAAATTAACAAAACGTCTTGTTAAAAGAAATTTTAGAGAACACTTTGTAAGTTTAATTTTGAGTAAAAGCTATGTTAGCAGTAAAAATGTATTGGAAAACTGCTGTTGAATAGATAAAAAATAATAAAATAAATAAATAAAAATTGTAATAAAACGTTATGAAGTAAATAAATATTTGGATGTGACTTTAAATATATTCGTTTTTTGTAGAATTTTTTCTCTTATGAAACTAAATGTTTAGGATAGAGGAAATGGATTTTTTTACTTTTTTGAATAAAGTTTAAGGATAAATAAAACTTTTTTTTTTTTTTTTTTTTTTTAAATTTATTTATTTAATTTTTTGCGAAAAGTAAGTAAATATATTATTTTATTTTTTAAATAAAATTAGAAAAATATATTATTTGATTTTTAAAAAAATATATCTTGAATTTTAAAATTACATTTGTATTTAAGTACTTATGAAAAGTACTATTTTCTGTTCACTTATTTAAATCCTTTGTTAATATTTATCCATGCAAAGAATTGTTTTTATCTCAAAATGTAAATGTTAGTTAATTGTGATCGTGACTGATTAAGAATGTAATAAAACCTTATCTCTCAAACGTACTAATTAATAATATTTTATTTTTTTAAAATAAAGACATGCATTTAAACAATTAAAACAAAAAATTTATTAAGTGCTATACTTCTAAAATACTACCTCTGTTTACTTGAAATTGTAATTATTAGTTATCTTAGCTGTATTGTATGAAAGACTTTTTATTTACTGATAGTGATGGTAACTTGTGTAAAGCATTCATTCAATTGAAAGATAAATTATCCATTCACTTAATGAATTTCCAATCATTAAAATGCAGAGTCATAGAATAAAGAAAAAAATTGGGGTATGAGTATTTATAATTCTATTTGAATTATTATTAATTTTAATAGATGAATGGAGATGCGACTCTTTAAACTTATTAGAAATATCATATTGGAAGTTTAAACATTTAAAAATAACTTTCGTTATTTCAATGATGAAAGTCATACACTTACGCACGATATCATATATAGATTTTTAAAATGCAAAATTATAAAAACTGCTTTGTAAATAATTATTATTTATGCAACATTTTAATGGAAAAAATTACTTTATTAGACTACTATTTGTAAATTTATCTTTTGACAAAAAGGCTTTGTGAAAAATTATATTTTAGTTTATGTTAATATTCTTTAGAAAAAATATCCTGTCTATAAATGATAGGTATATTCCCTTTGCATTTATAATAATATGTAGTAAATAAATGCGATTGAATGTACTTTTTAAAAAACATATTTGAAAATCTAAAGTAATATACATTTATCGTTCGTTAAAGAGCTAATTATAAGACACATTAAAATATTATGCTTTTGGTCATCATTCGAGCATATAATTTATGAAATATTTTTTTTCTGAAAAAAAAAAAATAATAATAATAATAACATCTTCCATATTTAATTATATAACTAATAATAATAATAATAAAATTGCATAAAGCCATAGTTCAAGTTTTATTTTCATTACAAACTAAGTTATATAAACACAATTTACAATAAATTATTTTTCATATTATTCACAATTTAAAAAAATTCATAGCGTTTTTCTGTATAGGTTGGATGATTTTATTAGTAATCTAGCGTATTTTTTATAAAAACAGTATTTCGAAATTTCATTTGGTGTTACGCCAAAACTTTCATAAAAGTCAACTTTGTTAAAAATATTTAATTTGCCGGAAAAAATAATAATCGATTGTGTTTAATTCATGTTAAGATTATTAGAAAATTATTTTCAAAGAAACTTTTTAAAAATTAAAATGTAATTCAAGTGAAAAGAAAAAAAGATTCGTGGCAAGCGGTTTTTTTTAAGTCATTAAAGTTCTTGTGCTCTATATCTATTTTTTCTATTGTAAGTGTGCTATTTTGATCTTCCATAAAACATACTAAATGGAATATAACGGATATTAAGAAATGAGTAAAAATTTCGCAACCCGTGCATAAATTTTAAAAATAGTGCGATTTTTCTAATATTCTCAATAAACTCGATGATTTTCCCCAGAAAGTGAAATGAAACGTATACAAGGTACCATATTTCCAATATATAAACTTAGAAGATATTTGAAAGTAGAATGCTCAGATACAGGAAAAAGTAATAAGAAAAATTAAATAAAAAATTACATCGCGTTTTCTGACAGCTTGCATGAGAAATAAAATAAATTTTACTGCTACAAAATATCTGAAAAATTATCAAAAAATGTTGAAAGTTCCAACAAATCTCATATCTGATATAAATTCCTTTATGCTAAAATAATATCACTCAGACATAAAAAATTGTCAAAACAGATAATAACATAGTAAAATATTTTTTATTTGTATATGTGAAAAAAATTATTTTTAGAAAATTTTGTGAATTTTTATTAAGTTTTTTAATGAACATTATGAAAGATGATTTTCATTATAAGATATATTTATTTTAATCAGTAAATATTTATAATTCAGAACTTTTATGTGTAGTATTTCTTTTCTTTTGTAAACCACAGTGATAAACATTATTTATTTAAATTAAAATCCAAAATGAGATGATGTATGTGTACAAATATAAACAGAATGTGTTGTGTAAGTTAATAAGTTAAAGAATGCATATATAATGTTCTGTTTGTTTAAAAAATGTACTGCCACTTTTTTATTATTGATCGCTTAAAAATTAAATAAATGTTATTTAGTTAGATTCTTGCTCTAATAAAAAGGTATCAGTTATAACTTATATTTTTTTTTAATGAATCATTGTATATAAAACTATCGTAAATATAAAAACTATGTAAATATTTATTTTTAAACTATTTATCGTATAAGAAAGTTAACACAGTATATTTCCAGTTTATAAATGGTACTAAAACTTCGTTATTTTTAAAAATGTATAATTATAAAGCTAATAATTTCAAACACTTTTATTATTATTTTAGATATTAAAAAATAATTGTAAAAACTATGGGACATTTAAATTGTAACTTTATGCAAACATAGGTAAGTGTCATGGCTTAAATTGTTAACATGCTTTTGAATAAAAAGGATAGTATGAACTGGAATTGTCAACAAGAAGGTGATAAGATAATGAAAATATTTCATGTGTATGAATGAAGATTTGTGTTTTGAAGACTTTAGTGATATAGGTGGTCATTGTAAGGTAATTCATTTTTATAAATTTCTATCAGAATTATGAAAAACTGTTATGTACAAGAAAATTTATCAAATTATTATTTTCGAATATTGATGTAGTTATGTGTAAATAGTACAAGATGTCATACTTTTTTTTCCCAAAAAGAGATAAACTATTTTAAAAACTAATTAACTTATTGAAGATTCGGTGTCTGTTTTAGTAGATTTATATATTTAAGAAGTAATATGAAAATAATGGAAAGTTTTGTGAATATGATGAATTATATTGTGGTGTGATGAAAAAAGTATCATAATGGGTATATAGTAATACCAAAACAATTTATTTAATAATAATAGTAATAAGGAAATCCCTTAGTTCAACACATGCCGAGTGGAATTCTGTTTTAGATTGGACTACAATTATAATTTTAGTCACTCAATGTAATTTTTCCCTGAGCAAATCTAGTAGAATGCATAAGTTAAATTTTATATCCTTAAAATAGAACATTCAACATTTTTCTTTAAAATATCTTTTAAAATATGACAGTATTAAACAGATTCCTTACTTAATCCAAATTATTAAATGATAATAACTCTTTTGAAAATTTGCGAGTAAGAAAATACAGTTACTTTAAAGAACTAAATAAATGACTAAAAAGTTTTTCACAAGATAAAATATAATTTTTTTAAACTGAAAAAGAACATTGCATAAAAAATCTCATTATATTGCTAAATAATGATAATAATAATTATAGTAATACACTTAAAAATTAGTAATAAGAATTTAAAAAAAATAATAATAATAACAAATTAAAAAAAATTCGCAAAAAGAAAATATGAAATTCACAATCTCAAACAAAAGAAGAGATATGTTTAAAAAATATTTTATTAAACCTAAAAACAGTTACATTAATAAAAAAAAAAAAAATTAAAAAATTCAGAAAAAGAAAATATAGAATTAAAAAACTGAAAAAAGAAGAGAAATATGTTTTTAAAAATATTGCATTAAACCTAAAAACAGTTACATTAATAAAAATAAAAAATGTTTAAAAATTTCAGAAAAAAGAAAATACAGAATTAACAAAATGAAAAAAAAAAGAAAAAAAAAAAAAGTTAATTTTTTTTTTTTTTTTTTTTTTTTTTTTTTTTTTTTTTAATTATTATTATTATTATTAAACTTAAAAATAAAAAATGAATAACTGTTAAAAAAATTTCGCATGTTTTAAAATTAAATATGATAGTATTTTTACTATTGTAAATATAGTGTAAGAAAATAAAATTGTTTTAAATTTTTTAGAAAAGAAATAACTAAAATATAAGTTTTTTTAATTGTTTTTATAAATTTTCCAGAAAAAAAATTCAATTTTTTTCTCAAAAAAAAATAAATAAATAAATAAATAAATAATAATAATAACAATAATAAAATAAATAAATAAATAAAATAAAATAAAATAATAAATTAATTAAATTAAATTAAATTAATTAATTAATTAATAAATAATAATAATAAATAATATATATATATATATATATATATATATGTTTTGCAATTTATAAAAACATAAAATAAATAAGGAACACGCGCAAAATCTTTTTTTTGCATGTTTAAAAAATAAAATCTGATCATATTATTGATAATGTAAATAAAATTTTAAGAAAATGGGATTGTTTTAATATTTTTTCAAGAAAGAAATATCTCGAACAATATTTTCTAATTGTTTAAAAAAATGTTCACAAAAATGAACAAATCAGCAATATCATATGAATATTTTGAGAAAATCACGTCATTTATCAATCTCCTTGGACTATACTTTGAAGTTAAAAGCCATGTGGAGAAAACCTCTTCCCACCCCTATCTGGTAAGAGGTGAAAACATAAAGAAGAAAGCTCAAGGTAACGTCTCCGTAGCTCAGTCGGTGGCGCGTTGGTCTCGCATGCTATAGATGGTGGGTTCAAATCCCCTACAGTGCAATATCGTTTTGTAAAAAATCTAGCGAATAAAATAGTCAGTTAAATAATTAATTAATAATCAATAAAATAATAAAATTTACTTATTAAAATTGATTAATAACTACTCATTAAAAATTAATTACTAAATATAATACATTGTCCTCTTTTCGGTTGATGACGTCATTCTCTTTCATGTTCTGACAGGATTCTGTGTTGTCCCTTTAAAAAAACTCTCCCGTCACCATCACATGTCTTGACAAGAAGTCCAGGTTGCCAACGGATAAAAAGAAACTCTATCCCCGTCATCTTTCACGATCAAGCAATCAACCAACCGTTACGTCACTTCCGGTTTCCACCCCTCCTTTCCCCCCCCCTCCTATGACGTCACTTCCGTCCCTCAAAGTGGGGGGCTTACTACTTATGTGTATGTTGAAAGAAATATTTTCTGAGAAATCTGTAAGTTAGAAAACTGATACCTTTTCAATCTTTAGTGTTATGCTTTTTAGGGGCGAAAACTGACTTCATTCTTCATGGAAAATAATTTTGATAAATAATAAATAATTTCTATTGTGTGAATTTGTATAGGAAAATGTTAAAGAAAGTTTTGTGATGGCCCAACATGTCAGTTTATTAGTATTAATTAAAGCTTTACGATACCTTCTATGTAGTTGCATAAAATACGGAAAAAAAAAATTAAAGAAAAGTAAACATATATAAATTATATGAAGTTACGTAAGATGCATCAATTATGCCCGTATACTTTCCTGCGCCTTTTCCAGTTAATCACTTCCAGCTCATTTGATTATCTCTAGTGCTATATTATATGCCCTCCCACCCAATGCTACAATATCAGTGAGAAAAAAAATCTTTTCATAATGATATAATTATTTTACACATCACGCTTAGTCTTCGGGGTTCTTTTTAATGGATAACCACAGATGTTCATCTAATACGGAAGAGCAATGTAAAGTTTAATATTTCTTTTGTTTTTTCCTGCGGTTTTGACCTCACGAGAAATATTTTAACACTGCACATATTCAAAACAGGGTCACTAGGTATTGCTCAAAGAAATCGCGTTAAAAAAATTTATTTAATCGCTCTGAAGGGTAAATTTCATTTATGTAAATTAATGCTATATTTTCTGTTATTATTCATTCCAAAGTAGTTAAATTAGCAGTTATAACGTTCTCATTTTAAACCCTAACGGCGACAAATAAAAATATTAGACATTTAATCCCATATATAAGAGGAAGTTGCTAAAATATTTTTAGTGTAATCCTTCCAAGGAAATGTTACAAAGCTGTAAATTAAATTCTGTGGATGTAAAATTAATAGAAAATTGTAAAAGCTTCCTATTTCAAAGAAGTCTGTTATTATTATTCTTACATAATCTATATTAATAAAATCAGACTTTTGTCAGTAAATTTGTCAAAAAGAAAAAAAAAAAAAAATGTGATATCTTCACGTTTCACACACCATGAAAACCAAAAATGACTTCAGAATATTTTGTCTGTGTGTGTATGTGTGTGTGTGTGTCATGGTGTCTGTATGTCTTTAACGCTATTTTTGTCCGGGGATCCCTTGAGATCGTCTGTACGGAATTCAACGGCGCTTGGTAGAAACTCAGATTTTTATCCAACTTAAAACTAGTATGATGTGGCCACCACATGACTTTCTTCTATATAATTTTAAACAAAATTCATTGAATACAAATTATTTATTAAATTATTAAACTATTTTCCATTATAAATGCAGACGATTTTTATCTGACAGAATTATATCACTAAATGCCGAAAGAAAGTCAATTTTTTGCCAATATCAAAAGAAATACGATTTTTTTCTCATTTTTCTTTTCGTTAAAAGATAAAAAAAAATATATAACTTTCGAAAGACACCCATTTTGGAAATTTACTTCCCCTGAGGGTGTACTTCCTCCCAGAGGGAAAGCGATGCTCCCACATGCACAATTTTTTTCCTAGTTAACTACTTCTATTATAATTCATATTAATTTTACAATCCCACGTTAAAAACTAGTATGTTGTGGGCAAGGCCTTCTTCTATATTTTCCTATACAAATTCACTCAGTAATAATATTAAAAAAAAAAAAAAAATACGATTTTTTTTTCGAAGTTACTTTTGGTAAAAGTAAAAAAAATCGATAACTTTGTTTTAAATTATCACATATTTATAGTTCAACCATTCGTTTTAAAGGTATTGAAGAGACCTTTCGAAAGATACCCATCTTGAAAATTTACCCTACAGGGGGGAAGCGATGCCCCACATGCACAATTTTTTTTTCCTAATTAACTACTACTATTATCAATAATTCATATTAATTTTACAATCACAGGTTAAGAATAACTCTCAATATGTACATTTATACGAAATTTTGTCCTATACTGCCATATTAAAAATTTAGAAAAAATGCGATCACAGCGCCAAGAGATGAGCGATTGATCCCCAAGTCTAATCAGCACCAGTTTATGTCAGGAGCCAACTAAATACCAAGTTTGGTTAAATTTCGTCAAAAAAAAAAAAAAAAAATAAAATACGATTTTTTTTTCCAAGTTTTTTTTTTTTTTTTTTTTCGTTAAAAGTAAAAAAAAAAAATTATAACTTTGTTTGAAATTATCACAGATTGATAGTTCAACCATTCGTTTTAAAGGTATTGACGAGACCTTTCGAAAGATACCCATCTTGAAAATTTACTCCCCTCGAGGAGGGGACCTTTCCACCAGGGGGGGGGGGGGGGTGGCGAGGTTCCTACATATACAAAAAAATTTTCCCAGTTGACTATCTCTATTGTAAATAATTCTTGTAAATTTCATAATGATTACTAAAAAATAATTCTCTTTATGCACATTTATACAAAATTTTGTCCTATATCACCATGTTAAAAATTTAGAAAAAGCGGGATGGCAACGCAACCTGTAAGAAAATATTTACCAAAAGTTGATAGGCACTAATTTATGTCAAAGTGCAACTACATACCAATTTGTACGAAATTCTGTGCAGTAGTTCCTGAGATACAGTTGCCACAAAATTTTGTCACAAGCACACACACAGACAGACGGACGGACAGACAGACAGACAGACAGACATTTTCTAAAAATGGTCAAATCGTGTTCTACATCTCTCAAAACGTGTAAATCCATCAAAAACACGTGGCCGAAAATTTTTACGAATCCAAAACTTTCTTCTATTGAATATAGAAGAAAGTAATTATATCTATAAAGATTTTCAAATTACCCTCCGTTCTCCCCCCTCCCTCCCTTGGGGTAAAAATATAAAAAAAACGTTTGTAAGCATAACTCGGCTCCAAATTACTTCACAGTAAAGAAATTGCACATGGGAACACTAGACATGAGTACAAATAAAACACTATCTTCGATTTGGAAATTTTTGGTTTTTAAGGGGAGGGAAGTCGGAAATTCCGGATTTTTGAGTAGAACTCTACCAAAAATGAACAAAGATGTTGCAAAAAGCTATGCGACTTCCTTAGGCTATTTCTAAAAACACATTTTTTTTTTTTTTTGTGTGTGTGTGTGTGTGTTTTGCTATTTTTTTGTGTATGGGGGGGGGTAACCTTTACAGGGGTCAAACACCTCTTTTAGCGGTAAACCCCCCTTTCCCTTTTTGGAGAGAGACGGAAGGCAAAAACACATTTGTAAGCATAACAGGGGTCCAAATTACTTCACAGTAAAGAAATTGCACATGGGGAGACTACACATGAGTGCAAATAAAACATTATCTGTGATTTAGGAATTTTCGATTTTTAAGGGGAGGGAGGGGGAAAACCAATTTTCGGCAGGATTTTTTGCAAATTCCGGATTTTTCAGTAGAACTCTACCAAAAATGAAACAAAGATGTTGAAAGCCATGCGTCTTCTTTAGGATACCTCCAGGGGGGGGGGGGTAGAGGGGGTATGTGTTACAAAAGGCAAATTCGAGACACCCCTTTTAGCGCTAACTTTGTCCTGGGAAATTTATGAGAGCTGCGGTAACAAAGTTTGGTGCTTGGACTGTTTATATGTAGTGAACCCTTGAAGTAACGAGATTTAATCGAAATTTCCCCCTTTTTCTTCTCGGGGCGCAGGAAGCAAAATAAACGTTTGTAAGCATAACTCGATCCCAAATTACTTCAGGGTGAAGAAATTGCACATTAGGAGACTAGACATGAGTATGAATAAAACGTTATGTACGATTGTGAAATTCTTGATTCTTACAGGAGGGAGGGGAAAAATCGTTTTATGGGGTAAATTTCTGAAATTCCGGATTTTTTAGTAGAGCTCTACTAAAAATGGTAAAAAGTATTGAAAACAGCCATGTGTTTTCTTTAAGATATTTCAAAAACACATTTTCGTTTTTTTTTCTTGGGGGGGGGGATATTACGAAAGGACAAATTCAAGGCCCCCCCCCTTTGGCGCTAAATTTGTCATGGAAATTCTATACGATTAGCGGTCATGAAATTTGTTACGTAAATTGTTTATATATATCCGACACTTATTGTAGCAGGATGTTATGAAATTTCCCCCTTAGTGCCCAGTGAAGTGGGCAAAGCCTGCTGGTTTATAATTACATAAATAAAAATAAAACTTTTTTTTTAAATTAAGTACACAAGATGAAATTATTTCTTTTAGATTTTTATGAAATTTGCACTGTAAAAAAAAAAAAAAAATTTTCCTTAATGGAACTAATTCTTTCATTATTACTTTTTTAATATCGTCTCATTTATAGATTTACTGATCATTTTTGTATCTATTGATTTATTATAATGTTAAAATTATAATCTTTGCTGCATACAATAACTTATTTTCTTTTTTTTTTTTTTTTTTTGCTCTACAATAGCGATTTGTCTAATAATATCATTATTTAACTCTTTTTTACCTGTCATTTTTTAATACACATGTATTTTAATTTTAAAAAATCAATCCCTCCCCCCACCCATTCTACTTTATTTTATTTTATTTATTTATTTATTTTATATTTTTTTGAGAGAGAAAGAGAAAAGAGAGAATGGGTGTCTTTTTTTTCTCCCAAGTACATAAAGAAAATTTCATAGTATCGGTTAAAAAAATAAAATAAAATAATCCTCATCTGATACATAATGAAAGGAAAATAAATCAATGGAAATTACCTGAAAAAAAAATATATATATCTTTCAACGTACATGGAACTGAGTTTCGACAGATTTTGATATCGTTTATCTAATTTTAATCTCAAACGTCTCTCTTTGGCCCACCCTGCAGAAGTAGTAACATGTCCTTAACCAAAACAACACATTTATTTATATTGAGTACGAACAAGTTTTTCTTTTATTGTTTTAATTCCTATAAGATATTTTTCTCCATAATAATAAATTAACTTTTATCAAAGCATATAAAAAACGAAATTCATGAATACATCAAGATAACAATGCTTAAATCTCATCTCAAAACTCGTTATACTTGAAGAAATCATACACTTATTCAATGAACTAGGATATGCGAGAAGATATTTATCGTTATTACAGTAAACTATTACAAAATTCAAACTAACAAAGGAGTGTTTATCATTTATGGTCATCTGTGGGTGGTATTTTATCTAGGTGAATGCTGACCATTGTAGATATCACCTTTTTTTTTTTTTTTTTTTTTTTTGTTTTTTCGGTTTTCCATCTTCAATTTAAATTATAATAAATTATAAAGATATTTTTACTACCTTATTTTCATTTTAATTTTATGGCCTAATATAATAGTTTATCAGAGGGTTGGTGGAGACAGACCTAATGTGATAAGTAAAAACATATTTATAAATAAATATAAAATAAATTAAAATAGCTTCTGTTATTACATCTAACATAATTTTATCTGTTCATCTTTTATTTTTTAGCCTATTACGTATACGTAATCAAAATATTACAAGAAGATTAAAAAATATATTTATTTATTATGCATATTTTGCTTCAATAAAAAAACAGCCTCTTCTGTTAAAATGAAGTATGTCAAAAAATATGTTCCATATATCTATATATGATTTTGCACTGATAATTACAACAGCATCCTGTATTATAATTTTATTCATTATTTATTACTTTCGAAGCTTTAAATAAATTGCATTTTATTAAAGTGCCGAAATTCAAAAGGAAATATTGGAAAAGGTGCCTTGATATCATTGAAATAATTAAATTCTATATTTAGTATATAAACAACTAGGCTAAAATTATGTCAGGTACAATATATGCGCATTCAGAAGGAAATAAAGTGGAATGGTTTTAATATCAAATGTTGTGAAAAATTTATCTTGAAGAAAAGATTGCGCTGTTATTTATTTTATAATTTAGTGAGGATCAAATTCGCAAACTAAAATCTGAAATAATTCGTAGAGTTTGTAATGAATTGAGATAAATATTTTACAAATGTTAGAGATTTTTCAGTACACATTTTTACAAACTACAAATATTAATTTCTAGCCAGTGATAAATAACTGAAGACAGAAACTAAATCCTAAAATTCTTGAGAATAAATTACTGTTCACTAAATTGTTTTATTTATTTAAAAAAAAAATGTGCTGTTACGTATTTTACAATCTAAGCGAGGATCATATTTGCAAGCTAAAGACTAAAATAATTTTTAGAGTTTGTAACGAATTAAGGTAAATATTTTACAAATGTTAGTGATTTTTTGATGTAGAAATTTACAAATCATCATTTGTTATCAGCCAATGATAAACAGTTGAAGACAGATACTAATTCTCTATATTCTTGAGAATAAAACACTGTTCTTTTCCATTTCGTATTTAGGGAAAATATGCTATTATAAATTTAATAACTGACCGAGAATCAAATTCGCACACTAAAGTCTAAAATATTTCGTAGAGTTTGTTAATCATAAGGATTGTCATAATTTATCATTCCTTCAAACAAAGCACGAAAAAAAAAAAAAAAAAAAAAAGATCTATGTTTGTGATGATTGTAAGCATTCTTTATTTTCAGACGAAATAAACTGTAAATAAATAGACTTTGTTATATTCTACATACTAAAATTCCTAGCACAATTATTTTCAAACAAAATTATTAAACATTTGTAAATCTAAAAGGTTTTAAATAATCTTGGGTTTGTAGCATTCACCCTAATTATATGTAACTTTTTCATACACTATATTACTATACTGAGGGGCCAATTTATTATGACCACCCGCACTGTTCCTACTTGTTTTCGACTTCTATAACCATTATAAAGCATGATACAGTACACAGTGCTCTTAGAAATAATTTTCAGACAATTCTCGGTTAAAATCTGCTGCAATCTGTGACAGATGTACCGTTTGTTTTCTGTTGCATCTCTGGATTTTTTCCGTTTCATGTAATCATTCACCATTCGATGACGATACAATTTACCTATTCAGACCCAGTCTTTTGCCTGTCATTCCAGTCTTTATTCATTTCCATTACAACTGCTCATATACATTTCGAAAATGCAGCAGTTTCACCAATACCTGCATCATACGTCCGAGATCTTACTACCCCCACGTTCAAAGTTCGTCAAATCATGTTTTCTCTCCATAAATTTGCATGCTACGCTATGTAAATTTGTACATGCTACTACATTTACTCTACAAATCTCATAAACTCGTCTTTCTTATTATGTGAAACTGGCCTTCCAACGGCAACACGTTGACGTAATAATTTATTTGCATAAAACTGTCAGATAGTTATAATCAAGTGGCCGCTCAGTGTATAGAAATATTTTTGTAGTTTAAGGTGGAAGAGAGATGTGATATATTTATAAATATACATTTACGACGTACATTAAATAACAGCTGAAAAATGTTTTAGAAACAATTGCATTTTCAATTTATTTCTGCACAGATGGAGAGTGGCTACCGCTCCCTCAAGTACACGTTTCAAAATTATAGCTACATTAGAAACACATTTAAAGCTGATATTTATTTCAAAAAAATATTTCGCGTTATTCAAAGAATTTTCGTCCACAACACTTTTGAAACTTAACGAATTTTCATCTGTCCTGTGTATTGTAACGAATTTGTAAACAGTAGTAGTTATTTTTATGTAATTTCATTCAAAAAGGCTTAGTCAGGTTATAAAATGTTTTCTGCATTTCTAGCTTTTTTTTTTGCGTTAAAATAGCTCATTTTCCTTTAAAAACTCGTTAAAAAGCTTTAACATGGCGGGTAATGGCCTTGGCTACAAATATGGCGACTTTATTACTCCTTGACGACTTTTAAAATCATTATTATCAATATTTCGAATATTTAAGCTCTAACTCGATTATTTCAGAAGTTACTAGAGAATTTTGGGTTTATAGGAGGCTTTAAAAGGAATCCCGCTCCGACCATTGTGAGTCGGTTCACGCCAAACGGCTTTATGTGATGAGCTCTTCATTGGGTCTCTGATTACAGCATATTGCTGAGTGGCTCAGCATTAACGCATAGTTTATGCTGTGTGTTTATGTTTTCAGCTGTTATTTTAGCTATGTTTTCTTGTGAAACTGAAGTCGATACTTTGTTTACAGAAGATACTTTTTTACAGTTGTCCGCTCTACCCTATTATTTGACTGAATATTGACATTCTCACTTCTATTATTTTTACCTTCACTTTTAGGAGTTAAGTGTAAGGTTTGTGTGTACAATTTGGTATATTTTTAACAATGGTAGAATGGTATTATTTTGTTTTACAAGTTTTTTAGAACAATCAATGTTCAATTGAAACAGACAACAATGAGGTAAGCTAAGGAGAGCATAAGGTAAGTTATTATTTAGTATAAATATTTCGATACTTTTCGTAATATTACCATCTTGTAAGTTAAGAGAACATTTTTTTGTAATTGTCAACATCCCCTGTGTTTCTATGAAATTTACTGGTGAGACATTTTTCGTTCGAAGTTTATATTTATGAACAAAATGTTGAGGAAGAATGCTTAAACTGCTGCCCATATCGAAGATTAAGGAGATGGCATTAGAGTACGATTCTGGATTTTTAACCCTACAAGGCTCAATTTTTTTTTTTTTTTTTTTTTTTTTTTTTTTGTGCGCGACAAAAATATATAGGTAATTAGTGATCAGAAGATAGGGAAAACTTATAAAAATAAAAATAAAACCATATTTTACGGAAAAAACAACTTTTCAGCTCAACGTACCGTGTGTGGAACATACATAAAAATATGATTTACTAATACCTTTACTATTGTAATATAAAAAAAACAACTTACCTCTGGAAAATATACACTTCGTTATAACACATAGTATTTTTTTTTCGAGTCAAAACTGTTCAATAACTATTCTTTTTTTATTTTTGTATTCAGACAAACGACTAACGGAAACTTTCATTCAAATTTCACACTGAGTGCACTATAACAAAAACACGAACGACATCTTTAGATAAAGATTCGTATTACTACATTGCTAAATTTCAGTAGCTTCTATCAAGATGTCAAGAGATGTCGCTACTAATAGTTTTATAGCTATAGGAACGATTAAAGTCGGTGTTCCACATATGAAACTGGGTGCCTTGTAGGGTTAAAACTTTGACCTGTTTGCTTGTTTCTTCTTTGGGTACCCTTATTTTGTATTATGTGACTGGTCGCGGCGAACTTCAATAAGTGTTACTTGTACCGTCTGTCGTACAATCTACCACCGCAGATTCTTTTGTTACATGAGTAGGGTTTTCATGTTTGAATGGATATTCTTTATGCCAGTGAAAGGCATTCGGGATGTTGAGCTTTGAACAATATTTACATGGGAAAGGGGGCAAAGTTCCTTCAAAATGTATGTGTGCATTTCAGTTTGAACTGTTGGGTCTGGGGCCTCTTAGACTGGGTCGTGGATCACTAGCTATGTTTGGTATGTTTTGATTGGAGTATCCATTATTGAGTCAATGTACATTAGGGAACCTGTAACTCCAGGGTTGTGGTCGGAGAGCACATTGAAAAAGGGCGCTACTAAACCTGTCTTGTTGATAGTTATACCTTTGACACTGATCTGGCGACCTATTTGGGAGGGGATCAGCAGATTTTTCAGATATTTGTAGCTTATTCAATCGATGAACAATATCCCTCCATTCATTTAAAGTTTTTGGCACATTAATCACAACAAGCTGTTTTAATGCCAACGATAATCCGTCCGTGAGACCTTCTAACAGGAACGTTCCAGACTTCAGGTCCCCAAAAACGCGGAGCCGCCAATTGTCCCCCCCTCCTGGGGTCGCTCTTTGATGTAGGTTAATTAGGCAAGACAACATAGGAAAAGGCGCTTGTTTCGATGAGTTCTCGCTTAATGCCGCTTATTTCGGCGCGAATTCGCTTTCTTATTGGACAGTTAGCTAAGTTAGTTCCCTCCTACGCTTTCTCATTCGCCAACTTGGCTGAGACCCGGGAATCTATGGCTAATTATTCTGCATTATTTTACCGCTAAAACTGGAAGATTGCGTAAGACAAATTAATTTTTATTTTAAAAGTTGCTCTCAAATCTGACTCCCGCTTTATGAACGGGCTTTGTCGCAAAACTAACTTTACAGGGGCTCTAGAATAGAGTTCAAGTTAAGAATTTTTAATGGGATCTCCTTGAAGTTATCACTTAATTTAATTTAAAGTAATAGTTTAAAATCTTAATTCTTTTAGGTTGATTTCTTTAGAAATCGACCTATTGCAATCACTTCGTTTATCCATCTATCTATCTATCTATCTATCTATAATGAAAATTTTATCACCACGATAACTCCCGAAATAATACTCCAAATCGAACCAAATTTGGACAGTGAACTGATATTATAAATATCTAGGATGAGTTCGTTAACCAAGTTCCTCTGATGTTTTGTTTTTAAGTGGAAGCCACTTGAAAATTTCAAACCCACATTCTAAAAAGCATATTTAAAGCAAGATTCGCTTGAATTTTGATGTAAATACATGTCACATAAGGGTCTCAATGAAGTTTATTAATGAGGTTTATCAGCCATTTCTAATAAAGTGGCAGATATTTTAAGTTGAGCGGGGCCGCTTGAAATCAGGCTACCACTTGAAAATTTAAAATCACAATAACTTCCGAAATAATACTCCAAATCGAACCAAATTTGGACAGTGTCTTAACTTATCTTATAAATATCTTAGATGAGTTTGTTAACCGAGTTGCTCCACCATTTTGTTTTCAAGTGGAGACCACGTGAAAATTTCAAATTCAAATTGTAAAAAGCATATTTAAAGCAAGATTCGCTTGAATTTTGATGTAAATACATGTCACATAAGGGTCTCAATGAAGTTTATTAATGAGGTTTATCAGCCATTTCTAATAAAGTGGCAGATATTTTAAGTTGAGCGGGGCCACTTGAAATCACGCTACCACTTGAAAATTTAAAATCACAATAACTTCTGAAATAATACTCCAAATCGAACCAAATTTGGACAGTTTCTTAACTAATCTTATAAATATCTTGAATGAGCTTGTTAACCAAGTTGCTCCGCCATTTTGTTTTCAAGTGGAGACCACTTGAAATTTTCAAATTTACATTGTAAAAAGCGCATTCCAAATTCTTTGAATTTTGATGAATACATAGACAATATAAGTGTCTCAATCAAGTTTATTAATGAACTTTATCCGCCATATTTAACAAAGTTTCGGATATCTTAAGTTGAGCGGTGCCACTTGAAAATTTAAAATCACGATAACTTCTAAAATAATACTCCATATCGAACCAAATTTTTACAGTGAACTTATAAATATTTTGGATGAGTTTGCTAATCACGTTGCTCCGCCATTTTGTTTTCAACTGGAGACCACTTGAAATCACACTGCCACTTGAAAACATGTCATTACTATAACTTTTAAAATACTAAACTGGTTAGTGATACTAAACTAATAGTGAATTTATGGTTCAAATATCTTGGATAAGTTCACTTGTGGTGACTTGATCCGCAATTTTATTTTCAAGTGGCGGCCACTTGAAAATTTATGATTATGGTAACTTTAGTAATACTCAATCAATTCGCATCAAATTTGGGTAGCGGATGTATCATTCAAATATCTCAGATAAGTTTGCTGGGCATCTCTCTCCGCTTTTTTTTCCAAGTGGTGCCACTTGAAAAATTTTTATGACGATAATTTTTGAAATACTGATTTAATTTGAACGAGAGCTGGACAATGAATTTATCATACAAATGTATTGAATGATTTCGCTGGGCAAGTTGTTTCACCATTTTGTTTCCAAGTAGCAGCCACTTGGACTGCCACTGGAAAATTTGCCATAACAATAACTTTTGAAAAACTGCACTGATTCGAACCACAGTTTGGTAGTTAACCTATGCTATTCTTCAAATATCTTGGATGTGTTTACTGGGCAACTTGCTCCACTATATTGTTTCCAAGTGGCGGCCACTTGAAAATTTGTTATCACGGTAACTTTTGAAATACTTATTCAGTTCAAACCAAAGTTGAAAAATGGATTATTCATTCAAACAACTCTGATTTCGGTGGGGAAGTTTATTTCTAAGTTGCGTCCACTTGAACGCTGCCACTTGAGGCTTTGTTATCGCCATAAATTTGAAATGCTGAGTTTATTCGAACCAAAGTTGGACAGCGGACTTATTTTGCAAATATTGTTGCGTATTTGGTGGTTCGTAAGCTGTCCGAGAATGAAAGGCGAAACTTCCAAAACTTCAGTAGTTTATTTACAGAAAATTCCAAAAGAATACTGGTAGATTCAACTTCAGTTTCACTAGTAAACACAGCTTAAATAACAGCTGTCAACCACAAATTCACAGTTCAAACTGTATCAAAGCATTAACATAAAGCAAGGCTCATTCAAAGAGACTCAGAACTCCTTCAAAAGCCATGCAAGCGTTTGGCGAAACTCAACTGCGACTGACTGACTTGGGGCGTTCAGCCAACTGTTATGCCCCTTTATCGAACCCTGAAAAATGTAGAAATTTCACGTAACTCGTTAACCAATCACGTTACAGCGTCCGTCTTTGGTATATCGATAGTAAGGATTTTCTTGCCAAAAAAGTCGCCAAGGGGGAAAAGTCGCCAAATCCATTACCTGCCTTATTGAAGCTTTTTAATGCGTTTTCGAGGGAAAATTAGGCTGTTTTAACTGATTAAACAAACTAGAAATGCAGAAAATTAACATTCTATCAATTTACTAAGCCTCTTTGAGAGAATTTACAAATAAATAAATAAATATATAAATAAATATATAAAATAAAATAAAAATAGAATTATTTACAAATTTGCAACAATATCTTAGATTAATTCACTGAGCAACTTTCTCTGCCATTTTGATTCACTTAATTTTTCATCACGATGATTTTTGAGATTCTAAAATTAGATTTGTACATAAACCTATCTCACAAATGCATTTGATATATTTGTTAACTTGGCCCACCATCTTGTTTCCAAGCGCCAGGCACTTGAAAATTTTAAATTCACATAAAAAGGTATTTATGAACCGATTTGCTTAAAACTCCATATGTGCATAGCCTACATCAATATTTCTACCAATTCCATTAATAATTTGTAGCCGACATTTTGAAACAAAATGACGGCTACTTGATAGGGAAAAAGAAATCAACCTTCCCTTCCGAATAAGCCGGAAGGTGTTGTTTATCCTTATATATATATATATTGCTGACTGTAATTAACAGTACAAATTGTTCTGAAACAACAACAAAAAAGAAAAAAAAGAAAGAAAATGAAAATGGTGATATTCTTCATTTTACAATCTATTAAATGTACTTCGACTTTAAAGTGTCAAACAATTAATAATAGTTTAAAGTTTCAAAAATAGAAAAGAATATATTGCACTAATTTTATATAGCCCTGCATATTTCCTGCCTGTTATCTGTACGCCTTATAGTGCACTTAAAATTACAGTAAATATAAATGCATAACACAAGTTAAAATGCACTTCTAGCAATGTGTAACCATCGCACCTGATGCACCCAAATTCTTTTGTGTCATCCTGCTATAGATCAAGGAAGGCGGCTATTAATGTTACATGTTATTTAATTGGAATTAGTGCAATGTATACGAGTTAAAGCACACCTACAAGAAATTTCGTCCATAGGTGTGACGTATTTAAAATATTTTGCCCGTGCCTGTACACGGAGAATTTCTCCAGTTTCAGTAAAATATTTTAAGTACACAGATTTAGAATCTCTGTCACACAGATTTAGAATACCGAATTGAGCCCTGATATATATATGCTCATTGTGTACTGATGATAGACACTCCCACACACAAAGAGAGATACAGAACAACCGCAGTAATTTATTTTTTAATTTAGAGAAAAAAAAATTAATGATGGAAAATATTTGGTTTAAGAAATTCGAGACAAAATTAATAATTTCTCTAAATGCATATGGTTAAGAGACAGTTAAATAGTATGCACATGCTTCAAAGTTAAAATACGCTGCAGAATTCCTTATATTTTTACAGTAGAATATCCCGACAAAAATGAGCACCTGCACAGCCCATTCTGATGTAATTCGAAAGATTTACAGCAAAAACTTCTATAAAACGAATCTCCCTTTACAAATATCCTGCTGTAAAAATTGTAGAAATTTTTCAATGTATACGGATTCTTAAAACAAAGATATGTAACTCTATACGGCTAAAATTAACTATAGTCTGTGTTTTATTTAGTAGAATAAATGAATTTGTAAATTATATACAGCTTCAGTTGACTGATATAGTAAAATCAAATGCAACATCTCCAATATTTTTGCAAGTTTCGTTGATTTTACACCATAAGGAAAAGACCAATTTTTATCCAACGAAAATTTCCATCATTCTACCATAATTTCCAAACGATTTCATCAATAATTGCTTAAAATGTAGAACAAAATATTTTTTTTTTCATCAGCATCAACTTAATGAAAATCCTTGAAGTAGGGTAATAACAGGTTAAGTCTCTGATCTAATTAACAATGAGAAGAAAATAGGCAAATTAGATTTAAATGTCATTTGGAGGACTAAAAGTAAAGAAAATCAAGACTTCGTCTGTACTAAAACTTTAACTACCGGCGCGGCGATCAGTCGATGGATGATGATTTTTAATAGAAATTGAAAGTGTTTTTTACAGAAATAAAACAGTTATAGCTAATAAATAAAGATGTAAATGCAAGTGGTTATTTCAATGATACTGAAATAAGGTTAATGTTAAATACGTGGTTACATTTTCTTTTTCTTTCAAACTCATTAAGTTGAATTTATTTTATTTCTTTTTAAATTTAATTTATACAGGATCCTCCCAGTAATAATGTAATTACTATGATTGATTGAAAAAAAAATGACATAGATTTTCAGACGGAATAAATGATATCGTTATATAAGAAGACATTTCTAAAAAAATGTGTCAAGTTACAAGGTAATCTTTTATTACAATTTTCGAAGTTTGAATATTGTATATTATCATTAAAAGTAGAATTACACCTTTATATTCAACTAGCAGGCTTTGACCGCTTCGCTGGACACAATACTGAAATGAGTTCCCGCTGTGCTCGGTAGAGATTTTTCTCGCTTGCAACGTGAGGATACCGTGTTCCAACTGCCTCCACCAGCAACTTACCCGCTTCTTACTCCCCCTTTTCCAGTGGCTAATTTCGAAGGTTTGCGAAATCTCGACAAAGTACATAATGCGTACACCTGTACATGCGTACATTGTAAGCGTACTAATCAATATCCACACACCAAAGTTCGCCAATCTAAGATAATTTAAGGCGAATGCAAAAAGGAAAACGAGTTGTTAGACGTGTTTATAGCCCTCTCGACACCAAAGCGGTAAGGGGGGGTATTTCGTAAAATCCCGTTACAATAAGAGTCGGATACATATAAACAATTTACGCACCAAATTTCGTTACCGCAGATCCCAATAATTTCAGGAGAAATTTAGCGCAAAAAGGTGTGTCTCGAGTTTGCCCCCTCGTAACACCCCCCCCCCCCCAAAAAAAAAAAAAAAAAAAAAAAAAAAAAAATATATATATATATATATATATATGTTTTTGGAAATATCCTAAGGAAGTCGCATAGCCTTTTTTCAATATATTTGTTCCATTTTTTGGTAGAGGTCTCCTCAAAAATCAGGAATTTTTAATATTTTCCCCCTCTTTTTCCTTAAAAATCGAAAATTCCTAAATGTAGATAATGCATCATTTGTACTCATGTCTAGTCTCCCCATGTGCAAATTCTTTACTGTAAAGTAATTAGGAGTCGAGTTATGCTTACAAACGTGTTTTCGCTTTTGCTTCCCCCAGGGGGGTGGGGAAGGAGGAGTAAGTTCTGAAAAGTTGATAGATATAATTTTAAGTTGGGTAAAGACCTAAATTTCTGCGAAGCGCCGTTGAATTCCGTCCAGCCGTTCTCAAGTGATACCCGGCGGACAAACGAGTTTTTGTCTTTTGCTCCCCCCCCCAGGGGGGAACGTGGGGGATTTTCTGAAAAGTTGATAGATATCATTTTAATTTGAAGACCTAAATTCCTGCCAAGCGCCGTTGAATTCCGTTCAGCAGTTCTCAAGTGATGCCCGGGCAAAAAAAGCGACATACAGACACGATGACTCACACACACACACACACACACACACAGGCAAAATTTTCTGAAGTCATTTTCGGCTTTCATGGTGTGTGAAACGTGAAGATATCGCAAAAAATTTCAATTCTGACATATTTACAGACAAAAGTGTGATTTTATTATTATAGATAGAAAGACTTTAGGGCGACCTATGAAAAAAAAAACGTAAAAACCATTTTTTTTTCTACATTCTCATTTTTCATTTCATATCTAAACTGATATCTAACAAATCATTTCTGTATCATCATTTTTTTGTTTTTTAGTTATTTGTTTTGTATGTTTAAACTACTCAAAATTATTTATTTATCTATTTAATCATTTAGATGAGATTAACGTGTTTGAGACAAATAAAATCATAAAACTTAGGTTGAATATAATAATGATGTCTTATTTGTGCATTCCTTAGTTGAAATTTAAAAAATATATATTCAAAAATAAAGAAGAAAATATTATTATTAACCTTTCTGTATCAGATATCCCACTTATATTGTCTGAAAATGATAAAATTTTTATAATACAATTAGCAATTAAATTTAAAAAAAAAAAAAAAAAAAATGAACAACACATTTATTTGTATTTGTATTAGATTTTAATTTCTTCCACAATATACAATGGAATATTTCATACAATATTACTTTTTATTACATTATTTTTTTTTAAATATCATTCACTTTTTTTTTTTTTTTTTTTACATTCAATGACACACTTTTATTTTTGTTGCAGCTCTAACTCAAATTATGGCAAGTGTTTTATCTAGTATAAATTTAAATCACAAAACTCAAATCTAAAGGTTATACACTGATGGAAAAAAAAATCCCAACGCCAGGAAGGAGCTGTGCTAGATAAACGAAATTTGGTAGGCGTGTTTATACATCTGAAAGATGACGTCGATTAAAATATCGAGCTACGCGCATAAGTGTGACGCTAGTAGCATACTATGAACATGCAAATGAGGTTTGCTTTAAATAAGCGCTGTAAGGTTCCTGATCGTTATTTACAGTTGAGATTTGACGTAGTGGGTTAATGTTAGTCAAGGATGCCTCTAAGAAGACGAAGAAGCCATTATCAACAGCTCACTGAGTTTGAACGAGGTCGTGTAGTAGGGCTACGAGAAGGTGGGTTTTCTTTCCGCGATATTGCAGAAAGACTTGTTAGGAATGTATCCACTGTGCATGAGTGTTGGCAGCAGTGGTCAAGGGAAGGTACTGCCTCAAGAAGACCGGGTTCCGGGCGGCCACTTGGCACTACTGAGAGGGAAGACCGCCGTGTTCGGCGTATGGCTGTGGCTAATCGTACTGCGTCTGCAGCTGAAATTCGAGCTGCATTTGGCACCACAGTGACACAACGAACTATTTTAAATCGATTACTTCAAGGACAGCTCCGAGTCAGACGCCCTATAGCGTGCATTCCACTGACTCCAAACCACTGCCGTTTGCGACGTGAGTGGTGTCAAGCTAGAGCTCATTGGAGGACGGAGTGGAGATCTGTTGTGCTTTCTGATGAAAGCCGGTTCTGCCTTGGTCGCAGTGATAACCGTGTGTTGGTTCGAAGGAGGCCAGGTGAACGCCTGCTAGCGACCTGTCTGCGGCCTAGACACACAGGGCCTACTCCTGGAGTTATGATTTGGGGAGCAATTTCGTATGACAGCAGGAGCACTCTCGTGGTTATCCCACGCACTCTGACTGCAAATTTGTACGTCAGTCTAGTGATACAGCCTGTTGTGCTGCCATTCATGAACAGCATTCAAGGGGGTGTTTTCCAACAGGATAACGCTCGCCCTCATACCGCTGTTGTAACCCAACATGCTCTACAGAGTGTCGACATGTTGCCTTGGCCTGCTAGATCACCAGATCTTTCTCCAATCGAGCATGTATGGGACATCATTGGACGACGACTCCAGCGTCATCCACAACCAGCATTAACCGTCCCTGCATTGACCGCCCAAGTGCAACAGGCATGGAACTCCATCCCACAAACTGATATCCGACACCTGTACGACACAATGCATGCACGTTTGCATGCTTGCATTCAAAATTCTGGCGGTTACACCGGTTACTAATGTACCAACATTTCACATTTGAAATGGCTCTACCTGTGATCTTGAAACTTTAATCAATTAAATATGTTACCTAGACAAATGTATTGCTGAAATTTCATTACAGTACAATAATTTTTTCTTGGTGTTGGGATTTTTTTTTCCATTAGTGTATATGACTTTTATGTCTTTTTTTTCTCTATAATACACTAATGTTTGGGAAAATTGCAACACCAAGAAGGAATGCGAATATAAGAATGATATTTATTGGGCACCTACATTATAGTAGGAAGAACAATTGATTAAATTTTCTGGAAGTTTTGAGTAATATATTCTGAGAAAACAGTACATAAAGCAGCTACCTCTGGGAGAAATAACTACACTTTTCTGCCTATGCATTGAATGGAACAGCAGTTCGATGACATATTCGGGTACAGCACTTTATAAAGCTTCAACAGGATGCCACAGTTCATAGACCGTAGTTGCTGGTGAGTGGTGGCGGGCCACATGCTTTTGAACGATTAAACAGTCATTTTCCTTGGTGTGAGATCAGGAGCACACGAAGGCTGGAGATACGGTCGAACACATTCTGTAACAAGGAAGATCAAGGCAATACAGACAACTTGCGGTCGTACATTATCCTGCTTAAATATTGCACTACGGAGGCCTTGAATATAGAGCAGATGGCCGGGCCTTAACTTACCAGAAATTTAATCGCCGCTATTCAGAGTGCGAACAAGAAGTAATCGAGACGTGTATCCAATGGGACCCCATACCATCACTCTGCTTAAATAGATTATATATGCCGACGCATCGTTGCCATTTTGTTGCCTTAGTAGAAGGCAGAGTTCCAATTTGGCGTCTTTATTGTTTCACTGACGATTTTAAGAAATGTTTATCCGTAGTTGTTACGATCGGTCAAAAATGATAAGCTACAAAGAATCTGTTTCTGTTTCTGATACAATTCATAACTTTTCAGAAAAAAAAATTATTGTACAGATTAAAAATGCAAAATGCTTTTTATTTAGTTATTTTCTGTTATTTTTAGAATATACTATTCATTTACATCAGCCAAATATTAAATAGATCTATTTAAAGAAATGTAATTTAAAATGTAATTAAAAGAAAAGTTAACAGTGGGTTTGTTTACTTCATGGATTAAACAAAGAATATTAACTATTAACAATGTTAATAGGCCGCGGAAATAAAATAACTTTGGTGATTCCATGAAACGTAGTCAAAACTGTAATAAAATTTCCACTTATATTAAATTTATGGTTATTGATATAACTAGTTGATCTTCAGATCAGAAGCCTAAACGTCCTATTTGCATCAGACATTATTCAACAGGTCTTTTTTATTTATTCCTTATTATATAATAGTAGATAGTGATTCGATTGATTTGTTCATAATCAGATACGTTCCTGAGGGGGGCTGCCGCCCCGCTCAACCCCCCACTGTATCTCTCTTTTTATACCTATCTGTATATCATGTAGTATATGTATTCTTAATAACTGAAAGTCTTGTATTATTTCCCTGAAATTCATAAATATTTGTACCAAATTTCATGCAAAAAGATTACACAGCATATCGGAATTATTTTGCATAACCCTGTAAATTAATTACCAATTCTATGCCCACAATTTTCAACAGAAAAAAAACTTGTTTTTAAAAATCTAATAAAATTTCATTACATATTTAATAGGGTGTAACCATGTTAAAATACACTTTTAAGAAATACCGACTATAGACCGTAATAGTACGAAATTCTTTTATGTATCTCGGAAAAGGAGCCACAGTTATTATAAACGCCAATAAGAAGAATACACCAAATTAATTATTTAATTTTTGAACTAATTTGCCATCATTTGGATTATTACAGTACGTCATCGGAATTCTTTTGTGTGGTCCCATAAATTATTTAGTCTATACATACCCATTTTTAAGAGTAAACATGGTTTTAAGTATCTTTATAATATATGTTAATTATATTATGTTCAATGCATCATAAACGCATTAAAGTGCGTTTAAATAAAAATTTGTTCATAAGCTCTAATGTCACGAAATTCTTTTGTGTGTCTCTAAAAACGAACTATAAACATTGTATACTTCAGTAAAAACTATTCAACTTATTTTACGTTTTTCATGAATAATTGTTCGAAATTTGACATAATTTGAATGATTACGTGACATTGTCAGAACACTTTTGTACATTAATTAGGAAGCCTAAGAGTACATATTTTTTTGCAAAAAACATAAGTTTAAACATCTCACTAATGCACGCTAATTTTCCTTTGTTGATTGCAAAGTAATGATGTTAAAATGCGTTTAAACGAAATTCAACTTATATGCCATAATGATAAGAATTTTGGCCTGTCCCTGTACACAATTCATAAACAATACAGACATAAAAAATTATACAGCTATTTCTATACAGAGCCTGAACGTGTGTGCCAATTTGCAAGTCAATCGAAGGACTTTTGCGTTCGCTATTGCGGTACATACAAATTCTGCCCATAGGCTGTAATGATAAGAAAACTTTTGGCGTGTACACGAACTACAAATGAAATACACACCCTAAACTGTACAGATAATTCCGTGGGGCTCATAAACATGTGTACCAAATTGCAATTCAATAGCGTGATTTTTGTGGCCGTAATCGCGGTACATTCAAATTCTTCCCATAGGCCGTAATGATAAGAAAAAATTTGGCGGGTTCATGTACACGAACTACAAGTGGAATACGCACCCAAAACCATACAACTAATTCCGCTGGGCTCATGAACATGTGTACCAAATTGTAAACCAATAGCGTGATTTTGGCGGCCGCTATCGCGGTACATACAAATTGTTTCCATAGGCATAAATGATAAGGAAATTTTTTAGCGTGTCCCTGTACACGAACTGCAAATGGAATACATGCATATACATAGGAATACATAGAATATTTTTTTTTAATTATTCGCCTGAAAATATATTTGATTATTTGTCGAAAAATGCATTAACTAGTAAACGTTTTTGGCAACAATTCAAAATTAAAATAACTAATTTTAAAGCTTTGTTATAGAAGAAACATTTATATTATATAGAAGATATAATATAGATAACTTACGGATATCTGTTTTTTTTTTTTTTGAGATATAAAGGTATTTGTGAAATCACGTTTTGCCCCCTGTCCCCCTAAGGGGGCCGAATTTTTAAAATTCTAGAAATTGGTTTTGAGTATTTATGTTAGCTGTATTTTAAAGGAAATTTTTTTCTGATACTTGTTTTTTTCTTTGAGATATGAAGGCTTTATATGGTAATAATTATTATTCATTCTCCTAATGTCCGAATCGCACTACTTGGCGTAATTACTTTTGACCATAATACGCACTTAAAAAGAATTGTTTAACATTATCTAAATATTCTTAAAGCCCTTTAAAATGTTAGATTTATTTTTCCAAGCTTTTGAAGTCGTGGCAGATTCCTCATTTTCAAGTTTATTGAAAATATAGAAGTTCAATAAAATTTCATAAACGCTCCTAATAAATTATAAACGCTATCTGCGTAAATTTACATCGCATAAATTGTTGTCGTGTACAGAAATAATAGCACATAAAAAAGACGTGTAAATAATCTTATAATTTACTATGTAAAATGAGGTTCATGTAACGAAAAAATAAATCTGCGAAAAAGAGAGATAGTTGATTCTGGAAAATAATAATAGTATCAGGTAAGTGTACTGATTTAAATCCACCTCTTTAATTTCCCATTTTTTAACACTTTTATTGAAAGAAAAACAAATTTATTAATCCCTTCAGCATAAATAACATATCGCTTTCCGTCATTTGAATTATTACAGTTTACACACTAAGTTAATTATTTCAAAATGATTGATAAAAATCTGTCAAAGGTGATTTATGATTATATAAAATTATGATTGTTATCATATCACCCTGAACAAACACGGGCAATTGTTTTTTAATTCTCACCGTACCCCGCAAACAACATAAATTAGAAAATACTTAATTGTGTTTTAAGTAATTTGCTAACCGTCATAAATTAAATAATTGCATTTATCCAAAGAATTGTTTCCTTGTTTATTCAACTCATTAATTTTGTTCCAAAGCGAGATTCAATTAAAATTATCTGTAGCAGAGAAATATGTGGTAACTACCCTTCCTACCCCCCTTCCTTTACCACTTCCTTCACTTCTTACGACACTTCACTATCTATTTTCTCCCAGAATTTACATAAACTGAAGGAATTGCCTTCCGCTCTAATGTACAGCAACGCCTTGGTATTGAGTGTTACTTTAAAACTTAGAAAACGAGTCACGTATGAATTTTTTGCCTGCTCAAATTACAGCACCCACTTTCAAAACATTGAGAATCTTTTCATTTTTCTTTCACTTTCTATTTCTAAATGCTTAGTTGGCTGTTTTCTATTGTTAGATTAACAAATCATTTTTTTTTCATTCAGCGCTATACTTTAGTCATGGGGAATTTTATTATTCGTGAGAACGTTATATCTCCATCAGACTACTTGTCTACTTTCTATTTCTAAATGTTTAGTGAGCAGATTTCTTCTGTTACTTTAACAAGTACTTAGTTCCCGATGCATGGAGAAAATTTCGGTTCTCCTGAAAGTTTTCGAACTGTATTCTCCGAGGTTTTTATATTTTTTTGCGAAAATCCGAAATCGCCAAACTGGTGTGGTGTCCGTCTGTATGAAATCGTATTTTTTATTAGTTAGCTGCTATATAGCTTTATTAGTTTCTTTATTAGTCTTTCTAGACATTACCTTATGAATGAATGATTGTAAAATAATAGGATCAGTTTTAAAATATTTAGGATACCGTCAAAAAACTTAATAACATTGAACTTTCTGTTTTGAAAATTTCATGTTACTTGAAATTTAAACTTGTCCCCAAGTCAAAATAGACTGCAGTAACAAATTGAGAAAAAAAAATATGATCACTCTAAAACGATGATGCCTGAAATGCGTTGTATAGCTATATAGCATATAATTGTGGAGGTTTCTTTCAATTATCTGCATGCATTTATACGTCAATAACACGTAAATTGATGGAGATATAAAGGTCCTATTAACTAAATTAATAATAATTTCATACAATATTAGTTTTTAGCACACAAAGTTTTAAAAATAATTCAATTTCATTTTTGAAAACAGGATATACTTGTATTATATTAGACAACACACACTGCAATCGGAAATAAAAATATTAAATAGCTGATGGAATATGGGCAATTTTATTGAATATATTTTAATTGTGCATACAAAAGACATTAAAAATGTTTCAGTTAAGAAATTTATTAGCCAAATGCATACAGTATCTCTCAAAAAAGACCCAACCAAATTTCGCAAAAAATTTAGAGATATATCGTGAACAGTGTTTGACGAATTTTCAGCACTTTCAAAGAAAAAGTAACACGATAAGGAGTTTTAAAAATATTTTAATTGTCGCTTAATATTAAAGGCGAATTGTTCTGGCCTTTTTCGATATTAGCTTGAAATTTCTCCAGGGTAATTCTATAAATTTGTCTAATAAATTAGGCAAAAGAAATTTTACGCGTGCGCAGTTAAAATTATTTATTAAAAATGTATACATTCCATCAGATAATTGAAATTTTTATATTCCGATTACAATATGTTGCGTTTAGTATTATGTGTTTCCTAAAAATAAATTTCCATTGATTCGCGAAAGAACTGCATGCTAAAAACAAAAAAACATACGAAAAGTTATTAATTTTGTTAAACAAATATTTATACATATAACTATAAATATAAGAGCTTTTGACATGCAAATAACCGAATGTTACAGTTGTAGCGCATTTTAAGATTATTTTTATTTTTATTTTATTTTATCTTTAGGGCTCTATCTTATCTGGGCGCCAGCGTGAAGTTGGCACTATCATATTAAAACGACTGTAATAATGTGTGAATTAAAGTGGCTATAATTTGAATACTTTTTGGTACAAACGAAAATTCAAGTGCTACAATTGGGTACAAACGAGGTACAATCGATTGATATAGGTTTTGAGTTTTTTTCTCGTTGTGGTGGTGCCAGCGTGAAGTTGGCACCACCAAATTAAAATGGCTATAGTTTAAATATTTTTTTGGTACAAACGAAAATTCAAGTGGTACAATTGGGTACAAACGAGGTACAAACGATGGAGATAAATTTTTTTCTCATGGTGGTGGTGTCAGCGTGAAGTTAGCACCACCAAATTGAAATAGCTATAGTTTAAAAACATTTTCAGTACAAACGAAATTTCTTGTGGTACAATTGGGTACTAACGAAGTACAAACGATTAAGATAAATTTTGAGTTTTGTACCTTTGGTGGTGGTGCCAACTTCACGTATACGGCTGACCAACGTGTTTTAATTTTTCGGTTGTTTTGTAGATAAAACTTATATATATATATATATTTTTAATAGGTCCATAAAATCTAAGGAAATAAAAGGTATAAGCGAAGGAGAAATTAAAAAATGCTTTACACGACAAAAAATTGCATCAAGTAGACAAAAACATTTAGATGCTTGCTTTTTTTCAAAATGGGCCTATTGGTGAGCAGCACTGCAGAGCAGGGGAATTGGATGTTCATTTAAAATTTAATGTATTTGATTAAGTTCATTATACTAGCATTATTTTCTTGTAAATGACAACATAGCGTGATTTTACGAATTGGTTATTCTCAAACAAATCTGGAAGATGTAAACGTGTTGAAAGTTAGTGCTTCTCGCTGTAAAAGATGGGTAAATTATTTTCTTTTCCTCACATGAGTTTTTCATAAAAAATTATGAAGTATAGAGACAAAACTCTGGGGTTTTAAATTAAACTAAAATAAGTTTATTAATTTTAAGTATATTGGAGTGTAAAGGTTGATATTTTTTATTTACCAACTATGTGAAAAATACCAGAGCCGGGAATCGAACCCGGGCACCTCCGCTTAACGCACGGATGCTCTACCACTAAGCTACCCTGGCTGACAACCAGCTAGGCATTTCTCGCATAATATTCGTTGGCCAAGTCACCGAGTCTGCAAACGCAGCTGTATCAAGTGTAAAAAATATCAACCTTTACACTCCAATATACTTAAAATGAATATTCACGGTTGATGAATTCATGAATAAATATTTCTAAGTTTATTAATTTTGTTTTAGCTTCTTTTGTAAACTCAAATAATGTTTTCTTATTTGAGTACTACAGGTTAAGATTTGGCGTTAAGTGTACTGTCGCGAGTATTTTATCTTTTCATATTTTGTCTTATTTTAATTAGTTTAGTTGTTTAAATAACTGGTGAGAAATTACATACATATGTTAAAAAATTGTTATTTCTCACAAAAGTTTTTTATTTATTTCCATATTTGTTTATGAGTTCTTTAATTTTAGTACATAAATTAAAAAAGAAATTAATTGAAAGTAAACATATATATGCTTAAAATATTAATAAACTGTTTTAGGAATACAGGTATAATGTTTTAAAAAGTGTAGAAAACTTACGAATAAGTAATATAGCATTATATATAATAATAAAAACTACATGCTTAAACCACACTAAATGATAACACCTCTGAATCATTTAGAGACATGGGTTAGTAAGCTTAACTTCATATATCCCTGAAGATTTTTGGAAATTTTTTTAAAACAAAAAACTGAATTTTTTGCGGGTGGAAGGAGGAGAGTGTCAGTAATTTCTTGTGTTATGAAGAGGTAAAAAGACAAATTTTGTTACACTATTTATTCAAAATTTTATTCAACTTTGCATTTTACATATTTTTTTCTTTTTTGTGTTGTGTAAGTAGGTTATAAAAGTTTATAAATTAAACCTTTGTCATGTGCTTATGCAATTAATCTATATCTACATTAACAGCAATATATCAATATAGGTAATGACGATTTTCGCAACCCATGTTCTGTTAAATAAAACATATTTCTGCTAAATGAGCCGTTACAAATCTTAAAATGTCTGAACTTTCTCAGACTTGTTAAGCATGACACATTTTTTTAACACAAGTTACACGCATTGATTAAGTAAATCAAACTGATAAATACATGTGAGTGTGCATTTTAGATAACGTGTAAATAGGGCTTAAAAGCGTTCCCATATCAATCCATTTACGTGTAATGTTTGTCTTAATTTCATGAACCAGCTCTTTCGTTTTCATTACTGGGAATTTTCAAACTTTGATCTCAATTCCAGCTTATTTGCATATTTTTGCCTCTCGAGTAACCTATTGTTAATATTTCTTTGAACTAAAAAAAAATATAAAACGCTTGCAAATCATAAATAACCTCGTGTCAAAGCTCCCAGACAACAAGGAACACTTAGAGGGCATTATTGAAACGGCAAGTGTCAAAACATATTGGAGCCTCTGATGTCTATTCGCAGAAAAGTGGGGACAGAAATTCGAGCACTTATTATCCTAAGATGACGTGACTTCCATCACAATTTATGGAAAGAAACATGATACTCTTATTAGCACTTTTCCTTTAAAATTCTTGTAACAATGCATCACATAGACATCGGAATTTTTACTCTCTTCCATATGCATAATATGAAATGGTTAAAATCGTAAAATCTTTCCTTACCTGGATTTTGATGCAGTCAGACGTTTTGGAATGTCCTGAAGCAGATTTGATTATTTTTTGTCTTATTATGAGTATGTGTGTTACTGAATATGTTGTTCTTGATGCTATAAATCTAATTCATGAAATTTCTTAAACCTTTCACCGTAAAAATTGCTGCAAGCAAAACAGAAAATATATGTAACTTTCCTAAAGAAAATTTCCGTATAAAGAAAGTTAGTGTGAAATTATTCTCAATCTGTCAAAAAAAACACATTTTTTCTGCACAGGGATATAATCTACAACTACTGAAATAGATTTTATCTGATGAGTACATCTTTTTTTTTCAGTTTTCATAAGGAAAATATAGTATCAAAGAAGCATCAAGTTACTGGGTACATTAAGAAATCACCTATCTCCTGATATTTTCTGTATTGTTTATTACAGAAAATTTCTGTCAACGTATTTTTCCTGTAGTTTACGAATATTTTCTGTATCTACAGAAAATTTCTGGCAGCAAATGGGACTTTTTTTACAGTGTTATATGTAGTTCAATGGATTTTTTTACGTGTTTATCCAGTCCCTATCGCATGATAGTTCACCTGCTATATAGGTTTTTTTATTGCTCTTTTGTTATGTAGATTTTTATTTTCTAACGTTTTATCTCGAAACATTCTGATTTTAAAAGCACTACAGAGCTTAATATATAAAATACTCATTTTGAGAAATTATATCGTTTTAACGAAAGTGTATATCATCTAGAATTTGTAGCAGTTATGCCTTATTTTCCACAATGCTGTTCATCTATAACTCAGCCTCTGTGGAAGGAAATCACTTAAAATTAAAAATGTATATGATGATAAAAGATGGTTTTGTGGGTGAGAGATAGCAATGTAATCTTTTACTTTATTTTTAGTGTGAAGAACATTTATCAATAAATTGTCATGTCTCACTGTTCATCATTTGCGTATCAGTTATATCTCAGTTTCTACGATTATGAAATTTACTGTATTTGATAGTTATAATAAACTTCTGTTGATTCAATTTTCATTTAAATCATACAGTAATCACCTTTTTTCGACTCTTTTCTACTACGACTTTCTGATTAACATTGAGGTTGTGATTCAGTTTCTATTGGATAAAAATTCACAAAATGCGTGGAATGAGTGTAATATTCCAGATCTTTTACATTTACTACATACATTTACATGGATTTAAGAATACAATTTTTTTTTTACTTATATATACAATACTAAGAACAATTTTTAACAAAAATGTTATGTTATATAACAAAACATTCAAATTACCATTTTATTTTTTTCATTTGAGAGAGATAATATGCCAAAGCTCTTTGCATTATCCCAAATTTGATGCTCTTTGCATTTACTTTTCCCGGAAACCATTGAATTTAGTCGAAAAAATAAAAATATTAAAATCACAGAATGATTTGCGCTGCAAATTTCTGTAATTTGTTTGTGCTGAAAAAAAAATAATAATATCCTCTAAACAGTATTTCAGTGATTATTTATACTAAAACAATTTTAAGCACAAATGAGCTTTAATTAATATCTTATTGCTGCAATTACTTATAGGTACAAAAAAAAAAAAAAAAAAAAAAAAAAAAAAGAAGAAGAAGAAGAAGAAGAAGAAGACATTAAACCATTAAAAGAACAAAATGAATGAAAATAATCAAAATCGGTGGATCTGAGTAGAATTAAAAATTTACATATTCTTATTAAATAAACAAATTTAGATAAGACTTTTAAACATAGTAATAAGGCGTAGATTGATCATCGCGGGGAGAAATGTGATTCCTTTTCATTAGGGAAAAGGCAGCCATTTTACGCTGTAATCTTCGAGTGAATATAACCGGATAATTTAGCTTATAAAATTTATGTACTAAAGGTGAATGAAAAACTCCAGATACAGTTTCAAAATCTTTTTTTTTTTTTTCTTTTTTTTTTTTAATAAATAATGACATTTAAAGAATTTTATTGTTTCTATCTACTATATTTCTGCCTGGTACAATTTACTTGCATCTATTTTGTTTTGAACACTTACCAACAAAGTTATAAAATGTTTATGACTTCGGATTGTCTGTCTGTCCGTGTTCTAACTCCTGTAAATATTCATGGAATCCCTTAAAACTGATATATGTCTTGGGATATTCCTTATTGGCTCAAAAACCGCTAATGGTTTGTACATAAGAATATCTAAATATGCAAATACCTTAAAAAATATTTTAAAATATTAAAATATTAAAAAATATTAAAATTAACAAAAATAATTCCATTATATATCTTATTAAGAGCATTTAAATCATAGTGATAACAAAGCAACTGATTTTAAAAATTATATTTTTCATAAATTAGGGAAATATAACTTACTGGTGAAAACTTATCCCCTTTCCTTCCATGTATTTATTCGAACAATTAAAAGCAACGCAATATTTCAGCATTTTCAAAATTCAGCTCAACCTCAGTTGATTTAAACTCGTTTCCCTTGAAGAATCGGGCACGCTCAATTTCAGTTGAATTTACGATCGAATTATTATTTATAAAAATGCATGCAAACTTAAGCTGCGTCATTACGATTATGTTATAAAAATAAATAGCGCACTGCATTTAAGAAAAAAAAAAAAAACTACTTACATTTTTTGTAAGCAGAATTTAATTTAGTGCGACAGGACTTATTTTAATCTGTTATTCCACATAAAGGCATCTAGTAACTGTCTTATTTCATTCCCTAGTATCAATTACTATATCTATTTATCAAAATTACTTTGGGATAGCTTTAGTATAGTAGCCCCTTGGCAGCTTTTATATTTTTGTTGTACTTTTGACGATGAATTAAAATGGGTATCAGAATTGTGTAAGTTTACATCCTGGCGAGAAATGACCGAGCTACTTCGGTGGTTAATTTCAAATTTCGAATATTTGTTGGTTATATACAGGAGATATAGCCAACAAATATTCAGAATCCATCATCAATGCGTATCCAGAAGGAATAGCCAACAAGTATTCAGAAGCCAACATCAACACATATTCACAAAATATCGTCAATAAATATAAAGAAGTCATCATCTGTGTATATCCATAAGATATTGCCAACAATTATTCAGATACCAACTCAGAAGATGCCGTCAATAAATATTCAGAAGCCATCATCAATTCCTATTCAGAAGATATTGCCAACAAATATTCAGAAGCCATCCAATTTATGAATGGCAATGGTCTGAAATACCGAAATCAGTAGTTGATTTTTACATACAATCAAGAATGATTTTATTACTTATCAGTAGAATCTAACAAATGTAAAGGTTTTTGCAGATTTGACATAATATTTTAAGAAAGTTCAAAAATTAAATGGTAAAATTGGATATTGGTGAACATCTTGGCAAACTCAAGTAATACAATAAATGGCGATAACGCAAAATCACAGTCTCAAAAAAATAGTTCTGTCGTACATAATAATGATAATTATAATAATAATCTATTCTGAACATCTTTGGGTATTATTTTGTTGATCCATTGAAAAGTACTTTCTTAAGTTTTTTTTCGTGGTTTAATGAAGAAATTTCAAGTTATTCAAAATCAAACATCAGATATTTAATTTGAAAATAATTACGAGACAAAAAGAAATTTTTATATGCCACGTTTTTAAATTTTCTGTTGAATCAAATTGACTTGACAATTCCTATGTATTAATAAATACTTTTTTTTTTTTTGAGTAATTATCCCATCAACTTGAAAGGAAATTATCAAATGCGTAGTAAACAGAGCAATTATAAAAAAATTTCAAAAATTAATTAATTGAATAAAAGTATTAAAAGAATGCATTGTCATCGTGTTCTGAGCTATTCTAAAAGTTTCAAATGTCTAGCTAGTCGGGAAGTTAGTTAAAAATCGATTGCAAGATTTGTACTGGACAAACAAACAAGAAAGCGAGTTAATAAAATCGCGGTAATTAGGTTATTCAAAAGTTATTCAAATGACTCAGGCCAAACTTCAGCTTATTCAAAAATTATAATTTTGCTTTAACATTAGAACGGTCATTAGCTTTCAAATTCAAAATCACACGCCCCGGTCGTTCTAGAGTTAAATCTCAATTAAGACGAAAACTAAAATGGATGCTAAAATTTAGTCTAAAATTTGTGAGGCTGGATTATTTTAAAAATTTCCCAAATAAATTAAAATTTTTATTTTTTTATTTTTCTTTTATTTAAATAGTTTTTAATAAATTTTAATATGCTTACTATTATTAGATTTTAATTCACATGTACGTTAATTATCTTAAAAAAGCAGTTTACAAGAAATCTACATGTCTACCGTCCCTTTAAGGACCGAAAATTATACTAATTTCACAGGCCTACAAAATTGAAGGTGACAAAATTTGATTTGATAATTTTAGCTGAACTTTATGTTTTTTGATGTGCTGAAACCGAAGATGCCGCCCATTTTTCTCTATCACATACAGATTTTTGTCAATACAAGGTGCTTAGCGACACAATTTCTTACATATACCATCTTAACAATAGGTTGGTTGGTTGGTTAGTATGGTTTTAGGTCGCACTAGTGCTGCGCTATTACAACAATAGGTATCCATGATTAATTAATCCCGAAAACATACTACAAAACATGCCATATAATTATATTGGTGGAAGATTAATGGAAGAAATTATATTGGTAGGTATTAACCCTGTATTGACAAAAATCTATACGTGATAGAGAAAAACTGACTTCATTTTCGGTTTTAGCACACCAAAAAACATAAAGATCAGTTAAAATTATAAAATCAAAATTTTACATGTCGACCTGTGTTTTCATTGCATATGACGTAATACTCTTAAATAATTATCAGCTAGGCAGCACTAAATTTAGTAGAACATGACAGGTCTCTGTAGATCTTCATAAAACTTATCATTAAAACTTCTACGTGTTTAAAAAAAAAAAGTTTAACCTAAAGCAGTAAGTTAAAGTAACTTTAAAGTTACTGCTTTGGATGCTACTTCATCATGAAATGTCGAATTTTTTTGATCGACATCCTGATACTGTATTAAAACGCGTTGAGTGTCATAATTAATCATAATTCTGATAACTTCTGGTGTAAATCCAATGTTTTATCACAAATTTAGAAGGAGAAAAAAACATACTTTATTATAGACCCTTAAAATTTGCTTTCTTGTTCACACATGTTTCGCCATAACACAAAATTGTTTATCTCATTTCATAATTAGTATATTACTTTTTATTCAATCTTTAACACTTTTATTTTATTTTTATTAGCTGTTTTTATTTATTTTTATTTTTATTCTTATTTTTACTTCCTTTTTTTTATTTTTTCATTTCTCTACATTGTTATTTTTAACGATTGTTTATTTTCTTCGATAGATTTTATTTTTTACTTTCTTCCATGTACATAAGAAGAAAATGTTGGATTCTTTAAAATTTTCGATTTCCAGTTTTCAGTAGATTTTCCTCATTTTGAGATGTCCTGAACACAATTTAACTTTTTTTTTTTTTTTTTTTTTTAAATGTTGCTGTGTTTATGTGTCGGTGTGCATGTGACTTGCCAAAATTTCATGGACACTATATCTCAGGAATTAATGAACAGAATTTAGCCAAATCTGATATTTTGTTGAACCTTGATATTAAAATGGTGCTGATTACATTTAGGGATCAATCGCTCACCAGATGGCGCTGTCAAGCTGGTTTTCCATAATTTATAATATGGTAGTATAAGACAAAATTTTGAATAAAGGCATTAGAATTATTCTTAACTAATGTATATGAAATAAAAAGTAGAATAGTAATTAACCTGATGAAAGAACTTCATATGTAGGAGCATCGCTTCTTTCATGTAAGAAGTATCACCTCCCCTTCTACGAGGTTTGCAAATTTTTAATATGAGAATTTTTCAAAAAAAAAAAAAAAAAAAAACCTGTCAGTAGCAATGGTCGTCAATAAGGTGAATGGTCGTACCAAACTGAACGACTGATTTGCGATAATTTGAAACAAAATTATTGTTTATTAACATTATTATTATTTTTTAAAAATCTTGAAGAAATTTATTTTTTTGAAATGTCTCTACAGCATGGACTTTATTTAAAAGTTTGTGTTATACTTCTCTGAGATAAAAATCGTCTATATGTCTCAATTAATATAATTTTAATAAATAATATTTTTAATAAATAGTTTTAACCACGTCGATTTGCATAGAAAAATATAGGCGAAAGTTTTGTGATAACAACAATATAAGTTTTTAACTGTATTTGTATACATCATATTTGAATCGACAAATCTTGTATTATTATTGTTCCGATGCTGTAATTACCGCAAAATTACTGATGGAATTTTTCTCACTGTTTAAAATTGATGTTATCTATGAAAAAATGCATCCACTCACTCACTGAGTGACTGACTACTGACTCAACACGGCCGGGGCAATTCCATGGGAGATGGGGGTCATAAATTTTTATGTGAAGGTTATTTTTAGGACCTTGATCCCTGCTAAGGCGGAGTTTTGCGAAATTCTTCCCCTATTCCCCCCTTTCATAAAATCCAGATTTTCCAAGCAGATTATTACTATCAAGAATGGAGTACAAAAAGATTGAAAGTGGCCGTGTGTCAAGGAGACACACGACCACGAGTATTCTACCAAGAACACGTTTTGCATTTTTTATAATTATATATATATATATGTATATATATATATATGTATATTGGGGGGGGGGGGGTACTAAAAGACAAATTCGAGAGTACTCTCTTTGCCTTAAATTTTTCCTAGGGAATCTATAGGAATTGCAAATGTCGGCGCGTAAGTTGGTCATGTCCACCCAACATCCACTGTGACGAAATTTTACGAAATACGCGAAATTTTGAAACGTGTCTATTGCCCCTTCCCTTTCCCAAAGGGTAGGAGGGGCAATAGGCACGTTTCAAGCGTAACTTTGCTTCAAATTACCTCAGAAAGGTAATATTTTATGTGTGGGTTGGTTAGGCGTATCCAACACACATAATAAAGGGGTTTAGCGAAATTTCACCTTCCCTCTGCCCTTTCAAGCACAGGGGGAAACACGTTTTCAAGCATGACTCTGCTTCAAATTATTTCAGAAAAGCAATTTTTTGGAGTATTGATTGCTATATGTTTACCCAATATACGCTACACAGAGGTTTTGCGAAATTTCTCCCTCCACCCCCTTGGGAGCGGGAAGGGAGCAAATTCACCTATTGTGACGGGATTTTGTGAAATTCTCGTTTCAAAAGACTCATTTCATGCATAACTCTGCTCCAAATTATCTTAGAAAGGCAATTTTTGATGTTTAGGTTGGTTATACGAACCCAACAAGTATTATAAAAAGATTTTGAAAAATTTCTCCTCTTCCCCCCTTTAAAGGCGAGGGAGGATCAAAAATACATTTTCAAATGTAACCCTATTCTATATTTTCCCAGAAAAACGATTTTTTGGTGTGTGGGTTAGATATGTGTACCCAACACGCATTATAAAACGATTTAATTAAATCACTCATTTCTCACCTCTTGGGGCGAGTAGGACCAAAAATCACGTTTTTATGCTTAACTCTGCTTAAATTGTTTCAGGATGGCGATTTTTATTGCGTGAGTGCTAGTTAAGTTACACAAGACACATTTTGACAGAATTTTGCAAAATTTCTAACTTCACTTGCGGTGGTAGGTGGAAGAGGGAGAATGAAAAGCGGTTAAGGCGCTGCTGAAGTCAGTGGTGACCCGGGCTTCTCATGTTCCAAGCGAAAAGACCACTTACGAAGGCAACGATAAACTTAACTGAGAGTTTAAAGATTGCAATGATTTTCTTTAGATTTTTATACTAACAATGATAGGAATTTTCAACGTTCTTTTGAATATAGTGATCATAAAAGTGCCCAATGCCTACTAGTTCTATATAATTGCGCAATTGTTTGATAGGTTTGAAAGCCGTTGTATTAAAACTATGTTGATTGAATTTGGATGCATACCAGCCGAAAGGTAGCGCTGCTATGCAGCAAATTTTCCCTTATGCAGGAAGTCTATATTTTATCTTTTATTGTATACAAATGCACCAAACTTGATTTGCAATATGCTCATTATAAAAAAGAGTCCTGACGAAATTTTGTGTACAGTGACCGACAGCAATACACCTACTACTATTTTCCGTACGAATACTGAGTATCTGTTTTTTAAAATTGTATCATACTGAATGTGAAAAAGTTTTCGTATTAGAAGTTACGATTCAATATTTGTTCATGTTGAATGGTAGGTGTCGTTATTATGTTGAGTGATACAGAAAAAAGTTCTGTCATGGCCTCAGCATACTAGTTTTGAAAGTATTTAAGTTAATTTAATATATGCTTTTTCTATTTTCTCAAAGCCGCCTTTTACATTTATGTAGCCTTTTAATGCATTATTTAAATTAATTATCTGCAGTTTCGCTTAATTGCATTATTTCCTTTTTTTTTTTCAAAATAATTTCTAACCTGTGATAGATGTGTAAACTTCCTGCATTCATTTGAGTGTTTCAAAACTCTTTCCCCAATCTATTCTATCTCATTTCTATAAGTATTTGTAATTTATGTTTCTTAAGAATCAATCTTACACTTGTAATTGCCTGTCACTGGTAGTTAGGAAAACATCCAGTGTATGTAAATACATGTTAAACGAATAGTTTCAAGTCCATATTGTCATTTATCACTACAACAGGTCGACTTTGAGGGGTACCTCTGGTCACTCCCTCCCAATATGTATTCGTTGTCCCAGATATCACTTGGATTGTTAATGAGTTGACCTGTACTGTTTTATTTAGATTTTAATTGGTGAATTTTTTACTTAAAAGATTAATATTAGGAAATTTCAAAGCATTTATCTAGCAGCGTGATTTCGAACTGTTTTTACGAAAAAAAAAATTCTGGTGTCATTTTGAATCATGACTTAATAAATTTAAATATAGGACGTATTACCTGCGGTTAAAAGATATTCTAATTAAAATTAAAGCAAGTAAGAAATATTATTCAAATATATAATAAAATTAGTTTGATTTTCAGTTGCAGAAAGACACACTTTTATTTGAAAATCAAAAGTTAAAGATAGATTACTTAAAAAAAAAAAAAAAAAAAAATTAGAGTACCTTTATAATTAGTAAATTTTTAAAAATAAACTAAAAATCTTCTCTGAACAACAACAACAAAATTTTTAGTAGATTCATAAAGTCATTTTTAGACAAGAATTTGTGCCCTTGATTGCTGAATCAAAACAAAAACTAAGAATATGATTATAATTATTTTTTATTTTTTATGCGAATTAATTGTGAATATGGTGATATATTCAGGAGGAGCTAACTTCTGCCCGATGATTCTCGATATCATTGATTTAACTACTTTTTTGCAGTTTTTGTTTATTTATTTTATTTTATTTTCATTTTATTATTTTATTTTATTTATTATTTTTATCTATTTACTTCTTGACCAATATAAGATGATATCCTCGCTTTTCTGCACTTAGATTGTGTGTGTTTTCAATTTCAAACTTCTTTTACTCGTCTTTTACTGTAAAAATTACGGAAGCCGAAATCGTATGTTTGTGAAATGATGCAACGAGGTAGTGAAATCTAAACACCAAGTTTGGCAACACTTTTAGAGAAGTTCTTTTCTCAGAAAGGAACAAGTAACGCTGTTTTTTTTTTTTTTTTTTTTTTTTTTTTTTTTTTGAGAATGTCTTTATAAAACTTACATTATAAATAAGCACATCTACAAATTTTATGTGTATACGAATACAAATGACTTCATAAATGCGAAAGTAATCAATTTGAATTTATTGTCCAAACACGGCTGTAAGGGTTTCCTGTTAAAACTTGGGGAATCTCTAAATGGACACCTACCTACTTATCCGTACCTGCCTGTATGTACCATTAGAGTGGTCATACAAATCATACGACTGACTTGAAATTTCGTGCAAATATTTAGGAGTTTATAGTAAATGAGCTAAACAGTTAAAGATGCCAGTTCTTTGTATTTTGACAAGAATAATAATTTACGACTTAGCTTTCGTTAAATGCGAGATACTTTTTCATCTATGCAGATGCCTAAATAATATTGATAAATTTACGTGTGTTATTTGAAAAAAAAAAAAAAAAAAGTGATATTGCAATGTCTCAAGTCATTTTTAGACAAGAATTTGTGCCCTTGATTGCTGAATCAAAACAAAAACTAAGAATATGATTATAATTATTTTTTATTTTTTATGCGAATTAATTGTGAATATGGTGATATATTCAGGAGGAGCTAACTTCTACAATACAACTTCAACTAAACATATATTGATTTTCTCCAAAGAAAAGCAATATTGTTTTGATTTGTTTTGAATTTGTTTTGTTTATATTGAACGGGTTTTGTAACGAATTTTTGGCGAAATTGTGGCGCCAAATTATTTTTAAATTAAACAGTATAAAAAGGCTAATGTAAATACATGTTACTTTAGTGAAGTTTTAACGTACGTTTGTAGAAATCAACTAAATCACTCACACGACTTTCTCTTACCCTGAAATTTAATACTGTAAATACAGGTTGGAGATTAAGAGGTAAGATAACGAGTACTGTTTTGTAAACCTATGTCAAACAATCCAAATTAGGCTTCGGAAGAATTTTATATGATAATTAGTTCTATGTGAGGGGGGGGCTGGTGCCTACCGTCAACCCTCCGTTTCATTAATGCACCTACCTTTATATAGAATTTAATTCGGTTATTAAAAATTAATTCTGTTTTTAAAAAGTAATTTATTAAAATTATTATTTAAGCAAATTATCTTTTATGATAATGCAGACGATTTCCATATTAGAGAAGTAGTATAACACTAAATATCAAAAAAAAAAAAAAAAAAAAAAAAGTTGAATTTATTCTCAATATTACATTTAAAAAAATCCATAATTAATTTAAATTATCGCAGATCGATGGTTCAACCATTCGTTTTAAAGGTATTGGCGAGCTCTTTTGAAAGATACCCATCATGAAAATTTACTCCCCTCGAGGGGGGCCCCCCAGGGGGGGAGGCGATGCTCCTACATACACAATTTTTTTTCACAGTTGACTATCTCTGTTACAAAAAATATATATTCGTTTCATTTGGTTCAGTGCAGTCTATAGATGCTAATACTTACCTGCAATTTCCCCCTAGACGTAATGTATTTGAATACTTTTGAGTGTCCCTGTACACGAAGCATTTGCTTCATCTCAACGGAAAGCTTACTGTAGCATCCCTATATGATACACATTTAGAATACCGAGTTTGGAATTTCTGCTACTATTTGTTCTTGAGATATGCTGATAACAGACACACAGACAGACACACAGACCATTTGCTAAAAACATGATTTTCGTATTCAGGGGACCTCAGAACATGTAAATATAACAGAAACTCACGTTCGAAAATTAGACCCTAAAACAATACTTTCTCGACCCTATGGGTAAGAGAAAGTAAAAATGCACATCAAGAACATGATACTAACACTTTTCACTTAAGGATGAACGTGGTGCCCTTTACCTTTGGGATACAGAATTAAAAATATTAAAGAAAAAATTTAAATTAATGAATTTAAATGAATTTAAAATAATTATAAATAATGGCGACTCACATTAATTTATCTGTAAATAAAACATATTGTAAATTGAGACAGTTTATACAATAATTTAATTTATTTTGTACATGAGATGATTATAATCATCCGCAATAAATCGTCTGTGAGGGAAAAAAAAAAAGACGACGCAGTAGCCCGGTTGCTAGGGGATGCATTCTTGAACAGTTGAACACCAGGTCCCGCAGTGAATCTCATTTTGGGCATGAACGTTTGTAGTTTGCAAATAAGCCAAATCCAAGGAAATGCACAAGTAACTTACTATAACCTTTATTCTTTACGTCATATTTGTTGGAATTTTTTCAATTATTTAGTTTCAGTACTTTAGTTAATCATTTTCTTAGCAGTATTTTCAATACTAAATGTAAATATCATATTTATGTTTCATTAATATTTTTATATCAACACTAGCAGGCTTTGCCCGCTTCGCTGAGCACTATACTTATATGAGTTGTCAAAATTCCATTACATTATTAATAATCTAAGTTAAAGTTTCCTCTGTATTCCGTAGAGGTTTTTCCCGCTCGCAACGTGAGGATTCCGGATCCACAATGCCTTCGGCAGCAACTTACCCGCTTCTTACTTCCCCTTCCCCAGCGGCTAAGTTTGAAGTTTTGCGAAATCTCACCAAAGTACATAATGCGCACACCTAATCAACATCCACACACCAAAACGCACCATTCTAACATAATTTAAAGCGAATTCAAACAGAATAACGTGTTTTTACACGTTTATTGCCCGACCCCAACGGGGTAAGTGGGTGAATTTCGTAAAATCTCGTTACAATAAGAGTCAGATACATATAAACAATTTGCGCACCAAATTTCGCGACCGCAGATCCCATATTTTTCCCAAGACAAATTTAGCGCTAAAGGGGGGGGGGAGGTCTTGAATTTGCAACTCCCTCCCCCCCTCAAAAAAAAAAAAAAGCGAAAATCACAAAAAAAAAAAAAACGAAAATGTGTTTTTGAAAATATTCTAAGGAAGACACGTGGCAATTTTCAATACCTTTGTAATATCTTTAGCAGAGCTCCACTAAAAAATCCGAAATGTCTTAAATTTTCCCCTTGAAAAACGATTTTCTCCCCTGCTTTAAGAATCAAGAATTCTAAAATCGTACATAATGTTTTATTTATACTCAAGGCTAGTCTCATCATGTGCAATTTTTTCACCGTGATGTAATTTGGGGCCGAGTTATGCTTACAAATTTTTTTTTTGCTTTCTGTCCGCTGAGGGGAAGGGGGTATTTCGATAAATCCCGTTTCTTTAGGTGCCGGTTGCATATAAAAAATTCAAGCACCAAACTTCGTGACCGCAGCTCTCATAAATTTTTTAGGACAAATTTAGCGCTAAAAAGGGTGTCTCGAATTTGTCCTTGGTAACACATACCTCCTCCACCCCCCCCCCCCCCCCAAAGAAAAAAAAATGGCAGATCACAAAAAATCAAAAATGTGTTTTAGGAAACATCCTAAGAAAGTAGCATAGCCTTTTTTCAACATCTTTATTCCATTGTTGTAGAGTTCGACTCAAATCAGGAATTTTCAGAATTTCCAGCCAAAAATCGATTTTCTCCCTTCTTTCCTTTAAAAATCGAAAATTCCTAAATCGCAGATAACGTTTTATTTGTACTCATGTCTAGTTTCCCCATGTGGAATTTTTTTATTGTGAAGTAATTGGGAGCCGAGTTATACTTACAAACGTATTTTTGTCTTTTTCCCCCGCAGGGGAGCACGGGGTGGGGGGAACCTCGGAAAAGTTGATAGACATAATTTTAAGTTGAGTAAAGACCTAAGTTTCTGCCAAGCGCTGTTGAATTCCGTCCAGCCGTTCTCAATTGATACCCGGACAAACGTGTTTTTGTCTTTTGCCCTCCAGGCGAGGGGGAACGGGGGGGAATTTCTGAAAAGTTTATAGGTATAATTTTAAGTTGGATAAAGATCTAAGTTTCTGCCAAGCGCTGTTGAATTCAGTCTAACCGTTCTCAAGTGATGCCCGGACAAACGTGTTTTTGTCTTTTGCCCCCCCAGGGGGGAATGGGGGAGATTTTCTGAAAAGTTGATAGATATAATTTTAATTTTGATAAAGATCTAAGTTTATGCCAAGCGCTGTTGAATTCAGTCCAGCCGTTCTCAAGTGATGCCCGGACAAACGTGTTTTTGTCTTTTGCCCCCAAGGGGGGGGGGGAACGGGAGGGAATTTCTGAAAAGTTGATAAATATAATTTTAAGTTGGGTAAAGTTCTAAGTTTCTGCCAAGCGCCGTTGAATTCCGTCCAGCCGTTCTCAAGTGATGCCCGGACAAAAAAAGCGACATACAGACACGATCACACACGATCAGGCAAAATATTCTGAAGCCATTTTCGGCTTTCATGGTGTGTGAAACGCGAAGATATCGCAAGATTTTTTGATTCTGACAAATTTAGAGACAAAACTCTGATTTTATTAATATAGATTTTCAAACAAAAATGTTTGGAATAAATAACTATTTAAAGATTGAAGAAAAACGTTAGTGTTACTTGAAATATAACGCTTAAAATTTGAATTTTTGATTAAAATTATATCCACAATAAAAAAAATCCCTTTTCGGCAAGCTTAAAGGCAAAGGTGGATTCCTTTACGTTAATGTTACAAAAGTAAAGAAATATTACATATGCCGTTAACACATACTTATTCAATAGCTTTGTTCCCACACATTACATTATTTACGTCGCCATTTTGTTTTTAAGAAATTTAATTATCAACTACTACTCATTCTACTTAAAACTTTAGGCTAGATTTACTGGTCAGTAAATGTTTCAATTTTTTAAAATCCAAGCTCATAATCATTCAACAAATAGAAGCTATAAAGATATAAAATTTGGTGACAAAACTTGAGATTTAGCGTCGAAATTTGTTATTTGGCGGTAAAATTGATAGTTGACGACGAAATTTTTGACTTGGCGACGAAATTCGTTATTTAATGACAAAATTTGGCGAGCCTGGCGATGAAAAATGGCAGCTTTGGCGTCATTATATTTTTTTTTTTTTTTTTGCACGCAAAAAACCTCATATCTCTTCACAGATCAATGTCTTGTTCCCGCTAGATAAAAAGTCAACGGAAGCTGAAACGTATTACTCTCAATTTCAATCGTAAATTTTATATTCTTGCGTAAACAGGAGTTCTAAACTATTCACCACAAACAATATTTTTATTTTATATTTTTAAATGATTAATTAAACTGTTACCATGTTTTTTATACTTTCAGCGATTTTTTTTTATTATCGTTTACACGTGACTTAAGCATTAGATTTTAAATTTAAGCAATTAAAGCTATACAAAATGTCGGCTTCATCACTATTGACGAAAAATCACTTTTTAACTTGTAACTTTTAAGCAATTGAAGTTATCGAAAAAGTTTAAATACAAAAATTGTTCTTTAGAGTAAGACGGTATTTCACCTGATTTGAAGTACTTTCCTATTTTCCATATTAAAGAAATAATGGCCAAATGAATATTTCCACCACCCACTATTTCCATCCCCTTTGAGCTGGATACCCCATCTACGAACTCAACCGAGATATTTACTGTCCTGACAACATATCCCGAGCTGGTTAAATTTAAATAAAAATTACTCCAGTTATCGTGTTCACAACTTAACATGGGGAAAAGCGTTATATATTTATAAACTTTTGAACGGAGGGTGGTTTTGAGTTCTAGGGGTCATGATCGGTGAAGATATGAAGACATTTTCCAGAAGTCGTGTCATGAGAACCATTGCAACAGGTATATCTCCTATAAGGAATCTACCTCATAACCAAAATCATTTCGAAATTGTGGATGTCTTCTACTTTTGTGGATTGTACTACTTTAAATAACATTTCATCTATAACAATCCTTTCCCAATATAGTGCAGAGTTAGTCTATGAAAACAAAGGTTAGCGAAAGCAAAATACTGTTTTCTATTTCAGTATATGTATCCATGCTATCTACAGAACAGAAGGAGTAACTATAAAAGAAAGGGTATTTCAATGAAACGTAATTATATAAAATTTAACTATATTGTCTTAAAATAAATGAGTTAATTCACCGTGTCGAGTTTTTTTTTTTTTTTTTTTTTAGTCGATTTGAGTTTAAAATGTACTTTTTTGAGCTAATTAGAAGCTTTTCATTTAAGCGAACTTCAGTTATCGATATTTATTAATACTTCAGTTATTTCTGCTCATTCAACCACTTGAAAGTGGCAACATTACTCTCTCTGCAACGCATTTCTTTAGTAGCACGCAAGTGCAACGGGCCACGCCATTATAAAGTAATCCAGTTTATTAAAATCATTAATAAAATAAATAAATTACTCAAATGTAATGAATAACTCAAGTTTGAATGCATTATGTTAACTCATTCAATTTACTAAATTTAACTCAACTCAAGATGAGAGGCAAATGAGTGAAAATTCACCCGAGTTATTTTCATTCTTTCGTTTAAAGAGAGTATATATGAAACTTAAATGTAGAATTTTATACATGACGTATGTTCCTATCAAAGTAGTAGCTCAATAAAATGAAGTTTCATGATTTTTTCCTCTAGCAAAAAATAAATAAATAAATAAATATGTAATTAAAAATTGTTAATGTTCACTTTTAGAAAAGTTATTTAAGGGAATTAGCAATCTTGTCGTTTTTTATTATCTAAATTTCAAATTCGTCTTTCTGCAATTATTGTAATTAGTTTTTAAAAATATAAAGAGTAATAATTATTTTTTACTTCCATTACCTACTACCGTAGGTAATGGAAGTATTGTATTCGGTCTGAAAATTCGATATCGGGTTTTCACCTGATTTACACGTTTTAAGGTCCCCTGAGTCCAAAAAAGTGGTTTTTGGCAATTGGTCAGTGTGTATGTGTGTGTGTGTGTGTGTGTGTATGTATGTATGTGGAGAATCTTCTGGCTATTATAGCTCAGAAACTAATAAAGATAGAGCTACGAAACTTTAGAATTGAAATACGTCTGGTGTACAGATGAAATTCCCAAATTTTGGTGAAAATTGAAAAACCGGAAGTGGGACATCGGAAACCGGAAGTAGATTCGTAAGTCCGTATCTCAAAAACGGCTCTAACGATTTTGTTCAAACTTGCTATATAAACACTCTATTAGATGTCCTTTCGAATGATATAGTTGGTTAGTTCAGGAAAATTGATAGGCATCCTGTATAAATAGCTCAATTTCAGGCCTTGCAAAGGTGTTCCTTTAAAAACGGTTGTACGGATTTTTTTCAAACTCGCCATATTAACTCACTTTTAAATATCCTTTTGTATGTAATTATTGTTTTCCAGTCAATAATTGATTTTTTGTAAAAGTTGGTATCTCAAAAACGGCTCTAACGATTTTCTCTTTAGGTAACTTTCGTGTTTTCTGATCACATTATCTCTCAAAAATGCATATAATACGTGTAGTAGTGGGTAATGGAAGTCGTGTGGTTGTTTCACACCAGATTTTTTAAATATGACAATCTCGTTTAAAATTTATTTTTAATTTTGCTCTTTTTTTTTTTTTTTTTTTTTTTTTTTAAATCCAGTGGTAATATACAAAAGTTATTAACTTTTATAAAGATTATTAAACACATTTCAATTGATTTTTTTTTTTTTTTTTTTTTTTTTTTTTTTGTGTGTGTGTGTGTGTGTGTGTGTGTAGTTTTTTGTGTTTGTTATAGGTACAGGAAAAGCTAAAACTTCTTGTAAAAGCATTTCATTTTTATTTATTTATTTATTTATTTACTTATATTTATTTATTTATTTTTGTAAATAAATTCTACCAAACGAAAAATACATTACAAATCAATCCATTCATAAACTGGCTTTTATAACAAAAACTGACACAAATTCAAAATTTAAATAACTTAGTAATCATTCCTTCAAGCAAATGAAAATATATTCTTTTGGACACGTGCTGTTTTTTACTGAACTGAAAGAATTTAGAACATTTTCAGAATTGAAAACGAACAGCTAACACTAATGTAATCATCATTCCAACCATTATTATGTTAATGTGTATCTCTTTACTCTTTGACTTATTGTTTCCTTAGAATAGGTGATTTTTTTTTTTTTAAATCACCGTGGCAGAAAAAGGGAAACTGAATTCTTTACAGTTCTAAGAGAACCCCTACAGTTTTTCGTCATTCAGCTAATTTTCAGTGAGATTTGAGACCCTCCACCAAGCTCATCATCATTCTTTTCGAACCCTTTACACCTTATGAACCCATACTTTTGATTCACTTTTTCTTTCGCCACTTCCTCATGAGAAATACACTGTGTTTCTGACAAATGGATATTCATTTATAAAAGTCAATCTGCGGTGGTCGCTCAAGATCCCATTTGGCTTGATAATAGACCTACATCCTACGAAACACTTGTTTGTCATGACTAATGACTTATAAATGCTGGTTCCTTCATGGCGAATTAATGTTAGTGGAGAATTCCGCTTCATATTTGGTTAATGGCTCTCATAGGAGAAGAAAGTAAGGCGAGAGAAATTTTACTCAAAAATAGTGTACTAACTTTAACATATATGTGTAGTACAGTTGAAAAACTTCTTACTTTTACCGGCATTAAAAAAAAATCTGGAGTGACTCCACTCGACTTTCCGAACATTGAGTAACTAACAGTTTTGTAGATAAAATAAAGAAAGAGGAGTTGCTAAACAAACAAAAAAGAGAAAACCATAACAGAGTGTTTGAGTATTTTTCTCCATATATCACACGAGGTTTTATTTAACGCTACTGAACTTTGAGCCCTTAGATCATAAGGATAAAGAATTTTTCGTTGTGTCCCTGTAAAAATCTATAAATGCTAGATTCACCAAAATGCTTATAATTAGTGCAACAGTGATTTATAATATTCATACAAATTTTCAGCTCAATTGAATAAGGCGTTTAGATGCTATCGCTGGTCTCATAGGCCATAAAGATAAAGAATTTTTCTTTGTGTCCCTGTAAAAAAACTGTAAGTGCTAGATTCACCAAAATCTATACAGTTGGTTCAAATGTGACCTATAACATGTGTACAAATTCTTTGCTGAGATTAATAAGGCGTTTAGACGCTATCACACTTTTAAAAATTTGGCAAAGAATTTTTCTTTGTGTCCCTGTAAAAAAACTATAAATGCTAGATTCTCCAAAATCTATACAGATTGAGTATCTGTGACCTATAATATGCGTAAAATTTTTTGCTCAATTGAATAAGGCGTTTAGATGCTATCGCACTTTTAAGATTTTGGTCCCTTGGCCATAATGATAAAGAATTTTTCTTTGGGTCCCTGTAAAAAAACTATAAGTGCTAGATTCACCAAAATCTATAGGGTTCGTACTATGGTGACTTACAATATACGTACCAACTTTCAGCTTATTCGAACGAAGCGTTTAGACGCTAGCGTGTTCACTCACAGACATACACACATACATACACACATACATACACACATACATACACACATACATATACACATACATACACACACACATACATACATCATCGTAAAAATAGTGAAAACGGACTCGTTGGACCTCGAAACGTATAGAAACATCAAAATCTCGAATTCGGATTTTTGACATGATTACAATACTTTCCTCACTATAGTGTTCGGAAAGTAAAAAGATTCAAAGGTTATCTATTTTATGCATATAGCGAGTTAAAAATGACTGTCCTAAAATAGTGGCGGCAGTATAATAAAACGCATATAAATATTTAAAAACACTGAGAGTCCTGATATAGTATCTAAATATGTGGATTTATAAAATACGGGATAGTAAATACATTTCGAAAAACATGAATAAAATATGTTATATGTTATATTCGCGGCAACAACTGTTTCTGGTCTACTTTTAAAAATGTATAGCCCCCAAAAAATTTTTAATAATACACATTATTATGCACTATAACCATGTTTCGTCGATAAGTTGACTTCAGGAAAAATACGCATTTTGTCAAATTGAATGTTTACATAGTAAAAGTTTTTAATCGCTTTACCATTTACCCATGTCATTCGGCATTGACATTTAATGCCATGAGACATTCCATATTTATTTATTTATTCTTTAATATTTATTTTATTAAGTAATAAATCAATTTATTCAACAAATTATGAATAGCAAAATCATTAAAAATGAAGGGGAATAATTGTAAGTCAATAAAATAAATTTATTCCAGACTTTAACTATGATTGCCCCTGGAAAACTATTCAAATGCTTTCATTATTAATTATTACTTTTATTATGTATTCATTTACGAGTATACTTGTGATGTAGATTATTACATATTATAAAAGTTGTTTTTTCTCTGAGAGGTAAGTAAATTTTCTAAATAAATAAATTTATAAATTAAATCATTTAATCTGAAACAACTATTTTAAAAACAGAGATATAACTCTTTTTAATCTATGAATAATAACTTAAATGCATACATATTCAATGTGATTTTTCTAAATTTTATGTGTTTTCTTTCATCTATTTTTTTTTTCTTTTTTCAAGGCAAATGAAATGAAATCTTTTATCTTTTCTCAGTAATACTTTTAACATAATTCTAACCTAATGTAATTTTTTTTTTTCACTCTGAAAGGATATGTTTTGCCTTATTAATTTCCTTTTGTTTTGTGAACGCAGATGTTATTAATTCGGCTTCTTTTCATTCTAGATCGAAATATAACTCGAGTGTCCTCTTGTCACCTAATTTTCATTCAAGTGCTAGGCAAAATATTTGCTCAGCTGGTCATTTCTCAGAAATTCAAATCTTGACGAAATAATGCCAGTATTAATAACCAGTTGTCAATGATAGTCTTTTCAAAAAAATTACACAATTATTTTTCGGTTTGAAAAAAAGCAGCATTACTCTTTCTGATACTTTCAACTTGGCGAATGTTAAAATAATAAACGCCACGCTCCAGTTTTTAACTTCACTTACCATTATGATATAGCCATGTAAAGTTTAGAAACTCCTGTTCCATACTGTTCCCTCACTCCATAACATCACATCTTTAATTTCATGGTCACATATGTTTGAATAAAACTTCCAAATAGTCAATGAATTGTACCTTATTACTTAGACAAATTATCGCCGCCTGGATTCTTACCTGAAACCACCAACGCAACATTTTTATTTACGCTACGGCAAAACAAAACTTTATTACAATACTAGTATTTGTCTGAAAAGATTATACTATGGATGATTAGTAAGGGTTACACATAACATCTAGCAGAAGCTTCCTCACTAAAAAAGAAAAAAGAAAAAAAAAAACCTCTTCTATCTATTTATGAATATGTATATAGATAGAAACCTATTTTATATTACTTTGTAAGAAGTACATAATTCCTTTCCTCTCACAAAAAAAAAGAGAAGTAAAATGAACAATCTATAAAAATTTTAAAGCATAACAAAAATTGGTACATCATCAGAAGCATATATTGAATAATTTTATGTAAAAAATAAATATTTTCTGTATATCTGTAAGTGCAAAACTAAAATAAATGTAAAGTAAATAATTTTTAAGTAAAGACCAATATTAAATAAAAGTTTATTTTAAATTAAATATCATTTAAAAAATATATATTAACGTTATTTCAAATACAGTTTTAAAAGATTGACTTCAGGACTTAAAATATTTAATACACTTTTTTTTTTTTTTTTTTTTTTTTTTTTTTTTTGGGGGGGGGGGGGTAAATTCTCACATTTTTTATTTTACGCTTTATGTTTGTAAAATAAATAAATAAATAAAATATTACTTTTTTTTTTTTTTTTTTGCAATAAAACATTATTATTATCTCTCTTTTCTAGTTTATTTTTTCCTGACGATTTTTCATTGTCACTGAAAATATGACTTTAGATGAAAATATGACTTAGAATGAAAATTCAATTAAATTTTCATCCCTTTGACTTCATTTTGTCAACGAATCACCGACCCGTTATCATTAACAAATAATTCCACAGACTAAAGTCTTTAAAATGAAAGAATGTGTTTTAATGTGAAAAGAAACAAATTTATTTAAGACCTTATTACCAGATGCTATTAGAAAATATTCAAATGTTTTAATTATTAAGCTATTGATTTCATTTCTCTTATGCATTCATTTACGACATCATAATCATTTTTCGAAAAATATAAAATAATTTATGTTTTTATGGCTACAAAATAGTACCTAGCAGAAAATATCGCACTTACAAAAAATCAATTTTGTTAATGATATTAGACTGCTGATAAAAAAAATAAAAATAAAAATAAAAATCTGGTGCGAAACAACCACATGATTTCCATTACCCACTGTTACACATATTATATGCATTTTTTGGAGATGTGATCAGAACAGATAATGTGATCAAATACCATAAAATTGACCTAACGAAGTGCAAACCTAAAATATATCCGGTAAGAGAAACTTAATAAACGTGTAAAGACATTAAAAAAAATAAAGTTTATATAGCGAGCTAAAAAATAAAAAATGCTAGAGTTATTTTACGAGATCTAAAACTAACCTACCTAAGCAGGATGACTGTTACTTTTCCTGTAATAACCACGTAATAGATGAGAAAAGATATTTAAAATGGATTTATGTAACAATTTTCAAGAAAATCGTTAGAGCCATTTTTAAGCTACTAACTTTTACCAAAATTTTGTATACTCAATTATTGACCGGAAAACAATAATTACATACAAAATGATATTTAAAAGGGAATTAATATGGCGAGTTTGAAAAAAAATCCGTACAGCCGTTTTTAAAGGAACCACCTATATCATTCGAAAATACATCTAATAGAGTGTTTATATAGCAACTTTGAAGAAAATCATTAGAGCCGTTTATAAGATACGGACTTACGGTCCCACTTCCGATTTTCCAATTTTCATCAAAGTTTGGAAAATTCATCTATACACCAGACCTGTCTCAATTCGGAAGTTTCATCGTTCTATCTTTAGTAGTTTCGGAGATATGATAGCCAGAAAATTCTCCATATACATACACACATACGTATATACATACATACACACACACTGACCAATTGCCAAAACCTACTTTTTTTTACCCAGGAGACCTTAAAACGTGTAAATCAAATGAAAACTCGATATCGCATTTTCGGACCAAATACAGTACTTCCTACGGTAGTCGGGTAATGGAGTAATACATATAAAAAGTAGATTTCTATATGTATCATCTTCAAGTAAAATTTTTTAAAGTGAAGCTTTAAAAATCTGTTTTAAGTAAAGAATTCAGGCAGTGCTCCCAACCTTCCAGATTAATTCATACTACTATTCTCTTAAAGTTTTCTCCGCTTATTTAATCACAGAATTTCAGCTAAAATATAAAGTGGATATTTCTATAAAAATTTACTGGTATTCAAAAATCCGGCAATTTGTCAAGTCTGTTCGGGTAAAGACCTATTTTAAAGCAAAAATCTGATAATAATATGTTAGCATTACTGAATACTTTAAATATAAAAAATATACTTTACCCTTCTGACCACCGCAGACGGATATATCCTTTTACTGAGCTATTATTTTTCCATAAAGCACTTTAAATTCAATAATTTCGCATTTTAATGATTAAGGATATATATATATATGAAGGTCATATATTATAGGCCTAAATTTTACCTTCAAATGCGCAGTTGTATTTCTAATTGTAAAAGCCAAACACGGAAAAGAAAACTTCAATAATTATGGATTTGCTTGATTATGGCTGTAACATGTTTTTTAAATATAAAGTTATATTTTATAATAATAACTTTTATTTTTAAATGCACAATTATATTTCTAATTGTAAAATAAACACGAAAAACATTACAATTTTTCCTTTTCCAGGCTATAACGGGTTTTGAAATTTACCTTCATGCGAATTAGTGTATTTTATGAATCTTTCTTCAAATTTCTCCCATTTCTCATTTTATACTTGATAGTTTCCACTGTTTATGCTTGTAAAAAAGAGATTGCAAAATCATTTTGAAATTTGTAAAATAAATCAATATGTAAAAACAATGTTTGTTATATTTCCTGTATGGCTGACAATCCTCTTATTCTAAATGTAGATTTGATGTATTTTACCAAAATTCATGATGTTGGCTTCATAACATAACGATTTACCAATAATCAACTAATATTAACAAATCATGTAAAATGTGATTTATTTATTTTTTTGTGAAAAAAGGAAGAAAATAACCAAATAAAGATAAATTTGTAAATTCAACTTTGTTTTCAATACTTACAGTATTTGTTCATCTTTCACTGATCTTTACGCCTTTGGCGATCATGATTCTTTTATTATTATTATTATTATTATTATTAAAAATTATTCAACACTTCAATTAACTTTTGAAAAATGAAGAGAAGAATAAAATAAACAAAAAGTAAGAATTTTATATAAATTTTACACTATTTTAATACGTAAAATAATTACTCGATTTTCACTTATCTTATTCATTCCTTTAACAATCATGATTTTAATTTTTTATCAAAAATTGTGCAAAGTTTCAACTAACTTTTTAAAAAAATATGAACAAAGATAAACAAAAAATAAACAAAAATAAGAGGGATTTCATATAAATTCTGTCGTTTTTTTTTTTTTTTTTTTTTTTTTTTTTTAATACATAAAATAATTATTCCATTTTCACTAATCTTCATTTCTTCAGCGATCATGATTTCATCTTCTGATTCGTTTAGATCTCGTTTATAAGGATGTCATAAAAGATTAAGGACTACTAATGCGCGTTGCTGATTGACTGATGGAGAGATTAAACGATAAGTAGGTTTAATGGGAAGAGGACGTATCGGATTACTTGAGCAGGTGTGTGAATATCAGTTGTACTCCCTATAAATAAACATCTTGAATTGGAAGGAAGGTTATTGTCTACATTCTTAAATCAAGTATGTAAATTATGCTCAGATGAACAAAATCGATCAATGAGAAAATAAAACTGATTGACGAACCTTTTTTTTTTTTTTTTCTTACCTTTCTTTCTTTGTAGTTAAGGTTGTATATCAGTCAGATTCCCTTTTTCTTTCTACTCATGTTATACAGTGGGATTTTTGTGGCTTCGTTTTATGAGAATATCTCATTAAAAAATGAACATTTTTTTGAATTTTGCTTTTTTTTTTATTATTATTACTCTTTGAATATGTCACCTTTTAACCCTTTATCTACTGCATTATGATACAGACAAAAATTGTGTTTGAAACACATATTTTTAGTTACTAAAGTGCATTATTTAAAGATATATATGTTAAAAATTATACATCACCTCATCATAATAATTAATGAGAATTTTGTGAGGTCGTACTTTAGTGTACCACTGGTACATAGAGGTCGAAAAAAATATTTCGACGTCAAAAAAGTGTAGAGAAATATTTACTCTTTATGTTCCTCATACATATTTTCTAAGATTAGTGGTATATTCTTGAAATAATATAGGAATTATAACACACATGAAGATCGTGAAAAATATCAAGCAAAAACAGCAAGTGCACTCCATAAAATCCCTTATGGAACAAAAATGGCTATATGTATCGTCTAATGCTTTGTAGTGAGATTAAAGGGAGGTACATCTGTTCCCTTCTTATAAATATCTTTGACATTTCTTCTATAAATTCGATTTTATACTCTTTTTAAAGTAATGGTACTTTAAAGTACCGTCAGTAGATAAAGGGTTAACTTAGTGAACAATCTTTTGAAAAGATTGGTTTAAATATTTAGTTTGGAGAACCAAACTTAGAGTCCTAAATTTACTTAATGAAATAAAATATTTAAATTATTATTATTATTATTATTATTTTTAATTGTTCACTAAGCTAAAAGGCAACATATTCAAAGATCAATAATCAGAAAACAGAATTTGAAAATCTTCATTTTTGAATGAGATATTTTCGTAAAATAAACCATTAAAAATCTTATAGGATTACATGGGAAGAAAGAAAGAGGTAATCTGATTGATTTACAGCCTTAAAGTCACCTTAGACTAAGAATATTTATGGGCAGACTAACAACATGCCAGAGATTTACATCTCAAGGCGAAAAGAATAATTTAAAAAAATAATAATAACGTTTTCTTTAATATGGTTTTTGAACTTCATTATAGTAAGTCTACAGTGAAACAATTATTGGTTTCCTTACTCACTAGATCTCACTCCATATGATTTTTACTTTCTTCTATCTTCAATAGAAGAAAGTATTGGATTCGTAAAAATTTTCGATTTCGGGTTTTTGATGGATTTACACGTTTTGAGAGATGTAGAACACGATTTTACCATTTTTAGAAAATGTCTGTCTGTCCGTCTGTCTGTCTGTCTGTCTGTCTGTCTGTGTGTGTGTGTGTGACAAAATTTTGTGGCAACTGTATCTCTGGAACTACTGCACAGAATTTCATACAAATTGGTATGTAGTTGCACCTTGACATAAATTAGTGCCTATCAACTTTTGGTAAAAATCGTCTCACAGGTTGCGTTGCCATCCCGCTTTTTCTAAATTTTTAACTGGGTGATATAGGGCAAAAATTTTCAAGATGGGTATCTTTCGAAAGGTCTCGTCAGTACCTTTAAAACGAATGGTTGAACTATAAATCTGTGATAATTTAAAACAAAGTTATCGATTTTTTTTACTTTTTACGAAAAAAAACTTAGAAAAAAAATCTTTTTTTTTTTTTTTCTCTCCCCTTAATTTTATCAAACTCCCATGGTTTCCGTGTTCTGACAAACTTAAACTAATTTTTGCTTTTTTCCCCTAATTTTGTCAAAGTCCTACGGTTTCCGTGTCTTCACAAATTTTAACATATTTTTGCATTTTCCCCCTAATTTTGTCAAAGTCCCACTGTTTCCGTGTTTTGACAAACTTTGACAACATTTTGGGTAAAATGTGAAAATTATTCTAAGTTTGTCAAAACACGGAAACCGTGGGACTTTGACAAAATTGAGGGAAAAATGCAAAAATTTGTTTAAGTTTGTCAGAACACGGAAACCGTGGGAGTTTGATAGAATTAAGGGGAGAGGAAAAAAAAAATGTGGGACTTTGACAAAATTTTGCGTAAAATGTGAAAATTTGTTAAAGTCCCACTTTTTTTTTTTTTCCTCTCTCCTTAATTCTATCAAACTCTTACGGTTTCCGTGTTCTGACAAACTTAAACAAATCTTTTGCATTTTCCCCCTAATTTTGTCAAAGTCCCACGGTTTCCGTGTTTTGACAAACTTAGAATAATTTTCACATTTTTTTTTTTTTTTTTTTTTTTTTTTTTTTTTTAATTATTGTTACTGAGTGAATTTGTATAGGAAAAGATAGAAGAAAGTCATGTGGTGGCCACAACATACTAGTTTTTTCATGCTGTCAATTAAGACACTCTCCTGCGTCAGGTGTTCATTAATAAGGGATCGCACATCAAACGCATATTATAATAAATTTCACGTGATACTTTATGCAATGCTTTTCCAACCATCACGTTTCTTTTTTGGATAGTCCTTTTTACTTTCCGAACACTATAGTGAGGAAAGTATTGTAATCATGTCAAAAATCCAAATTTGAGATTTTGATGTGTCTATACGTTTCGAGGTCCAATGAGTCCGTTTTCACTATTTTTGCGATGATGTATGTATGTGTGTCTGTATGTATGTATGTGTGTATGTCTGTGAGTGAACACGCTAGCGTCTAAACGCTTTGTTCGAATAAGCTGAAAGTTGGTACGAAAATTGTAAGTCACCATAGTACGAACCCTATAGATTTTGGTGAATCTAGCACTTATAGTTTTTTTACAAGGACACCAGGAAAAATTCTTTATCATTATGGCCTATGGGACCAAAATCTTAAAAGTGCGATAGCATCTAAACGCCTTATTCAATTGAGCAAAAAATTCATACACATATTATAGGTCACAGATGCTCAATCTGTATAGATTTTGGAGAATCTAGCTCTTATAGTTTTTTACAGGGACACAAAGAAAAATTCTTTATCATTATGGCCTATGGGACCAAATTTTTAAAAGGGCGATAGCATCTAAACGCCTTATTCAATTGAGCTGAAAATTTATATGAATATTATAAATCACTGTTGCACTAACTATAAGCATTTTAGTGAATCTAGCATTTATAGTTTTTACAGGGACGCAACGAAAAATTCTTTATCATTATGATCTATGGGCTCAAAGTTGAGTAGCGTTAAATAAAACATCGTGTAATATATGGAGAAAAACGCTTAAACACTCTATTATGCTTTTCTCTCTTTTGTTTGTTTAACAACTCCTCTTTCTTTACTTTATCTATAAAACTGTTAATTACTCAATCTTCGGAAAGTCGAGTGGAGTCACTCCAGACTTTTTTTTTACAAATTATATATCCCTTGCGCAGAGATATGCACGAATAACAGTTAAGAAAAACATGCAAATTTTGAAATAAATTAATGTTCATTATTACGTTCTCTCTCTAAATAAGGTTTTTAGTTGTGAATTAAAATTTTCATAATATATTGTTAAAAATTTATGTTTCTACTGGAAACGCAGTTATAAATAGAACACTAAACATTATCTCTAATTTTGCATTATCTTAATGTGAATGTGTATATTGTGCATAACTGTGTCTAATGAGTAGAAAAGCTTTCAATATAATTCTTAGAATATTCTTATTTTTAGAGATATTGTACCAATTGATTTGCATGCTATAAATACAGTTAATTTTATATAAGTTTTTTAACAAAAATGCCGTAAAAAGTCAGTAAAATTCTCTTTTTATTTCCCATTACTGTTTGACATAGGCTATTGTTATGTAATCTATTCAACTTCTAAAAGGAAAGATACAGACTATTTTTATACTTATCGAATAAATTAACTACTCTTAAAAATCTTAACTAATACTATTATCACGTGCATCAATTTGTGGTGTAATAAGAATTATGTAAAATAAATATTCCCGCGTATTAATAACCATTGTGAGCATTCCTAATTATTCTTTTATCTACTGCATAATGAAACAGACAAAAAGTGTATTTAAGACACATTTTTTTAGTCACTTGAGAGTATTTTTTTAAAGATATATGCAATGCAAATTATGCACATCACCTCAACCATTGATACATGGTGTGCCACTCGTACAGTCGCTAACAAAATTATCCGAACACTATCAAAAATTCCTATATAAAAAAAGTAGAGTTAATACTGTTTTGTTAAATAAACCCTTGTCAAATGCTGTTCTTAGTCAGTCTAAGAACATGATTCGACAAGGGTTTATTTAACAAAACCGTATTAACTCTACTTTTTACTTTCCGAACACTATAGTGAGGAAAGTATTGTAATCATGTCAAAAATCCGAATTCGAGATTTTGATGTTTCTATACGTTTTGAGGTCCCCTGAGTCCGTTTTCACTATTTTTACGATGATGTATGTATGTGTGTGTGTATGTGTGTATGTGTGTATGTGTGTATGTGTGTATGTCTGTGAGTGAACACGCTAGCGTCTAAACGCTTTGTTCAATTAACCTGAAAGTTGGTACGCATATTGTAAGTCACCATAGTACGAACCCTATAGATTTTGGTGAATCTAGCACTTATAGTTTTTTTACAGGGACACAAAGAAAAATTCTTTATCATTATGGCCTATGGGAGCAAAATCTTAAAAGTGCGATAGCATCTAAATGCCTTATTCAATTGAGCAAAAAATTTATACACATATTATAGGTCACAAATACTCAATTTGAATAGATTTTGGAGAATCTAGCACTTATAGTTCTTTTACAGGGACACAAAGAAAAATTCTTTATCATTATGCCTATGGGGCCAAATTTTTAAAAGTGTGATAGCGCCTAAACGCCTTATTAATCTGAGCAAAAAATTTGTACACATGTTATAGATCACAGTTGAACTAGTTGTATAGACTTTGGTGAATCTAGCACTTACAGTTTTTTTACAGGGACACAAAGAAAAATTCTTTATCATTATGGCCTATGGGACTAAATTTTTAAAAGTACGATAGCATCTAAACGCCTTATTGAATTGAGCTGAAAATTTATATGAGTATTATAAATCACTGTTGCACTAACTATAAGCATTTTGGTGAATTTAGCATTTATAGGTTTTTACAGGGACACAACGAAAAATTCTTTATCATTATGATCTATGGGCTCAAAGTTCAGTAGCGTTAAATAAAACATCGTGTAATAGATGGAGAAAAATACTCAAACACTCTATTATGGTTTTCTCTCTTTTGTTTTTTTAACAACTCCTCTTTCTTTACTTTATCTACAAAACTGTTAATTACTCAATGTTCGGAAAGTCGAGTGGAGTCACTCCAGATTTTTTATGTAAGAATTTTTTTTAGTGTTCGGATACTTTTGTTACCGGCTGTACATAAAAGTGGAAAAAGATATTTGGACTTTAAAAATGTGTAAAAAATTATTCAATAAATTCATTTTTATACATTTTTTAAACTAAAGGTATTTTAACAATTTGCCGGTCCTATTTAATTTCACTCCTCTAGTCAGTGTTGCCAAATTTAAGGGCTTTTATGTTCAATATCCACCACAAAATTTTAACTGTAATAGTTGCCTAATCAGTTCGAAGGTTATTTGTCCATTATGTATATCAAATATCAATCCTCAAAATTATTGGCGATAATCGAATAAAAGAGTCCTTAAATTTGGCAACATTGTTTAGAGCGTTTTAGAGCGTTAGGGCTGGCAAAGGTTTAAAGTACCGTAAATGGATAAAGAATTATAGAAAATTATTTTCATTCTTATGGAATAAATGAACTACCTTTATAAATCACAACTGATATCATTTTCACATGCATGGATTTGTGATGTAATAAAATTTATACACAAAGGGACGAAAAAAAAAAAAAAAAAAAAAAAAAAATGCACTGCAGAAAAACTGACTTATACCTTTTTCATTTGTAATAACTTCAAAACTAATGGTTGAAACAAATAAAACTGTCATGTTTGCATAATACCAAAGGATAAAATAATACCAATGTGCATTCTCGAATTCCTAATTTGCTTTATCACACTCTATGAAGTACTTAAAAAAATCTACATAAATCTTTCTTTCTAAACGTAATACAATAAACATATACTCTGTATTCTATTAGGTTTTACTATATGAAATTAACAAGTTATATTTTAATATGGGAAATAAAACTATTTATTTGTTAGATCTAAACAATTACTTAATAAAAATATGTATTCTGCACTGGGTTAATTCCACCTTTATATGGAATTACTGTTTTAATGCGCAATGGCATAGCACTGTACAGTGTTTTAGTATAAATCTCAGAAATTTCACTCAGACGAATATCATAAATAATTTTTTCTAGTTCTTGCAGAGTTGTAGGCTGGAAATTTCAAATCTTTGCCCCTCACCCACGCTTTTTTATAGACTAAACATTTTAGAGCAAATTGAGGTTAGGACTGTTTCCAAGTCTGGTAAAGAAGAAATTCTACGATATTCTTTGTGGGATTTAACTTAAAGTGGAAAAAGATATGATTACTTACAGAAATATAGGTGCTCATGGTAATGGATAGGTAATTTTAACAATCTGAATCAAATAAACGTATCACAGACGCTGTGTAGTAAGGTGCATTATCATCTTGAAATACTCTTGGCGGAAAAACCTGAGATACCTTCAAAATAATCAGTCAGACGCCACTTTTATAATGGCCGTGTTTTATTTCGAGTTAATTGATCCCTTGAACATGGAAATTTGCCCGACTTCTTGAAAAATTATGCACTTTCTCACCATAATGTACGGAAAATGTGTCACTGTTTTAAGAAAACAATTGTCATTATATCGGTCAGATTTTCGTCGTCCTTCTAACTTTATTCATCAGCTAGAAATAAATTAAACTTGACTCATCAGAGAAAACCAGTTCATCTCAATAATTAACTGATATATATATATATTTTTTTTTTTTTTTAATTTCTTGGTCATCTGAAGACTTGTTTCTTTTAATACTTTTCCTTAATAATGGCTTTTCTGCAGATTTTCTGTTTTTTAACCACTTTATTCAACTGTTGCTGCACTGTTTTTGAAGAAATTTTTTTACTAAATGCTTTTTTTGAATCTTTTCTAAGTTTTGAACAAATTCAAATCGATTTTTTTAAACATTTGCATTTTAACTTGCGGTCATCTACTTGGATGAGCAACGTGGCCGCCTAAATCCAAATTTCCAGTTTAAACAGCCAAACATTTTATATCTGGCTGAACACCGTCTTACCAATATTTCATTAACATTTAATTATTTTGCCATCTCATGTATTAAAATAGTTTTTGATTTTCATTCTAAACTTAATACTTTTTTTGGCAACGTTAATTGCCTTATCCTTGCCATTTTCTAAGTACTCTCTAAAATTACAAATTTCCTGACAACTGTATTTTGTTTTTAACACTGTGTTCAATCCTAAAGTGTATGTGGAGGACGACGTAATAAAATCTGTTCGAAAATTTGCTTTTTAAACGATAAAATTGGCGGTTGCAGAAAGAGAAAAAGGAAATATCCAAATGCATTTTTTTTCTTTTGTCCCTTAGTATGTATATATATATATATATAAGATAATACTATATATTAATAATAATTTAATCATAGAAAAATTAGCATAACTAACAGTAATAATTGGACATTATTTCTAAAGAATAGAAGGTTTTATTTATTTATTTATTTATTTATTTATTTATTTATTTATTTATTTTAACATACTAGCAGGCTTTGCCCGCTTCGCTGGACATTAAACTTAAATTAGTTGTCAAAATCCCATATTTTTATTAATAACCTAAGTTCTCGCTGTGATTGATGGAGGTTTAATCGCTCGCAACGTGAGGAGTCTGGATCCCCACTGTCTTCGGCACAACTTACCCACTTCTTACTTCCCCACCCTCAGCGGGTGAGCTCGAAGTTTTGCAAAATCCCACTAATGTGCATAATGTGTACACTTAATCAATATTCACACACGAAAATTCGCCATTCTAAGATAATTCAAAGCGAATTCAAACTGAAAAGCATGTTTTTACAAATGTTTATTGCCCTCCGACTCCGAGAAGGTGGGGGGGGGGGATTTCGAATTTCGTGAAATCCAGTTACAATAAGTGCCGGATGCATACAAACAATTTACGCACCAAATTTCGTGACCACAAAAGTCTTTAATAGAAAATATTATAAATAAATAAATACAAAAAGCGCTTAAGTATCGGAACCCTTTGGTGACTTTAAATATTTTAAGCCATTTTTGCGATGAACTGAATTGGCTATCTCAATTGTGCAATTAAAGATCTTGGCGAGAAACGTCCGAGCTACTTCGGTGCCGAATTTCAAATTTTGCCAAAGGGATCCAATACTAAAGCTGCTCCATATCGAATCTGGGTCGAAAACGGAAAAAGGGTAAAATAAATTAGAAATATCAGACCTATATTTATAAATTTGATACCGGATGAAAGGGGCAATTTTGCTGAATCCAGGGGTTCAAACAGTTTTTCGATGCGACAATTAGATTTTTAAAAAATAACTAAAGTATGAAATTTAAGTGGCAACGGAAAAACGGATAAAGGGAAAAATAAATTAGAAATATCAGACCTATCATTACAAATTCAGTACCAAATGAAAGAGGTAATTATTCTGAATCCTGGGGTGTAAACAGTTTTTCGATACGACAATTAGATTTTTTAAAATTAACTAAAGTATGAAACTTAGATGGCAACACTTCATTTCAATCTTTTCATAATTTGTAGGGCGAATCACGCGAATACAAAAGTCTTTAACTTAAAAAAATATTTTTATATTTTATTTTTCCATTCAAAGCATTTTAGTGAAAAAATATTTATGGCGCATGCGCAGGCGTTTTTTACCCACAATTTAAACACTAATCATAATTTTGAAAATTTCTATAGATATAATTTCAAGTTGGGTGAAGACCTAAGTTTCTGCCAAGCGCCATTGAATTCCGTCCAGCCGTTCTCGAGTGATGCCCGGACAAACGTGTTTTAGTCTTTTACCCCCTAGGGGGGGAACGGGGGGGAATTTCTGAAAAGTTGATAGATATAATTTTAAGTTGGGTGAAGACCTAAATTCCTGCCAAGCGCCGTTGAATTCCGCTCAGCCGTTCTCAAGTGATGCCCGGACAAAAAAAGCGACATTCGGACACGATGACACACACACACACACACACACACACACACAGGCAAAATTTTCTGAAGTCATTTTCGGCTTTCATGGGGTGTGAAACGTGAAGATATCGCAAAATTTTTCGATTCCGACAAATTTACAGACAAAACTCTGATTTTATTAATATAGATTATAAGCTCTTTAATTTCAGCAAAAGTGCTGCTTAAATTAATTATAATATTTGGTAAAAGACATAATTTTACTATTATTATTTATTATTTATTTATTTGTTTATTTTTACAACCATAAGAGCTTCTACGCATGGCTATAGAAAATAGAAATAAATATGTGATTATTTCTGTAGCCTAGTCCTACCTGATTACTGAATAGGCTTAAATACTATATGTTCCCGTTTTATAATTTTGAAAGAGCTCAAAAATTTAGCAAAACCAGGATAAATCCCGTAAACTTTTTTTTTTTTTAATAATGTATTGAATAATATTTTGTATGCTTAATTTTCATGCAAAATACCTGGCAGAATGAAACTCGCTATAGAAATTCTTTGTATACAAATTGTGATACATATTCATGGCAGCCATGCCACAAGTAGTTAGTTGGTAGTTGGATTGAATTGCCGTAAATAGATTTGATAAAGTACAAACTATTACCCAACAATTATCAATGGTTTATACAATATCGATTAACTAAGTGCATAGTGTGCGTAGTGTTATGGCGAATCTTCTTCAATTTTTAAACAATTAAATTTAATTCAGTTTATGCATATTTTATACTACACATAAAATCACAATAAAATCATTGTATTCAGCTTTTTAGCCAATTAGTTCTTTGATGCTGCTCCTTTGCATAATTATTTATGTATGATTTTCTTAAATTTTTTGTGTGCACTTTCCTCTTGATTACTTTTATTGTTTAGCGACAAATTTTCGAGTCTTTTGTATGTGTTGTTATAGAACAAGCAGTCAGACGGGCTCCAATTATATTTATCCTTTCTCTTTAATTGAAATTTTATTTATTATTTTTATTATTTCTTTTTTATGGTTATGTTAATTGATCCCTATAACTAGCAAATATGGTGTCATTTAACAGTTATCAGTTACCCATTAAATTTTTGTTTTACTATCTAGAATCTTACATGCATTTTTTCAGTAATTATTACTACTTATTGCTGACTTATCCATCAACTAAAACTTTAAAGTTACGCCGTTTTATTTGAAATAGAAAACAAATCTTCCATTTTATTATTTTTATGTACTTTTTCTCAGATAATTTTTAATCGTGCCCTTTCATGCATTGTAATATAATTTAAAATCGTTCATTTTTCATTTTTTCTTATTTTTACAGCAATTCTGATTTGTAATACATAAAATACTACCGAAATGGTATACATATCAATAGTACCAATAATAATAATGATAATAATAATAATAATTTTCTGTTTCATTAAAAATAAAGTAAAACTGGTAAATGAATAAAGAGAAAAGATAATGATTAGTTATATAAAAATTTACATTGTAATAATTTCATCTAAAAAATATTTATAATGAAAATCTCTCATACTCTTAATTAAATTATATAGTGTGAGATGACATTAAAAACCATACGTTTATTTTTATTGGGGGTAACATTCTTAAAAATAATAAAAAGAAAAATAGGAATTAGTTTTTTACACCTGAATAGTTTCATAAATATAAATCCATGAAAGTGGAAGAAATCGAAAAATTTTTCAAACACAATTACCATTTCCTTATGAATATAGTATAGCAATAATAATAAAAAATCTGATGTGGGCACCACATGACTTCCTTATACACTTTTAGAAATATACATAATGTTAAAAAATATTGTCACTGGACCCGAAACAGTTGGCTAAAAATATTTAAAAAAAATGCATGCATACGTAAAAAAATAAATAAATAAATAAATAAAATTGTGCCTTGAGGGGACTCATTTTAAAATCCTTGAGGGGGGGGGGGGGACTCATGTCAAAGTTGGGCCTTGGGGGGACTCATGTCAAAGTTGGGCCTTGGGGGGCCTTATTTCAAAGTTGCACCTTGGGGGGACTCATGTCAAAGTTATGCCTTGGGGGGGACTCATATCAAAGTTGTACCTTGGGGGGGACTCATGTGCCTTGGGGGGGACTCATGTCAAAGTTGCGCCTTGGGGGGACTCATGTCAAAGTTGTGCCTTGGGGGGGGGGGGGACTTCGGATCCGAAACAATTGGATAAAAGTGTTAAAAAATGCATTTTCACCGTGTTTCTGAACTATTCCGGAAGTTTCAAATCTCTAACTAGTCGGGAAGTTAGTTAAATAGATTTTCTGTTGAATCATATAAACGCTGCTAAAGGCAGCAGTGACACGAAGCAATTGGCTAAAAATATTTAAAAAATGCATTGTCACCGTGTTCTGAGCTTTTCTGGAAGTTTTAAATGTCTAGCTAGTCGGGAAGTTAGTTAAAAATCGATTGCAAGATTTGTACTGGTAACGCTGCCGAAGGCAGCAGGTATCGGAAACAGTTGGCCAAAAATATTAAAAAAACGCATTGTAAACGTGTTCTGAGCTTTTCTGAAAGTTTCAAATGTCTAGCTAGTCGGGAAGTCAGTTAAATTGCGAGATTTGTCCAAACCGTTTTTGAGTTATTACCGTTTTTTGATACATTATGGCCAAAACCAATGTATTTTTGGTCATTATGAACCTAATTTTCCTAAATATCTCCAAAATGGAAAATCATACAAAGTCCAAAAAGGGAGGTGCAGAACTATATGTTATAACAAACCTATGTACCAATTCGCAACTTTCTACGTTCAACCGTTTTTGAGTTATTACCGTTTTTTGATACATTATGGCCAAAACCTATGTATTTTTGTCATTATGAACCTAATTTTCCTAAATATCTCCAAAACGGAAAATCATACAAAGTCCAAAACGGGAGGTGCACAACTAGATGTTATAACAAACCTATGTACCAATTCGCAACTTTCTACGTCCAACCGTTTTTGAGTTATGCGACATACACACACACACACACACAGACACACACACACACATACAGACGTCACGAAAAATCGTGTAAAATCGCTTATATCTCTAAAACGAGAGCTCGTGTTCAGACGACACTTGCAGGTGTACAACTATACATCATGACAGTCACACGTATAAATTGGCAACATTCAGCGATCATTCGTTTTCGAGCAATGTGAAATAAAAAATCCATTTCGCAAATCGGGATTACTATACTTCCTTATACTTTGTATAAGGAAGTAAAAAAGGTTCATAAAAAAAGGTTTAAAAAAAAGGTTCAGTGACGTTTACTAAATTATAAAGAGGATCATTATACCTGGTAAGTCAAAATGAATATAGCGATTACAAACGGCTATAACTATTTAATGGAAAAGAATTTATCGATAAGATTAACACAAAATGTAGACGGAACTTCAAAATTTTGTATACATACGTCATAGATGTTCCATGTGACTTCCCTTGGTCACACGGACAACATCTAGGCGGTAGTCCATTTCACGCCATACATTCTGAAGCATTTGTTCAGTCACCGACGCAAGCAGATTACAAATGCATACTTTAAGATCTTCAATTGTTCTGGGCATGGGAAGCACATACACTTTGTCTTTCACATAACCCCATAGAAAAAATCACAGGGTGTCAGGTCCGGAGACCTCGGTGACCAAGAGCAGAAAACATCGTCGACAGCTCCACTTCGACCAATCCAACGCTTTGGAAGATGTCGGTTTAAAAATGTGCGAACCTCCGTACTTCAGTGTGGGTGTGCTCCATCTTGCCTTACGTAAAGAAATTTTGAAGTTCCGTCTACATTTTGTGTTAATCTTATCTATAAATTCTTTTCTATTAAATAGTTATAGCCGTTTGTAATCGCTATATTCATTTTGACTTACCCGGTATTTTAAAAAAAAATTGTACCTTACAATACGCCTAAATTAATTTCGATCGATTTTTAATCGATTTTAATCGATTTTTAACAGGAACCTCAATATAGCCATAAAACACTTTCTGTTCTATACAATGTTATTATTTTTATTTATTTTTATTTATTACTATTATTATTATTATTATTATTATTATTATTATTATTATTATTTTGAATAAAGTATTATTTCTAAATAGAAGACGTAAAAACTTATATCTTAAATTTATATCTGCTGCTTATATCTTAAATTTAAACAGAAAGAAAGTAAATATGGAAAATTACAAAAAAATGTATGCCCAACACAACTAAATCGTAAATAAAATAATTTATCTTTTCGAAACTTAAAAAGGCCGCATTCGCATCATTAAGTTTCTATCAAAAACGTTAAATATCACGTTGACGTTATAACTTAAATGCTTGAATTCAATATTACCACTGAGTATGATTTAACGATTTATAAATTTTCATTCTAGAAATATTTTCTTTCATACTGTTCAGCATTTAAAGATATCCACTTAATAAACATGTGCGTTATTTATAACTTTATACAGTTCTCATATTTCATAAAACAGACATCTGAGGTATTAGTTTTATTTCTATAAAAGTATATTCTAAGCAAATCTAAAACATTATAAATTTTTTTTGTTTTTTTTTTTTTTTGTTATTACAGGTGGGTTAACCTGAGGTATAACGTGGAGTGAGCAAGCCTGCAATCAGTACATGCTCCATCCATCATTTATCCTGTGATATTCTATTTAAATTTGTCACCCCTTTCCTTTTACTGTTTTTAATTGCCTATCATTTCCTATCACCGATCCTTTCAGATGAGATAGTCATTTTTTTAAGCCCTGTAAATGTCACTTTGCGTTCGCATCTCTTCCACCTGCATAATTTAATTCCCAAGTGATCTGGACGATAAGACATCTAATGGGGATAAAAGATATCATTTTACATTTGGCACCTGAAGCTAACGGTGTATGCGAAAACAGAAAATTCGTTAGGTGAGAATGCGGTTACGTGATGAATATGGATGATGGGATACTACTTTTTGTAGTTTTCTCGAATTGTCTTTGAGAATATATGTATATAGGATTACTTTGCTTTTCCCAAAAATGAAATTTTGATTTAATAATATTTTCATATATTTTTCATGACAAGTTAATTGCTGTTCTGTTTAAATACTGCTGCATCAATTAAATAAATAATAACTTATGTCTATCATTATTTATGTTGAGAACATTAATGTAATTTAGGCATTTTCTGCATTAGTCTTCTGTGAGTGGATAGGTTTTATGTCACACTAGTACTACACTATAGGCAATCAGTGTTCTATGAAACCTTAGGTTAAAATTTATGTTGAGAGTTTTAGCATTGCATTAGAGCTACGCAGTGGGCAATTAATAACGGTTCGGGATTGAACATTCAACCCTAGGAATTACCCGGAGACATGCTATCATAATTTTGATCCTCCGTAAAGAAGATGACTCACTTGTTACGATAACCTTCATAGGTGTTAATTCTACAGAACATAGAGGGTATTGGAACTACGATAGACTATACGCGTGTTGACCATCATTGGTGTACATGACGAACTTGGCTACTTCAAAAATCAAATCGGCTGGCTCGTAAATCCTTCGATTATGAGCTCGATGTCCTACCAATTGCGCTACCCAGTGCTCTGAAAAACATTCAGAGTTATATTCTAAAGGGAGAACCACAATATCCCAATATTTTTGTTTTCTCCTAAAATATTAAAACGAGATTTTTCAATTGAGATTCTATTTAGTTAAGGCTAAAAACTTAATATAAAGTAATTTTTCTTTTGTTTAGGGAAATATAGTGTTTTGTCGACAAAGAGTACACTGTAAAAATCTACGCTTACAGCAGAATGTGCTAGTAAAAATGGGTGACATCACATCATGCAGTTAAACAGAATAATTTACAGCAGAAACATATGTAAAGAGAGGATTTTTTACGGATGTTTCTGCTGTAAATTATTCTATTTAGTAGTAGAATGTACTGGCACCCATTTTTGTCAGCACATTCTGCTATTTAAAAAAAAAAAAAAAAAAAAAAACTTTTTACAGTGTATTGATTTTTTTCGCCGAAGAATAAACTGCTGTGAAAAAGGAAACGTAATAAAGAGCAATGATATCGCACATTGATATCATTCCGCATCATATGCATAAAAATAGTTGTGCAAGGTTTAACCATATTCAAGTATTAAATATCTATATATCTTTCGCAAGAGGATAGAATAATTACTTTTATTTCTTTTATTTTTAATTTTTTTCTCACAATCAAAAAATTTACAAACATTAAATTAGTTCATGGTACGATAAACGTTTCAACTGCTGAACGAGTTTTAAAATATCCCGATACGGACAAATTTGTCTGCCCAACATATTCCAAATACTTCGATGGACGAAAAGTCTGGAGACATGACAGGCCATTCGAAGTCACTAACATCTCGAAGACATTGTTGACTTCATCCACGACAGCCAAACGTATGGAGTCGAGTGTTATTATGACGATAAACAGAACCATAACGTATGCTGTGCCACCAACTATAAAATGTCATCGATGCGCCTGCAAGTGATGAATGAACCTTGAGCAAGTGAGTTTGTACCTCGCAAGTGATGATGTATTCTCTTCTAAGGTTGTCGCAGCAGGTGCAATGACTGTGTGTCTCTCGAAAGTGAATGGTTGATTCGACAGTCGACCCTTTCGTACCCACACCATTACATGGAGATCATTATCATCCAGTGTAAAACGGAATTCAGCTATAAAAATAGCATTTCTTTAGTCGGACGCTGTCCAGTTTGATCTTTTGTGCGTAAACAGAAGGTTGCAGTTACGGAAAAGCCCAATATCCCCTTAGTCCTTCATTATGATTTTTCTCGTAAATGATATCCCTTAATATTAATAATCTCTATCAGATGGCAAAGGGCGTCGAATTGTTGTCAGAGCCGCTATTGGTACTGACGTAGTTGGTTTCTTTTTTTGCACTGTCCTGTCACGCATTCTTATCAGAAGATATTCATAAAATCTGCGACAGTTGTTTTTCGATGTGCGACTGACTCAAACAAAAGTAAATTACGATATAACTTCGTTAAATATTTTGGTTAATCTGTCTGTTCGAATAACAGACTTCTCTGAAGCAGCCTATGCGCAGTCTTCTAACGTTGAACAAACGTTTGTAACGTTGTAGATCAGTGTGTAAAGTATCATTCGAGTCAATATCATAAATGTAATCTTTCAAATAAATTGTAAATTTCCTCCGCTAAACGCACGGGTACTTTTATATTCTACCCTGTGGCAATTGATACGCGCCTTGTATGGCTCCTCATTGCACGTTTGATCATTTACTGAGTGCCAAGTAGTTTTGCAGTTGTTGCTTAGTCATTTTTGAGGCAACAGATAATCTATAGATATATAACTATTATTATTAGAACTTTGCATAATACATCATACTTTATAGAAACAATCGTAATTTCTTTTTATTTATTTAAGTTTAAAAAATATTTAGACAACACTTTAGAATAAGAAACGTATCTAATGTTTTCAAAATATGCATTCTTGCTTTCTTGGAAATATTATTCATTCATAATCCTCATTATTTTATTTAACTATTTAAAAAGAAAATCATAATTTAAACTCAGAGTTTGATAATAAAATTTGTAGGGAATTTCTCCGGTAATCAGAATTGTGATAATAAGGCTTCGGACTAATTTTATTATGAAAGGTTCCCGAATCGTAGTTGCGCTTCGAAGAAGATTCGGATATAAATGCAGTGGCAAGTAGGTTTTTTTATGATACAAATTGAAAATTACTCAGTTAGTTAAAGGAAAGCAACATTAAAACTATAGGAGGTCTATCAGTTGCAAAATCTAAAGGTTGTACCGATTTCTTTTACAGAAACTCTATAAATTGTAACTTACCAAATAGTGTATTGTAGCTAATCAAAAAACAGATTTATTCTATTTAAAAATTAAATAAATGAATAAAATAAACAATAAAACTGGAATGAAATTTTATGAAATTTCAAATCATGCTTAAATGTCGAGAATATTAATAAAAATTTTCAGTATCTTGTTATAACATTTCAGTGTCTTTGTCATAATTTGAAATATTTGCAAAATGAACTGTGTTTAAAGTCGTCCATATTCATTTCAAATGCACAAATCAATTCCAAGGAAATGTTTTGTTTTTGCATCATACAAATATGTCATATTTCTTACTTTACTTTGCTACCTTTGTTTATATAAATTCCGATATCTATGATTAGAAATTTGGAATTTTAGTTTTTAACTCATCTCGGGCTTCTTGCATATTTAAAATGCTTAGAAGTCTACTGGTGGATCGATTTTCCTTACCTTTTCACAACTAATGAAAATCTTTTCATTCTATGTACTCAATAAGCGAACAATAATGGTATGTTTTTTTTTATTGTTATTACTCTGCATATTTTGTACCGGGTTTGGACAATCTTATTGACTTTAGCCGAAGTATTCGCCCAACCCTTTCCATACATATTCTCGACCCCGGGGGTCACTTTCCCATGCAGATCACGTACACCATTTTCTTTTCATAATCATGTAAACATTCTCTGTTCCGATTACGAGTTTGCGGACAATTAGGACTTTTTACTCTTTTGTATATATCAATCGGGGGCAGAACAGGAAATGACAAGATCGAAAAAAGGAATGTTGTTTTTACTCAGAATGAAAAAGGGGAAAAATCAAGCTACCCCCTTCATTTCTGACAATGTTAATTTTATTAAGGGGTGTTTATCTCTCTTTTTTCGCAATAGTGACAAGGAAATAAATATTATTTATTTCATATATTGACAGAAGAATATGAATACATATGTGACCAGAATTGAATAATGGAAAATAGACTAGAATCACTTATTAAGCAATTTTATTAACTTGAAAAAAAGAAAAATGCAAACTGTATTGCAGTAAAGGACTCCAAAAACTGAAGGTGAATGACAGAGATCAAAGGCTTTGTAAAAAAAACACTATAAATTTTAAAAACATGAAAAATTTTTGGGGCGTCGAAATAATTATGCACAACCCGTCATCATGTAATATATTCGGTACGAATGCAACATGGAAGAAGATACGTAACATATACGTAAAGACATTTTTGATGAAGTCTAAAATATTTTTTGACATTGTTGTAAATTCAAATCATACAGATCATTTTAAACCTGTTTAATGCAAGTCCCTAGACTACTAGGGTTCTATCCCAAATCAAACCGTCGTTAATTACTCACTTAGTAGCTCTTGTGCGACGTTAAACCCTCACAACCTCAACTTCAACAATATTGTATTGTTCTGCAATTTTACCTTTAAATTGATTTTTGGACTGTTATGAGGAGCGTGAAATACAGGCTTATAGAAGTTGGAGTACATTTCACAATCTATACACTGTTTCAAATTTGTGCTAAAATAAAATAAAGTTGTATATGTAAAGGGTGATTATGATTAAAGTTACGATTTCAAAACGCTATAATTTTAATACTACCAATCAGAGTGATTTGATATTTTACAAGAGCAATCGTAAGGCAATGAAATTTTGTTTAGGGGAAGAAAAAAGTAGTTCCAACATGTTCCTATAGATGGCGCTGTCAGGGTAATGTCAGGGGAAACGCCTAAATGGACTCATTAAACACAGGAATCTTGTTAGCAGCACAATGGAATAGCAGGAAACAATAGACTTCAAGGGTTTACTACAATTTTTTTTAGCAAAAAGACAAGAATACGTGTTTACAGCGGAAACAGTCATAGTGAAAAGAGAGAAAGAGGAGCTTCATGAAACAAATGCTTTACGGATAATTAACGGCATATTTTGATTTTTTTTTTTTTTTTTTTTTTTTTGCCAAACAAAATTTTATTGCTTCACGATTGCTCTGGTAAAATATCAAATGGCTCTGATGGGTAGTTTTAAAATTATAGTGTTTTGAAAACGTAACTTTAATTATAATCAATTACAATTCTGCTGCTGACGAAATTCTATTAAGTATGAAATATATATATATATATTTATTTAAGTACTTGGACAACAAATAAAATATAAAAAAAAAAAACTATATCCGCGCCGACAAAACGCTCGATTTTTACTCGTGTATTTCCAAATTTATTTCTCCTTACCATTGAAAATTACTAAGCATTGATTTACATGGTACTTAAAACAAATGGCTTCATATTTTACTTCATGATATTATTATGTTTTGAAATCTAAATATTTCCAGAAAATTGAGAGTGACACTGTAATTCTTTAATTTAATTTTTATAACCTTATGAAAATTTATTTATTTATATTATTAATCTCTTTGACGTAAGAATTAAAGAACGAATCTAAAAACTCTGCAAACTGTGAATGGACCATATTCCCACTTTGGGTTCGAGGCTACAAGAATATCAGCTGGTTAGGCAAACAGTCCTCCACTCTACCATAACAAAGCATTGTGGCTTGCAAATTTTTATCTTGCAATATTATTTATAAGAATTACAGATTATATGAAATTGAAGTAAGAGTGATATAGTGATACATTTGTTTTGTTTTTAATCCAGTTTTAGTAATATACTTTAATATTAATCAACATACGTAATATTAAAAGTTGCCATGTGAACTGTGGCGATGTTAACAAATTTAAATGGATGTTCCATTTAATAAATTTCTTTATTAAAGTGATTGAAATTCTAATTATTTAAGCTTTGATGTCTATATATATGTGTGTGTGTATAAAATGTTCTTATTAATCTTTTATTCATTATATATATATATATATATATATATATGTGTGTGTGTGTGTGTGTGTGTGTGTGTGTGAGTGTGTGTATACATAAAATGTTCTGCAATTTTACGATATGGAATAGTCTTAACTTTATCATTCGATTCAGTTGTTTACATTTCTCTTTTGTTCTTGTTTGAACAGATATCTGATTATTACGTTTCACTGGAGAAATATTTAGGAAAATGTTATGTGTAACAATAAAATGACATCTTGAATCTAATTTGTTTACAAAATATCGGCCACGTGTTCGGCGATTTTACCTACTGTGACGTCACAGGAATATTGTCCATTAAATTTCACTTCCTGTATCTCAACACATTGCTGCGATTGTGATGTAAAATTTTTCGTTAAATTATCCTTTTTTCAATATTATATTCAGTTACAATGCACGGGGGTTTCGAAACAATGGGTAAAATTTTACTTTCTTTATCCCAAAACATTGTTTCGATTCTAAATAATAGAACTTGAAATATAGCCTTTCCATGAAAGTGAAAACGAAATTTTAAAAAATATGTGTTATGTAATGAATAATATTGGGGGCTATTTTCAAATGAGTTAAAATGGGATTAATGTTGTTCGTTGTTGATGTCCACGCGTTCGCGTTGTAAAGCGTCATCCTAAAAAATAATAATGAGAAATCAAAAGATTCAAAATTAATAAGTATTGTAATATTTTCCATGCGTCTATAAGTTCGAAAAGGTAAAAAAAGACGGCAAGATTTCTTTTCGGGTATGATGCGTAAATCACCACTACAAACAATGATAAAGTTTATGATAAACAGTTACATTTTACAGGCTGCCACAAACAACTTTTTTTTTTTTTTTTTATTCCTTTCGTACCACTGTTTCCGAAAAATAAAATTTATAATATATTTTCACAGAAAAAACTGCATTTTGCCTGCATAAATTTATTATAAAGTTTAGATTATGGATGCATTGGTACGAAAATAATAATAATAAGAAATAAATAAATAAATAAGAAAAGAAAAAAAATAAATAAATAAATAAATAAAAGAAAAGTCGCCTGTAGCAGCTCTGATTTTATTTTGAGATTAATGTAAAAACCTTTAAAAATATATTTAGACTTTTTATAATACAAATCTAAAACTTTTAATTAATTAACGTATAATTAGGGTAATAGACACATTTTACTCATTAAATTTAGTTTTACACTAAGCCAATTACAAACTTAAATTTTAAAATTTTTGAAATTTTTCATCGATTTACTAAAGTTTTTGATCGATTTTATATAATTATGTACCTTTTTACGTTTTCTTACTCATGTATAGCAGAGAAAATATCATTTTTTAAGTGAAATTTTCGAAACTCACGTTTTGGTAAAGTTACACGTATTAAGGTAGCACGAACATAAAAGTATGTTTTTAGCAGTGGTTTGTGTATTTGTCTGTTTGTCTTTCTGTACATATGAGTCTGTAATCAGCATAACCCACGATTAAAATTTAGCAAGAAGTTCAAGCTGTGTGTTCTAAATCTGTATTCTATAAGTACGTTCTGAGAATATTTTTATTTTCATCCGGAAAATGGTTCATATAAAAGAAAATATAATACCATTACATACATAAGAAAAATTTCTGTTAGTTCCAATTTAATACCTTTAGACTGCACAGATTACATTGAAATTTACAAAAACTGTTATACGAAGTTTGGTTTTACATAAAATAAATATGAAAAATATTTATCCATCGTTGCAGATCAACGCCAAAGAATCCGGATAAGATGTATATTTGGAAATGGCTTGAAAGGCTTTTCAAGTTGTGTCACGCTTTTTTTTTTTTTTTTTTTTTTTTTTTTTTTTTTTTTACTGGTACGTATGTTATTTACAAATAATATAAAAAAAGACTATGTAAAATTTATCTTGAACACGTTTCAAGAAGAAGTGTAGGCGGCAATTTTCTAATTATTTAAACTTTAAAACTTCTTCACAATATTGAGTATACACCATATTTTTATTTAGTTTTGTAATTAACCTTATTCTGGATTTCCTAATTGAAATTTTCTAATAATTTGAAAAACAAAAATTAAATTTTAATAGCTGACTTCAATATTTTATGAATGCAGCTAAAATAATAAGCATGGGGTTAAGGGAGGTTTTAGCCGTCCCCTCCTTCTTTCTTTCGCAGATATGTACTTCATTTTTTTTTTTTCTAAATTAACTTTCTATTGTTATTTGAAGTACTTTGTGAGTGTTCATAATACATTAACTTCCTATCTTTTCGCCTGAAACTGTAATAGTATGTCTAAGAGTAAGTTAAGATAAGAGAAAAGTAGTATTAGTGATACACCAGATTATTTTACACATCTTTGTAATTTTTTATGTATAATTAATATTTAAGAACGATATTTGAGGAATTGAAGCCGACGCCAATATTTTATGAACACCCTATGTAAATTTACTGTTATAGGTATGTTCATATGCATGCACTAGCAATAAATGTTTTCTAAGAAATTACATGAATCAAATAAGATCAAAATAGGTTATTATATGACACTGTCGAGTTAATTGTAGTCTTTAATCGACTAAAACTGAAGAGGCGGTAACCAGATGTCAAAAATGAGGTATTATGGAGCTTTTCTATTTTTGAACGGCACATTTATAGTGTTTGCTTATTTCATGTCCCCAAGTGTAGTTAGTTTTCCCCTTCAAAAATTGTCATGTAATGGCTTTCTTTTATAAGAATAATTATGTGTTATTAAAAGATGCGTATTTGTTATTGAAAAGCACGTAATTAGTATTAATACACATCGAGACATATACTTAGAAAGACAAAAAGTATAAGCAAGGATTTTGACAGAATAAAAAGTAATTCCATTGATTTATTATAATCTTTCATTTGAAAGTGATGATAAATCTAAAATTAGAAAAACACAACTGATAAGTATTAGCATACCACATGCGTGCTCTTGAGGTACCAGCTCGTATATATAGGAGACTTAATGTAGTAGTTTGAGATGTGATATAAGACATACCTAACCGCTTCATACGTCGAATATTGTTTATATAAAGATTCATATAATATTTTATTTCTTTTTTTTTTCCTATAAAATTTAAAAAACACATATTTCTCATAATTATTGAAATTATACGTAAACAATTTTAAAAAATAGTGTCACTAAATTAGACTGACCAGATGTCCTCGCCCTACACTAAATAACAGCGAATCAAAAAGTTTCTTTTAGAATTTCTCGTCATACAGTTTTTTTTTTTTTTTTTTTTTTTTTTTTGTATTTGGCTCAATGTATTTTCCACCAATGCTATTATATATGATATATTTGCCTTAAATGCCAAAATATCTATTCCTATATTGCAAAGTATATGAAAAGAATTGTATTTATCAAAGTATTACGTAAAATCTCTAGCTATTGGAAAATTTTTCTTTCACAACTCGGTAAATGTATTCTACAATCTATATATTTATAAACCCGTTTAAAATCTTCAAACAATGTTTTTTTGAACTCCTTTTTCCTATAATTATATAAAATTTACAATTTTTTTATACAATTTACAATATATCACGAGCCAAGAACGTTAAATTTTCTTTGCAATTTCGTAAATTCATTTTAAAAATTACTAACACGCTTCTTAAAATATTGTGGTTTGTCAAAATAGTTTTCAGATGAGTTTGGATATTTTAATATTAATGAAAAATGTTGTAGGACAAGATGTCTCTACATGAAATATATAAAGTAGATCTAAGTAAGTCACACCGTTAGTAAAAATTTGCAAACACCTCATTTATTTCAACCAATATGTTTTCCCCATGTTCCATAAAAAATAATACTTTAGATAATAACCGAACCAGGGGAGACATCCTCTACGCGAAGGATCAGAATTGTGACGGCATATCTCCAAGTAACCCCTAGGGATTAAGCCCAGATTGTCGCCCGTTTGCCCAAGACATAACTGTAGTGCTACATTAAATTCTCTCAACCTCAATCAGCCAACCAAAAATATGCAATCGAACAAATTGATTATTAATCTTTTATAAAAGGCAGAACATGACAAGTCAGCAGTTGAAACACTCCAAAAGTTTTGGATGATGAAAGAAGTCAACCGTTTCAGATTAGAGAGTACTAAAGCTTCCAACGTTTGAAACAATTAATTGTTTGCAAAGATCATAGCCTAATCAGTAGATTCTCGATTAAAAAAAAAAAATTGACCTATTATTATTATACAAGTTATCATCTAAAATATCGCATCTGTGTCATATACGTTGAATAGCAATGCCCTTTAACTAAAAAGCAGGAGGTCTGGGGTTGTCATTCTATAGTCATTTTTTGCACATTAAGGCTTAAAGTGTATTCCGAACTGCTATGAACATTCCTGTTTGAACTAGAACTTGAAAACCAGCATCTAGCAACTGATGAAAGAGCACTACCTATTCGGCTATCTGACGAAATGTGAAAGTATTTTGAATGCCGGAAGTAATGATTCAATCGATTCTTCACGAGAATTTTAATCGTTATACAAAACAAAAATCACTGCAATAATTATTGCAATAAGTTATCGTTAGAAGGAAAAAGTTTATCATGTGCATTCTGGAAAAAGTGTCGAGAAACACATTTTTGTGAAAACTTGTTCTGGGGGTGGATGAAATTCAATTTTCTGTACTTGGAAATGTCAACGCACATAATAATCACGCATAGGCAATGATAAATATAAACTGACTATGAAAAGTTCTACATTATTCACATGTTAAATGCAGTGTATTTTCACTCTTCATCACCGATTGCCAGCTTTTTTTTAAAAGGTGTTTCGTTGCAGTATTATTTAAAATTGCTTGTTTCCTCTACTTCCGTAAAGAGTAGGACTGGGCGATACATCGATACATCGCGAAACATCGATTTAAAACCATGCAATTTGAAACCGATAACGAAATCTTTCTGTTGACAATATATCGCAAGCGCCACGATTATCAGGAACTCAGCTGCGAACGTACTGCGAGCGACCATGGGCCGAATTCTGGTCAAACGCCACAACTTTACGATAACCAGCTCACAAAGTGGGAGGGATTGCGAGAGAAAAGGGGAAAGCACTGATGTTAGTGATTCAAGCCAAACGGAGTTGATTTCCGCAACTGCTGACGTCAGGAAAGTAAGAAAGGTAAAATTCGAAGAAAATATTCGAATTTCATTCAGATATTGTTCGTTTTTAACCAATGAGAATCCGTATACAGTTTTAAAGGGACGATCATATGGATTGCTTCTATTTGTTTTTATCGTAACTTATTTTGGTTTCATTCATTAACGATGTGCACATCTGATAAGCATGAAAGCCTTCACTAATCCCCAAAAAAATTATAATAGGAAGAACAATTAAATAATAATAATAGCAATAGGTTTTATTATTTTCTTTATATAAAAAGGGGAAAAAATAGAAAAAAGAATAATCATTAAATAACCATCTGTGCGTCTGATTTCTATAAACTTTCATCTTATTACTTTACGGGGAAAAAAAAGGGGGGGGATATAAAAAAAGCATAATAAACATTAAATAACCATTTGTATGTACGATTTCTATAATTTTATGGCATAATATGATGATATGGTATATTTATAACACAAGTTATTACTATAAACTTATTATATTTTCAGATGAAATGCTGTTATTTTATTTTATTTTTGTAAATTGAAAATAGACCTTCCCCCCCCAAATGTTTTCCAAATTACATAAATATCTAATGCTTAGTTTTTAATTAAAACGAAATTTGCAGATTCAGTTCAGAAATTTATTTTTGATAAAATAAAATCATATTCACCATGTTGTAAAATGATTTATAATTTTCCAATTTGTGAGTATGTCCTTTTGTTATGTTCTACGACCAAAATAAATAAATAAATAAAATAAACAAATTTGTAAGCAGAAAAATAGTATTTATAAGATTTGTGTACTTTTCATTTTATTAATTATTATTTGTAGTAATAGCATTAAGATTAGAAGTCCTTTATTATTTTATGTTATTGGGTTGATTTTTTTTTTTTTTTTTTTTTTTTGAATTAAATGAATATTTTTGGCAGAGAGCATTAATCTGAAAAAAAAAAAAAAAAAAGATTTTGATTATAAAATATTATCAAAGCTGTATTGTAAAATGTTTTCAGTATTTATTATGTTTTATTATGTTTACAGTTTGCAAAGTAATTTTCAAGATAAGACAAACTTTATTAACATCAATTCATTATTTTAAAAATTCTGATTTATTTTATTATTACTCCAAAATTTTATGAGTAATTCATATTCAGATATTATTAATAAAAACCAATAAGAAAAAGATTTTTTAATTCTTTTTTTTCTCTTTTTTTTAACTCTTCTTCTTATTTTTAACTCTTACCAAGACATAAGTTTAAAAAAAAAAAAAAAAAATCGTTAGATTGGGATTAATTTATAAAAGTATATTAATAATTTTATTATTTTATAAAGTTAATTATAATTTTTCGAATGCAGGCATTTAAAGCATTTAAAAATATAAATATATAAATGCAAAAACATTAAAAAGAAAAAAGAAAAGAAAAAGAAAGAAATTTTTTTTTTTGCTTGCTACCTTAGAATAAAATAAAATAAGAAATAATAATAAAAATAAATAATAATTTAATTTAAATCAATTCTTAGTATAAAGTACAATTGTTCATGCACAAAGAAGAAAATGAAAAAGACATAAAAAGTTTTATAACTAAGTTTCAAGAAAAATCAAAATAGATCTGATTAAATTTCTTAGTTTAACTTATGCTTGAAATATTCATCAATATGGAGATGATTATATAAATATTCAGTGAACAAAACTAAATTAATACGAAATTAATTAATTAATAAAATAAATAAAAGATAATTTTAAATAATAGATGTAGATTTGAAGCAAACAGCTATTTCTTTAGTTAGTAATAAGAGACATTACTGTGAAATACATGAATATAACACTTTGAAATTTGTCTTATCATGAAAAATATGTTATGCAAACACTAATAACAATAAAACATAAGATACAAAAAATACTGAAAATATTTCACATACCTGTATTTTAACTACGTTTCATGAACTATCTTTTCAAAAAGTTTATTTCTCGCTTTCCTGTATCCGTTTTTTCTTTCTTTTTTAATCAGAAGAAATATATGTTTAAAAAAAAAGTAATAATTATCTTCAATCAATAGTACTTATAGAAATCTCATAGAGTACATAATTTACCAAGCGCTTTGCACGTTTGTTTGCAATGGCCGCCATTGCTCTTTCAAGAGTCTTACGATAGCTTTCTACTGGCCGCAAATTGAAACACGTGACAATCGCATCTGCGAGAGAAGAATGTTGTGATTGTTTGACCTGACTAGGAAAATTCGTTTTCGTCCGCAACTTTGCGGTAAAAACGCAGGTGCGAGCCGTAAGTGTTTGGCTGGAATCTGGGCCCATATCAGTTTCCGTGAGCCCAACGTTTCACTCCGTGAAAGCCGGTAATCGCTGATACGAAGGAGAGTGGATGATACACGTATAACGCATGCGTGATGCTAGACATTGATTTAATCTGAAATCGCTACTCACAGCTACGATCTGAATATTCGTTATCGCCTTTTCTGATCATGATCTTGCTTTATCGGGAACCGATTAACAGCTAAGCAATAACGCATGCGTGATATGAGACTCTGATATGACTGAGACACTGCGTGATCGTCATCCCATATCTTTATTCGCTGCTACGATATGAATATTCATTGTCGCCATTACAATATTGATACAAAACTAGTATTGCCTATAAATACAATTAATATTAGTTGATGTCATTAATTTTATTAAGAAATAACTGAATAATTTCGTCATTTATTTGCGTCCATATTTGTTTTTAAAAAAAGTTTTAATATATATTTTAAAGATTTTAACTGTTTTGATTTAAATAAATTTTTAAAAACTATGTCATCAATTTATACTGAATTTGGTTTTAATATTTTAACAATTATTTCATTTCTTTCAAATATTTTATTACATCTGATCAATATAGCGAAAATTTGGTGTTATTTATATTTATATTTTTATTTTAATAAACAAACCAAAGCAAATTCTTTACTCAGGATACTGATTGTTTTCCACTGTGAATCTAATTTCAGAGACAGCAGGAAGGAAGCGCCTTTATTTTAGAAATCTTAATATTCTATAGTATAATCTATAGATATAAAAGAGTAAATTCACAGATTCACTGATCACTGACTCAACATAGCCGTGGCTATTCTATGGGAGATAAAGATAAAAAAATTTGTGAGCAAGTTGGTTTTAGGACCCTGACAGGACACAAGACGGGATTTTGTGAAATACCTCCCTTCCCCCGTTTCCTCCGGGGCGAGGCAGAAGGCAAATCACCTTTATAAGCATAACTCGGCTCCAAATAGCTTCACGGTGAATAAATTGCAGAGGGAGGTTACCGAAAGAGAGTGATATAATAATATACACACGCACACACAAAGAAAAGCCCATACGCATACACAAACGGGCCTTGATTAACTTCATGATAGGCCCCGAGGAACACATATTTTCGTGGGCCCGTCTCCCTCTTGCTCTGTGCACCAATCAGCACATATATAGATATACCTGTTTATAGGACTAATATGGCAGAAATTGCATTATGACACCATTTTTTTTTCATTTTTAGTCGTAAAAGGCAAAATGGTATTTTCAGGGCCAGTTTTATGGCCTTCGGTTACTCAGGTCACATGCCCCGAATGCCTCTTGTTAATCGGCTCTTGCACGCAAATTTTTCTTCTATATTTTTCTATACAAATTCACTCAAAATAAATAACTTTATTAAAATTAAAAAAAAAAAAAAAAAAAAAAAAAAAAAAAAACTTTTATTTAAAGTATCACAGATCAATAGTTCAATTATTCGTTTTAAAGATATTGACGAAATTTTTTAAAAGGTGCCCATATCGAAAATTTGCCCTCTCGGAGGGGACTTATCCCCAGGAGAAAAGCGTCGCTCCTGTATGTCCAATTTCTTTTTTTTCTACTTGATTATTACTATTATAAACAAATCTTTTTAATTTCATAATAATTCGTTAAAAATAATTTTCATTGTGTACGTTTATAAGAAATTTCGGTCTATACCACCAAGTTAAGAACTTAGAAAAATCCGGATTGGAACGCCACCTGATGGACGATTATCACCAAAAAACAATAAGAACTATTTTATGTCATGTTGCAATTGCATATAAGTTTACATGCAATTCTGTGCAGTGTAATAGTTCCTGAGATACAATTGGAAAAAAATTTTGCTCACACACAGATAGGCATTTTCTAAAATTTTCTAAAAATGGTCAATCATGTTCTAGATATCGCAAAACATGTAAATCCATCGAAAACTGGAAGTTGAAATTTTTTATGAATCCAATGCTTTCTTCTGTTGAGTACGGAAGAAAGTAAAAAGATTGAATTCATGACGCAGGATAATATATTATATCTATAGTACGAAGGTGGATGAAATTAAGCGAAAAAATATAGCAAGATTAAGGGAGAATGGGTTTTAAGACGCTCTAGAGTTTAAATATAGAAAAAAAAAGGACATAATGGGAAAATCTCTTAAACTAAATTTGTGAGTTTTAAAAAAATATTTGTATGTGGGTTAGTATTTTTTAAACATCTTTTTAGGCAGCAATGTTTGCTTTATACTTGAGACTACACGAAAACAACCATTCATCATTTATTTTTGTGGGAGGGGGAGTGGACCATCCCTTTGCATACGTCCTTGCACATAACATCACATTAATACAAATCATTCCCATTTTTTTTTTTTTTTTTTATGAAAGTGAGTGACTACAAATAATTATTTTCTTAATTTGTTTATCGTTGGTTCTCTAAACTCTCTCGTGGTTAAAGTTTTAATGGATAAAATGGTACTTCTATCTTGTTTGTTTACACTGCCGACTTGAACGAAAATTAATCTAATAATTCTCAGAATATTAGAAAATAAATCCTAAATTAAAAGTATTCCCTGATATTAAACTATAATACGATTTTGTTATTTCTTACAGGTACGTACTACTTTTATAGACTTTGGTTGATATAACATATTTTAAAGTTTTGAACTTTTTTGACGTGAACAATTCAGCTTAAGAATGCTCAAAAAATAAATTTTGATGTAGTTTTATCTGAATAAATGATATTTTTTCCATGTAAAATTCTAATGCGTCAGTTTAATTTTACTTTAAAATTAATAATATCGAGTTTCAAGTAGGTTATAAATATACGAAAAATGGATATTTCCGAAATTTGTAATTTAAATAGCGGATATTCATTATAGAAAAAACTGGGTATGTGTTATAACAATAATCATAACACACACGCATACGCGCAAACGAAACCTTATAGTAACAACTTTATCTAAATTAAATGCGCATGGCTGTTAGCGTTACCCGAGAAACACCACGTGGAGGTCGCCATGCCTCGTTTCTCATGGGGAGTTTTGATAAGGGAGGTCCCATAGCCTACTGCCAGCAAGCATCCCGAGGTAATTTATTCTTTTACACTTCGAATGCAACAACAACAACATATTTTCATAAAATTCCTCAATTTCCGGAATTTCTTTTTTTTATGATGTTGTGGAGAAACAGAAACTGGTTGATTTTCAATAACCGTTTCCACTGTCTGAGAATTAACTGATTCCACTTCGATAAACGGAGGTTCGTCAGTAGAATTATCAGGCAGTGCAGTAGAAACTGTTTCTTTTCCATCGAGTGCGTTCACTACCTGAGACTGAACTGAGTCCACTTCGGTTTGGAACGGAGGTTCATCAGTAACAGTATCAGGCAGTGAAATAATATTACCAACTTTTGGCAGTTTTTTTATATCCAACTTTGGATGCTTGCAAACACGAGCTTTATATAAAGCTGGGTTATAAAATTTTTGACAATCATTATTCATCGACAAATAACGTCCAGCAAAGATGGAAGTCACTGGACACGCATACCTTTCCCGAGCATCCTCCATAGGATGATGCTCGAAAAGTTTAAAAAAAAACCACATGAGGAACTTTTTTAAAAAGTAACTCACGAAGAGAACACCCAAGAACGAAAGATACATCATTCTCAGATAAGGGTCAGTAATTAGACTGAAGAAAATTGTTAAAAAAAGAAACTTTTCATTGTTGTAAAAATATATATAAAAACATTGTTGTTTATCAAACAATTATTTTTTATTAAATAGTTGTTGCAATTGTTCATTCAATTGTTGAACTAAAATATTGGATACATTGTTTAAAAGGCAAATGATGGCAAAAATTCGTATAATATGAAAATTAATTTTGTATTCCATGTCATGTGAAAATTTCGATCAAATTAAAATATGTCATTAATATAACGATAAAGTTAACAGGAAATAATAGCATATCAAATAGAGAAATTATTCTAACTACTGGATTGCAGACATAGATATAGTAATAAGACATAGATTGATCATTGGGAGGGAAAAACTGATTATTTTTTACTCGGAGAAAAGTCCGCAATATGGCCGTCTTTCGCCGAGTGAATACGCACAGATAATTTAGAAAATAAAATTTATGAATAATTTATGTACTAAAGATGAATGAAAAACTGCAGATACAATTAAAAATTAATTTTTCTTTTTCTTTCTTTCTTTCTTTTTTTCTTTTATATATTTATTAATTTAGTTAATATTTAAACTCTTTTAAATGCTAAAACTAAACTACGCCGTTGCTAACTATATTTAAAAGAATTTTGAAAATTCTATATTACTCACTAATGTAAAATCTTAAAAAATATCAAACTTTTAATAACGTATTACATTAAAAATCAAACCAGTTTTTATTTCATAATTATATCAAGGCAAATGATTATAAAATTTATATTTTTCATAATTTAGTCAAATATATTTTACTTTTACAATAACTTATCCGTTTCTTTTGATAAATTTATTTGAAGAATTAAAAGACGCAATATTTCAACATTTTGAAAATTCATCAACATTCAATTCTATTCTATTACAATTGCCGAATTTCAATGGTCTCTATGCCACTATATGGCTGATGCCATAAAAATTTTTCAGCATCAAACAATTTTGCATGATAACAATGGGATGATAGATCTATATAAATTACTATATCTATGGTTACAGCAAGTATTAAAACTCCTGTTATTTTTCATTATATGCTGCTGAAAATCTGTTGCCAGATAGTATGAAATTTCGAAACTTCATCAGTTGCAACTATATCAAGATGAAAAATTTCACCATAAATAAATTTCAGGACGCCCATAATGCACAAAAATGTGTTAAAACATTTAACAGTCTTATGGCAGTGTCTACTAAAGACTCTAAATTTATGTGCTGCGCTGTGTTGTGTTGTACATTTTAAAGCCGACTACAACGCGATTGGCTTAAGTCATAGTTATGTCATAGTACCCTTCGTGGAGATCTTTCTAAGCATTTTTTTCTATATACCTTGAGAGTGGGGGGGGGGGGGGGGAATAAACCCGTGTCCAAAAATAACTTCGCTTCAAATTACCTCAGCAAGATTTATTTTATGTGTAGGTTGTTTATGCCTTCCCAACACGCACTGTAAAATGATTTTAAGAAATTTCTCACTGGCCCCCTTTAAGGGCGGGGGGAGGCAAAAACACGCTTATAAGTGCAACTCTGCTCCAAATTAACTCAGGATAGTGATTTTTTTATATGTCGATTGATACTCAAGACGCATACTACAAAGGGATGTTGTAAGATTTCGTCCTATCCTCTCCTTGGGGGTGGGGGTGGGGGGCAAAAAACTTGTTTCCAAGTACATATAATTTTGCTTCAAATTATCTCAGTAAGAATAATTTTTACGTGTGGGTTATTTATGAGTTCCGAACACGCGTTATAAAGGGATTTTGGGAAATTTTCCCTTTTCACCATTTTGAGGGCAAGAGGGGGGGGGGACAAAAACACGTTTTAAAAAGTAACTCTGCTCCAAATTATCTCATGAAAGCATTATTTTGACATGTTGATTGGTTATGCGTACTCAACACACACAATCTACAAAGTGATTATTTTAAATTCTGTGATTTCCCCCCCCCCTTGGGGGGGACGTTTCCATGCGTAACTCTGTTCCAAATTATATTAGAATGGCAATTTTTGATGAGTGGACTTCTTATGCGTATTCAACACACACTACAAAGTGATTTTGTGAAATTCAACCCTACCGCCCCTTAGAAGGCGGAGGAGGGGGGTAAACATGTATTTATGCGTAACTCTGCAGTAAATTACGTTAGGAAAGAGATTTTCGATGTGTGTCAGTTACATGTATCTAAATTATAATATAAAGATATTTTGCGAAATTCCCTCCTCCTTCTTACCTTTAAGTGCGGGGGGGGGGGGGGACTAAAAAACACGTTTTTAAACATCACTCTGCTTCAAATAAACTGAGGATTCCGATTTCCTAATGTATCGGATAGGTATGTGTATGCAACATGCGCAATAAAGGGATTTTGTGAAGTGTGGCAAGTAGGAAAACCGCTACCGAATGTAGCGAAAAATTTAACTTAGATTTTGTCTAAGTTAGTTAAGTTAGTTAAGTAATTTAAGTTAAGATTTTGTCTAAGATATTTTGTTCTGATTTCAATAATTTTTTTATTATTATTAATTATATGGTATTTTAAAAATTAATTTCAATATAATGACCAGCAAAGCGGGCAAAGCCTGCTAGTCTATAATAAAAGAACTTATATCGTTATTTTTATATATGATCATTCACTTATTTACTTATTTTGCGTGTGTTTGAATTTAGGTTTCATATTTTTATTAATGTCTTCTGTTTACAAAAGACGAAAATGTTGAAGTTCATGAGAATTTTTAATTACTAGTTTTCAATGAATATTTATTTATTTTCAGGTGTCTTAACACAGGATTCGGCCATTTTTAGAAAACATGTGTCGTGCGATAGCACCGGTATACAATTTCCACCATGGAAGATAAGGCTATATCGCAGTTTCTATAGCGTATCAATGCACGAAACTTGATAGGTATGGGAGTCGTGACGAAAACCTATGCTTATTCAATTAGTGTGCATATTTGCTGAGAAATAATGCTGTTATGATGCAATGTAATCCTGTTTACGGGAATGCAATATATTAACTTCTATTATATACAAATGCAGCAAACTTAGAATGTAAAATGGATATTTTGAAAAACTATGCTATGTCAATTTGGCATTTTATAATGGTGGCCGAGAAAGAAAATCGGTATATCATTAATTGATGGTCCTTACTTAGAATTACATCTATTCATTTAAATTGTCTTTTATTCTTGATTTATTTGTTTCATATCGCAGGTAAAATTTATTTTCTCAATACATTGTTGCAATTGTGACGTCAGTTGTTTTCTGTTGAATCATCCTTCTTCAGTTATTTTATTCATCCTCCAAACCACGAAAAAAAAAAATCTTTATTTTTGTAGCTATGACATTAGTTTCAGCATTATCTCGGGCAAATTTGGGCTTTTTTTTATTAAGAAGATTTTGCAAAAGTTTATTGCCTTAATTATGTATTTTAGAAACATTTTTTAGTGAAATTCTGAGACTGTTGAACGTGTTTAAATGACATAATGCTACTACATGACAACACAGTAATGTATGAATTAAATTTGTGCATAAATGTATTTCCATAATTTGTTTTTTCTATATTGATGTTGATTTGGTGTTGCATTAATAGGAAGTTGTACATATAAAAGAAGTTAGTGTATTCTATATATTTTATGATATAATGAGCTTGTCACATTCAATTCGAGCTTTATATATATATATATATATATATATCTAGAATTGACATTTAAATTAGCATTATGAAAGGGATTAAAAAATATTGGAGTCCAATATCGTGATATATCGTGATATCGCGATTTTGAATTGACAATATATCGTGATATTGAAATAGTGGCATCGCCCACTCCTAGTAAAGAGAACGTATGGGTGAGTGAGGTGTATAGGTTTTTAAGTGAGACTGTGCTACGCTCTGGACAATTGACGACGGTCTGGGACATACCACTAAGTCTGGCTCGGAGACGTGCTATCACAATTATTATGCTCGGTTGGCTCCCTTGCTTCGGTGACCCCTAGATGTATAATTTGAAACAGGGAGGACATTGTGGCCACGAAAGGTTTTACGTGCGCCAATCACCATTAACAAATACGACGTCTTCGGCCGGCTCAAGAATCGAACCCGCAATTTTTCACTTACCAGCTCGGTGCTCTACCGAACAGGCTCTACCGTGACACCTAGAACGTATGGTGAATTCCTTCTGAAATGATACACTCAAAGCAAGTACGACACTCAAAGCAGCTGTATTAATCATATTCATTTCAATGGAATTATAGGTAGCATAGTTACGACCTTGATCAAGGAGGACGGCTGAAGTGAAGATTAAGGAGTTTAAGTTACACCGTAAAAAATATATTTAAAATTTAAACATAATTTCCAACTTTTGGAATCTCTTGTTAAAATGTAATACAATAAAGTTTTCACGTTGATATTCTGCAATTTATTATCTTGAAACTAACTGTTGTGATATATAATATAAGGAATCTCGGAAGAAGGTAGAATCAATATGTGTGTAATTTTCTAAATACTGAGTTATGCGGGCGTAGTTTTACAATTTAAATTAGAAACAGCAGCTTCTGCTCGCTGGAGACCCGGCCGTTGAGTTTAGTTTGCGATCTTCTTTACCATAGCTTAAAACGGTGATATTGAACTCATGCTAAAACAAGCCTCTCGAGCTATTACATATTTGTATTTTATTGCATTTTATCACAACTTTCCCTTTCACATATTGCTTTTAATTAAAAAAAATTGCTGTTCACAGACAACTTTTCAATTTTTTTTTAAATTAAAACGATCTAATATTTCAATGTTAATACACATGCAAACTTTTTTTTTTTTTTTTTTTTTTTCTTTTTGTGCATGAATTGTTTTGTTTCAATCATTTTTTAACATCTCAAAGAACTTTTCTCGCACTCGACATTTATGATTCCTATAGCACAAAGAAATATGTATTATTGAGAATGTCGCAGTATATATATCACATTAAGTATTTGTTAAACCGCATAAAAAAATTAAAAAATAAAATATGTTGTTCATATTGATTATACCAGAAAAAGAATTCTCGCGTATAAATATTTTCCGTGTACTACTTTGGATTTAAGAACGAATATGAGTAAGTTAGTATATATTATAAATTTATTAAACTGCAATGGCAGGATTTTTGTCCCTCTGTGATTTGTACATGTAATGACTTTGCTTCAATACAACAATAAAATACCTATTCCTATTCCTATTTGAAATACTAGACAAAATTTGCTTTTCGTGAACCGTCACTAATCGCAAAATTAGTTAAAATAAAAAACTGTTCAGTTAATAAGTTCAAGAGAGAGAGAGAGAATTTTAAATTCCTTTTAATTATAATTGATAATAAGTATTTTTTATTATAACCAATAACTGTTTTTTATTCGAATCAGAAATTTTCTTTGAAAGTACGTCAAAATTCTTTCTAATACAATTAACAGAACTCGATGATAAAATTAACGTAAACATTAATTGAAATTATATTGAAATACGTTTTAATGTGTTAAATTCGGAAATTAATTGAACTAAATTTAACCATCAATACTTCTCCAGACCTCTTACAATTTCCCAGTCTTCATCAAACAAATCCCTAGATACCCCATATATATATATATATATATATATTTTTTTTTTTTTTAAACAGGATTTTTTTTTTTTTTTTTTTTTTTTTTTACTTCTTTTACACAAATACAAAATTCACAACCGTTAAACTTCCTTTTGTTTTCCAAAAATTATTTAAAGCTATAAAGTGCGAAAAATGCGTTCAGTTCATATTTTGCATTTTCTAGATCCAAAATTAAATATTATTTTTTTATTTAATACTAACTTAAAAATTAAATTATTGGCAAGCAACAAATTTAACGATTATAACTTTTTCGAATGGGAAAATAGATTATAATAATCTGGTGTGTCACTCACACGACTATATTATCCTATATTAATAACACACGGTACAACATGAAATACACTTCCATCAATTTTCATGTATTGTCACATTATAATCTAGTTTTTTTGTGTAGCCCTGTATACGAATAGTAAATGATTTCCATACCATATTCTAGATGAAACATGTTTTTACGCGTAAAAAATATATATATTCGTTTCATTTGGTTTAGATGTTTGGTTAGTCTATAGATGTTTAAACTCTACTTACCTGAAATTTCCCCCATAGACGTAATGTATTTGAATTCTCTTGCGTGTTCCTGTACACGAACCATTTGCTTGATCTCAACGGAAAGTTTATTGAAGCATCCCTACATGATACACATTTAGAATATAAAGTTTGGATTTTCTGCTATTATTTCTTCTTGAGATATTCTGATAACAGGCACACACACACAGAGAAGGGCAGACACACACAGAGATTAACCGCTTAAAGCATGATTTTTGAGTTTAGGGCGACTTCAAGCCGTGTAAATATAACAAAAACTCAATTTCGAAAATGTGACCCAAAGAGAATACTTTCTCTATCATATATATGGGTAAGAGAAAGTAAAAAATACATTAGGTATTGATTAATTCTGTTAACAAATTTTCCCATAGGGTACCATGATGAGCTGTGACTGCCGTCAATGATAGCTAAAACAATCTGATGAAGTTTAGAGCTGAGAGATTGAGGGCTTCTGTAAATCCCTGCGTTTCAGATGACTAAATTTTGTCACAAATGATACCGGAAAAAAATTAATATTTTCTTATTGTAATATCAAAGACGAAAAGTGAAAGCAAAAGATATAAAATAATGTATAATTTTGCTTTCTGTTAACAGAAAGTATTATTTTAACGACATTTTAATAATATATTTTTTTTTTTTTTACTTTGTGTGCATATTATATAAATGACTACAGCTGAAACTTAAAATTTAAAGTTAATTACCAGTACTTTTAATTTACTAGCCACTTCTTAGGCTAATTACAAAAATAAACAATTTTCTCGCCCAAAACTTTTTAAAATTGTCCAATTTTTATGAGGATTTTGTTTTAAATTAGCCCTCGTTTGTGCAAGAACAATTTTATGTTCACTGATTTTTATGAACGATTCATTCCAAGATCGTCAATTTTGTGAAGGAATTTTTTATAGATAGACTCCTGAAAATGTCTTTTTTTCCACAGACAACTGATAAAATTTGCACTTTTTTGTTGTTGACGGAAAAGTAAGTCACGATATTTTTTCGGACCATTGCCGAAATACAGAGCTATTCCGCCGTTGGTTATACCAAATTAGGTTTAATCGCAGATAATATACTTTACCAGTGTTAAGTCATGAAAACCCTTCACATGTGGTCACTATAGGAAAAATTACAACATTGTAATTTTTTATTTATATTGCATTAGTAAATGTTTATATTATATAGGCAAAATATTTGTATCTTGTATCTTAAGGGAAAATTCACAGGAAAATTGAAAGCCAGAGATCACATGCGGAGGAAAAACAATAAGTATTTTACCCTCAAACCTAAAAAATGAATAAGGTTTTTTCCTAAAACACATGATTCTATTTTTCGTCAACAAATGTTGACTTAAGCAATTATTTCACTGCTAATCCCCAAATATCACACTTTTTTCAAAGTTGATTACCAAAATGTAAAATTATCTTGCCAAAAATCAATGAAAATCTTTAAATATTATATAGTACTTAATTATTTACTTATACAATATATTCAAATTTCATAATATTTTGGACTATTTTTATTATTTGGGATTCATTCACCGCTGTTTAAATTAATTTCTGTTTCATCATAAGTATTTACGGAAATACACACTTTTTTACTTCCTTATACAAAGTATAAGGAAGTATAGTAATCCCGATTTGCGAAATGGATTTTGTATTTCACATTGCTCGAAAACGAATGATCGCTGAATGTTGCTAATTTATACGTGTGACTTTCATGATGTCTAGTTGCACACGTCAAGTGTCATCTTAACACGAGCTCTCGTTTTAGAGATATAAGGGATTTTACACGATTTTTCGTGACGTCTGTATGTGTGTGTGTGTGTCTGTGTGTGGGTATGTCGCATAACTCAAAAACGGTTGGACGTAGAAAGTTGCGAATTGGTACATAGGTTTCTTATAACATCTAGTTGTGCACCTCCCTTTTTGGACTTTCTATGATTTTCCGTTTTGGAGATATTTAGGAAAATTAGGTTCATAATGACAAAAATTTGGCCATAATGTATCAAAAAACGGTAATAACTCAAAAACGGTTTAGACAAATCTTGCAATTTAACTGACTTTCCGATTAGCTAGACATTTGAAACTTTCAGAAAAGCTCAGAACACGTTGACAATGCATTTTTTTAATATTTTTAGCCAACTGTTTCCGATACCTGCTGCCTTCAGCAGCGTTTATGCGATTCAACAGAAAATTTATTTAACTAACTTCCCGACTAGCTAGACATTTGAAACTTTCAGATTAGATCAGAACACGGTGAAAATGCATTTTTTAAATACTTTTAGCCAACTGTATAGGGTCCCTGCTGCCTTCGGCAGCGTTACCAGTTTAAATCTTGGAATCGATTTGTAACTAACTTCCCGACTAGCTAGACATTTAAAACTTCCGCAAAAGCTCAAAATACGGTGACAATGCATTTTTTAAATATTTTTGGTCAATTATTTCGGGTCACTGCTGCCTTCGGCAGCGTTTACATGGTTCAACAGAAAATTTATTTAACTAACTTCCCGACAAGCTAGACATTTGAAACATTCAGAATAGTTCAGAACACGGTGAATATGCATCTTTTTAATACTTTTAGCCAACTGTTTCAGGTCCCTGCTGCCTTCGGCAGCGTTTATATGGTCCAACAAAAAAATTATTTAACTAACTTCCCGACTAGGTAGACATTTGAAACTTTCAGAATAGTTCAGAACATGGTAAAATTCCTTTTTTTAATACTTTTAGCCAATTTTGTCGGGTCCTTTCTGCCTTCGTCAGCGTTACCAGTACAAATCTTGCAGTCGGTTTTTAGCTAACTTTCAGAAAAGCTCAGAACACGGTGATAATTCATTTTTTTTTAAATATTTTTAGCCAACTGTTTCGGGTCCAACGTCAATGTTTTTTAACATTATGTATATTTCTAAAAGTGTATAAGGAAGTCATGTGGTGCCCACATCAGATTTTTTTTCCTAGCATTAACAAAAAGGCCAAACTTTTCTTGGCTAATAGACAAAATTTGCACTTTTACAAATACGCCATATTCTTGCTGACGATTTTCAAAATGTAGGACCATTTCACTGCTGTTTCATTTAATTTACCTTTAGTTATTGAAATACGAGATTTTTAGCATGGTAGACTACTAAAATTCATTTTTAACTTTTAGGAGAAAAGGATATGTGATGAGTTCTTTAATTCTTTAAGTCACCACACTATTTTATTTAGTCGCCAGGTGGTGGGTGGATTTTTTAATGTCTATACATCACCTTATCAGAGTAATAAAAGAGGATTTAATGGATGACACTTTTGTGTGTATTGTTACATATAGATTGGGAAAAGATCAGGAGCTTGAAAAGTGTTTAAAAAAGTATTTATTGTACTTTATAATCTTTAATTTTTTTCTAATATTGGTGGTAGGTTTCTTATACAATTATACATAAGTAACAACGTATGTAAAGTAAATTGGCATTCAGAAACTGTAGCAGCATGCCATAAAAATCTATTTTCATCGAAAACAGTTTCATATAACGTCTAGTACCATAAAGTGAGAATGAAATATAATAAGACGCGTTAGATAGGTTTAAAATTCTTTCCATAATATTGATGTGCGTTTTTTTATTAAGTGAGACTTTAAAGCCTCGTAAAAACATAAAAGGTTAAAAGCCAATCTCCAAACTACACATAAATAAACAATAATAATAATAATAATAATAATAATAAACAGTTGTCCTCACATTGATAAGTTATTAATTACTTAAATCTTTAATGTATTTTTGAAAAAAAAAAAAAAAAAAAACTACTCGGTAGAAAATGAGATTACCTAATGCATATTTTATTACAAATAATAGTGTTAAAATGAAACGGCTAGGGAAATTGGTTCACATTGGTCCACTTTTCAAGTTTAGTTTTTTATCTCATCGAAAAATTAAAGGAAAGAATTTACTTTATGACGTAAATTCAATCCATTGCTCTAAATTTAGGGAAAACATCTTAAAAAATAAAATAAAATGTCAGGTTTCTAAAAATTACTCAGCAGTGCTGAAATACAACTCTCTGATATAAACTGGGCGTGACTAACTCAGGGGTGCGCAGGGTACGAGTCCTGAGGCCTGGGTACCAAGGAGCCCTAAAACTAGCCCTGAAAATGCTATATTGTATTTTGTTTTGCCTCAAAAATGGTATCATAAAATGCAAAATTCTGTCATTTTAGTCCTATATGCAAATATATATGTACCTCTGACAGGGCTCAAAGCTAACGGTTCTCCGTTGGTCCAGGACCAGAAAACCATTCAACGGACCAGAAAAATATAAATTATAGTGGTCCACTGGACCAGTACGGCTTAATTAATTTAATTTTAACTTTTCTCTAAAATTGCCTGTGAATCTTTCCCAGATCTCACGCTAGTACGTTATAACATTAGATGGTGTACTTAATTATAATTATGAATATCACATGTTCTCTGTAATATTTCATTTAATTTCACTTTATAGTTCTTTTTTCTTTTTCTTTTAATATTTAATATATAATGCTTTATTTATGGTAATATATATGACATTTAACCCATTTATTAAAGCATGCACATTTGATTTATATACGACTTCATTTGTATTTTTAAACTATTTTACAAATCTATTTAATTATATTTTGTCATGAAAAATTATTTTGCTGCATGCTTTTAAAGTATTTTTAAAAAAATCTAATAGAATGTGTGAACTGTGAATGGATAATTGAAAGTGTGTAAGGACCAGTAAAATCTTAAAAACATTGGTCCTGTGGACAGGGGCTTAATTATCTTAATTTCTACTCCTGCCTCTGCTGATTAGTGTACATTGCGAGAAAGAGCGGGGTGCCCATAAAAGTATGTGTGCCCCGGGCCTCATAGTTAATCAGACTCTGGATTTAAAAAAAAAGGTTCATTAGCACTGTACTTGTCTTTTAACTACAGGATTTGTAGGACTACTCGAAAAGAGCTATCTAATGGCTAGAGAAGAATTATTAACTGGCTGGGAAATGAAATAAAAAATATAAATAGCATCAAAGTAATTGAGTCCCAACAGTAATTGAGACCAAAGTAATTTGATGAAATTTTATTTTTCCGACTGAGTGAAAATAATGCCTTTACCGGGACTCGAACCCCGGATCTTTGATTTACAAGGTCAAGGCTCTACCATTTGAGCTATCCAGGCCGACAACCGGTCAGCATTACTCACTCAGACAACCTTTAAGCAGAAACATCTGGTCTATCATTTAGATAGCTCAACAGAAATAAGCCGCAGGTAAAGGAAAACACCATTAAACAATGTATCCTTGTAAGTCAAAGATCCGGGGTTCGACTCCCGGTCCAGGCATTATTTTCACTCAGTCGGAAAATAAGATTTCATTAAATATGATTTTCTTCCAATCAGTTGATTGTGATTTTAACAAAGTAATTTGGCCCAACATGCCCTTATGTCCAACATACTTCAACTCCCCCTACTTATCAAATGGACTGCAACGTGCAAATTACGTTAAATAATAAATACTATTCTAAATTAATCATTATTAGTAATGTTTTGTTTTAGAATTAGATTTTTTTTTCCTCGAAACTATTCATGATTTATTATGTTTAGTAGTGATATATAAATAATTTTCAAGTACAAACTATCAGTTTCTCAATTCATATTACATTTTTCTTTCCAGTATTTCGCTATTAAGCATTTAGTATTTCAGAATAGACTTTTATGATACTGCATTATAGAGACCCATGTGGTCCGGCTGTCAGTCAAGGTTACGAAGAAGAGAAGCCAAGAATATAAAAGTGGGGTGGTCAGGCAACACCTTTTCAACCAACTTGATTTTGATGGATCACATTGCGGGTGGAGGTTAATTTTTTGTTATGTACAACAGCCGGGTCGACGCTATATGCACATTCTTAACTGCTTGGGTCAACATACTGTGTCATAGTTATTACAAATGGAGTTGTGATTGGGAAACATCTACTTTTGAAATTATCATAATTATATAGCATTAGGTGTTTATTGGAGTTGGATATCAAGAACGGAAAAATTCTTTTGCAGACCTTTGCGTGATTCGATTCGCAATGGTAAATTAAAGGTGAACAACTTTTAGACCTAAAACCTGATAAATTGGAATTGAAATTAGTTGTACGATTTGTATTTTGGGCTGGTAAAAAAAATTATTTCCTTCAAGATACCCGGAAGTTTGCATTTTAGTTCTATGTAGTTGATATCACTCTATGTCTTAAAATGAACCCATTATACTCAGCAGGTTTAGAAATAATTTCCCTTTATAAATGGATTAAATAACACAAATTAAGAAAATGGTCAAAGTAAGAAAACGTGAGATAGCAAATTTTCTTATGTGTTGTTCAGACTTGTTCAGATGTGAAGAGAACGATCAAAAAGAAAGAAATTAGTTAGGTTAATACAAAAATACAATGAGAAAAAAAAAAAAAAAAAAAAAAAAAACACTTAATTTTAGAAAAGTTATTACCTATTTTCCTAAACTACTTTATATCAGAATTTATGAAAAATATAATAAGATGGCATGGTTATGTTAAGTAATGATAGTATAATAAGATAGCACGTTGTGCTTGTTTAAAATCATTCACCCACAACACGAGTTGCGTTTAACTGGGAAACACAAATTTGAGAATAACAATTGATGTCTCATACTCATACTTCAGTAATTTTTTTTCTTCTCTATTATTATTGTATCTTTATCAAATGGGTATTAAAATTAATTTTGTACTGCTAGTGCAAATAGCTATGTAGTGCAAATACCATATCATAAGTTTAATACTGCAAATTATTATTCGAATAACCTATTTTATTATATTATCACCACTATCGTCAATAAAAAAAATTTCTTAAATATTTTTGAATGGTTTAATGCTAAAACATTATGTCAAAAAAAAAAAAGAAAAAAGAAGCTTTAAAATAATATTATTGACAATACAATAAAATGAGCGTGAAATTTTAGGAAGGCTGCGAGGCCTGACTTAACATATGCACATTACTTATTTAAATGTTCATATTAAGTAAAATTAATTTTGCGAACAGTTAAGTGTGTTATTACTATATGAATTATCGTTAAAATGTGTGCTGCTAAAAATGTTTCCTGTTTTAAGAGACATATACAGGGTGTTTATAAAGTCCCAGACCCATTTTGATGTTTAATAACTCATAAAATAATGAAGATATAAACAAACTTATGGCATTTATTGATGGAATAACTCATACATTTTCTTTTCAGGGTTGAATATCTTTACTTTTGTAAATACCGTCTGCGTGTGTGGTTAATTTCAGATAATTTCATTTTCCAGTCTAAATATCTGTACTTTTCTAAATATCGTCTGCTTATTAATTGCATTTTTCTCTCTTTTGTTTTTGGCAACTATTGCAATGTTATGTTTACTTTTGATGTGTTTGTTCTATGTAGTACTTTTGTATGTAGTACTTTTGTGCTGTACCGTCTAGTGCTCGACCTCGACTACACGCACAGATTGCTATGCTACCAAGGCATGGGAGACCTCATTTTTCTAGAGTTTCAAATTTGTGAGGGTATGTCTCCGGACCAAACTTAAGACTAATTCCCAGACTGCAGACAATAACCCACTTCACTGTTAAAAATTTCTGTAAATTTAATGCAAATATTTATCCAGAGTCTCTGTAAATTTACAATAATTCTTAGTTAGTTAAAAGTGAATAATCGAGATTCTCAATCTTTATTCTGTATTTTTACCTCATTTTATTATTTAATTTCTTAATTAAAATTAAAAGTGACTGTTTCTTCTTTAGAAGAAGCATTCTAAGTCCGAAATATATTCTCACCAATAATTAATTAAATTAATATTAGTTATTAAAATGAATATATAAAATAAGTTTTTTAACATCTCCGTTTATTTTTCTCTGTAATTTTACTTAAGACTTAAGATAACACATTACACAGAGTTTTACGTTGAAATTTTTAACAGTGATGGGTAGTTTTAGCAAGACGTTAGTCTGCTGCAATCAACCATTGAATATAACTATTTAGCTTAATACTATAAAATTGAGGCTGATTGTTCAGAATAGGCAAAATACACTAAACAAGAGATTGTCATATTTCATGGTATATGACATTTTAGTTGACAGCCCAAACTGTTTCATTCAAATCTGTTTTTGATTGATGTAGTCAAATTTCTGAATTAGTGATTATGTGATTGTGAGTAAATAAACAGTTCTATGGTATATAATAATAATATAAGAAATTTACTGGTGAAAATAAGTTGTATATAATAAATCTTTTCTTACATTTCCATTGTTGTTTTAAAATACTTTTTATACTACTGAGTTTATTGTTATTGTACTACGTGTAGATTGTTAATAATAAATATAACATTTTTTTTTTTTTCAGAGTTCATTTAAAAACAAAATACAAATAAAGAGAGCATACCTGTTAAAAGAGTTGTAAATAAAACTAATAAAGTAGGATTTTCTGTGCCCTATATATTAAGAAAATATCGAAGAATTTGCGTTGGGAATTCAAATACTAAGAATAAAGCAGCTCATTTGGGCAAATACCAGTAAGTGTTACCTTGAAGACTTGGTAAGTAAAATGTAAGTTTAGATCAAGGGCTCTTAACCTTTTTTGTTCCAAGCGCACCCCTTTGTCAATCAAAAGAAAACCCCAGATGTTATTCTGAGATCCAAGAGCCTATTGCTGTTTAAATTGTTCCAGGGTTCTTTTTTTTTTTTTTTAATATATTATCTTAAAGAATTGTCATTTTAACAACAGTGAAATTATTCCCCCTTATGTGAAATTTATGTAAATTTCACCCTGCTAGCAAGACCTTATTTTTTCAATATTATTTTAAGTAGATTTGCTTTGAATAAAACTCTTAAAATGAAATTTTGGTTATTATATTTGTAAGTCCAATAAAAAATATTTTTAGACCAAAGTCTACTTAGATAAGTAAAGTTTTAGTTATGCAGAAACTGTAATTTCTGACAGATGAAATGACGTTTCTATTTATAATAGAAAATACTATTAATACTAATGACACATATAGAACATTTTACAAAAGAATATAAGGAACAATTTATAAAGATATATTTTAAAATAGATATAATGGATATTGCAACTGACAGACCGCTTAATAATCTACATAAATCAGAATACTTTGTTAGACTCAAGTGATATTAAGTACTAATTACAGTAACAACGTCAAGTGTTTATAGATTATAATAGTAGTCCGTGAACTGATAAAGATTTTACAATGATTTAGTTAAAGGGAATTTTTAACAATTGAAATTAATAAAAAAAAATTAAAAAAAAAAAAGGTTATTGGAGCCATCAAATTTTAAATAGAACAATTTTAAAATTAATTTAGGACAAAATTCGAATCTTTATTAAAAATTAGTATTTTGTGGGCACCACAAAACTTTCTTTTATATTTTCCCATACAAATTCACGGAGTGCAAATTATTTATGAAAGCTATTTTTCATGATGACTTCAGACGATTTTCATCTCAGGAAAGTATAACACTAAATATCGAAAGAAAGTCAAATTTGTGACCTGCAGAGGCGACTTCTAAAAAAAATGCATTTATATATATGTTACCGCTAAAGCTCAAAATCCGATAATGTGCAGATTACCTAGCTAATCTGAAGATTAACTAAAACGACCCGTTAAAGTGCGGAATCAAGAGTCTTCCGTATTTTAACTAGGTAATCTGCACATTAGCGTTTTCTGTATCGTTAAAGCTCAAATTTTGTTTCGAGCCTTAATTTTTTTTTTTTTTTACATTCACTATGACTTTGAACAGCCATGTGATACAGATCCGCGAATGACCTTCAAACATAAATTAAAACTTTTTCCCCTTCCGCACTTCCGCTACGCTATGATGATAAACGGCAAACGCAAAATGTGGAGGATCGAAGCCATGATTAGGTTTATTATTATGACAAACACAAAATATAAAGTAACAAGTAAGTTATAATTGTTTCAATTTTGATTTTATTTCTATCTTTTTTAATTCTGTCAATATAAGTTTGATAAGGGTCTGCATTTTATTAATGAAATCTAATCTTAATTAAAAGTTGTCTCTCATGAAACTCCATTTTTAATTATGAATATTAAATTTACAGTGCAGTAATTAATTCCTTCCGAACTAAAACTATTGAACCATAACTTTTTAAAACTAATTTATTTGAAAATTGATTTAAATTACTGTTACTTACTGGGGAAAAAAAGGATTTATTAATTTTTAACTTTGAAAAATATTATGGCATAAATAAATACTTAATATGAAATTTTTGTGCATTTTTTAGCATTTCATTGCATTTTTTTTTTTTTTTCTGTTTCTTTCAGTTGCAAGTTTCCTTCATATATTTTATATATCATGATTATATTTTTATTTATTTATTTATTTATTTATTGTAAAATTAATATATTTGCTAAACTTGTACAGATACATGTATGCTGCAAAATATAGTTTAATAAATCATTGGAAAACTGTCATTTTAATTTTCATGCATTCTAAAAAATATTAAAGCAGTTTTAATTATTTGAAGTACTTCTTAAACAATGCTTCTGATTTGTCCAGTTTAATATTTCTTTAGCGAATTAGAAATTGGTGCATAATATACAAAAAAAAAAAAAAAAAAAAAAATAGTAATAGCCGTATAAGTTGTTAATAAAACATTTTTTAAAAATTTAAATGAATAAATATTTTTATTTTGAAAAGAAATCGTTACTGTATCACAATTCTAACATTCATAAAATAGAATTTATTGAAAGCTATTAAAGCTATTATATTTCATATTAAAAATGCATAACATCTTCAAACTTATATTGACAGAATAAAAAATAAAAAGAAATAATAGTTAAAAAAAAAAGAAAACAAATATAGCTTTAAAAGATATAAAAATTAAAACCCATACAGATTAAAATAAGTAAAGAAATAAATAAAAAAGAAAAGAAAACTATTTTTTTCCCCGAATGAAAAAAACAAATACAACACAGCGTGCTGTAAAATTACAACAACAGATATCTTATTTCCACTTTAAGTAGTGCCTAGTAGATAATTTGAGAAATGAAACAATTTTCCTCACTTTAATGGATCAGTTAATGTGCAGATTACCTAGCTATACTGCAGATTAACTGATTTCTGCACTTCAGCGGTTACACACACACACACACACACACATATATATATATATATATATATATATATATATATATATTATCTACAATATTCTTTAACTTGTCATAGATGAATGTTTCAACTTTAATTATAATAGAATAAATGAAAAGAAATATTTCAACTAACATTAGAGAACAATTTCTTGAATATTAGACAAAAACAATTAAAACAAAGTATTTGAAATAAAAGCTTAGACAAATAACAGAGAGAGAGAATTTGATTTAAATCAAGATTCGTAAAATTTAAATAACTTTTAGAATTATCTTAATGGTAATTCTGATAACAATGTTTCTCAACCACATTCGACAATAATTGAAATAAAAAATTTCAAACGATTATTTAAAATCTTCAATTGTGAATAATGTGGATAACAATCGTGAAGAAAATGTGTAAAACCGGTGAAAATATGTAAAGCTTGAAAATATTAAAGTAAAGAAAAACTCAGAAATATATTTAATAAATCATGAAATTTAAATACAACACAAATTTCTGTCCTTCATTACAAAGTCTATGAGTAAAATAAGGTTAAATTAAATTTTGTTATTTGTGTGTACATTTCCGGTGGATAAAATTGTTTTAAAAATTAAGGAAGCCTACTACACAGGCCTTTAAATCGTGAGAAAGGAAAGATTTTTGTTAATTAACTTATGACAATGAAGATAAATTAAAGAAAATTAAATTATATAACCCTTATACATTTATCTAGTGTATTTTACTTTAAGGAGCCCAATAAATGTACCAAAAACTTATATAAATATATATATATATTTAAATCCACCCTTTGGTGAAATTTACCTATTGAATAATTAATTAATTTTATTTTTACAAAGATTTCTAGTGTAATAAAAAATATTTCCTACCCTACTCTTAATGCAAGATCGGCATTGCTTTCCGATCTCAGAATATTTCCGTTGTTAAGATTAAGTTGTAAGTCACATTAATTGTTATAAAAGACCTTACTCGGAGCAACCCTTTTTGCAGCTCATATAGAGGCTTTTAAGGAAATGAATTGGGGCTGCAACAACTTTTCCAAAATAGTTCCTTAATTGTTTTATAACCATAAAGTAAGGTGGACATCATGACCCAGCTTTTCTCTTAATGCTCTGCTCTGATCCTGCAAGTATCTCTCTATAATAACAGCTTGATGTGATTGAGCAGTATCGTCCATCAGAAGAGAATTATTACCGATAGCAGCATCATAGTTCATCATGGATTTTGCCGTGGTGTATTTAACTATTTACACCGCTCCCGTTGAACACATATCAATCTGTGTGGTCTCAAGTGCTTCCGACCCATACCAATCTGAAATCACTGGATGGTAGGGGTTTGACTCGTACGACCCAATATAGGATTTGCCCTGAGGGCCCTGCTTGCAGGTCCACACTCTAAAGGATCCTTCAGATACTAGCAACGGTGCAGAACTTCAAAACTTATAAATTATCCATTGTCCGAAAGCGACCCTTGACATTTTGCACACATTTACAATGAAGGACATTGCTTTTTATTGCTCTTTTACGAAAGAGACCCAATTTCGATCGCAGTAGGAGATTTGTCAGCCAAGAAAATCTCGCTGCTGCTTCGCGTCAATTCGATTCCCACATCAAAGGGATATCAAAAGAAACCGAAGTTGAAGCCAGTCTCTATGAAGGGTCCTTAAACCGAAAGGTGGGTGACCACCCAGTGACGGTGTTATGTTCTATTCTACCGCTTTAAAGCTGCCTTCCAACTCTGGCAACTTGCAAAGCGGCAAGTGCGGCTCTATTGATATTTCTTTGATGTGGTATTTGAGTCGTCGTTCGCTGGAGGCGTCGCTCACAAACCTCCTAGTGCGATAATTGCATCTGGACTAGGGTCTCTTTTGTAAAAGAGCATTAAAAAGTAATGTCTTTCATTGTAAACATGTGCAAAATTTCAAGGGTCACTTTCGGACAATGGATAATTTATGACTTTTGAAGCTCTGCATCGTTCCCAGAGTTTGAAGGCAGCTTAAGAGTACCTATTGGATTAATTCACTTCCTTTCTTTCTTCATATCAGAAAACGGCAATAATCACATTCGAAAGTGAAACTAGGCATCTGTGAAAAGTACAACAAATTATCATCACTCCTTGTGGAGTAAATATATTATTTAGGCCACTTTAATCGCATTCTTCTTTGTTTTTAGCTTATTATGGGACACATCGAATTCTGTTTACTTGCATACAAACCTTCACTGTCAAATACGTCTTCGGATTGTGATAACCGAAAACTTTCTTCCGGTTGTTACAAAATGTCCTGGAATGAGGAAATGTACTTCAATATTTTTATGTCTTTGAGCATAAGGCGCTAAAAAACGATCTTTGAGAGCTGTTGAAGCATTTGGAAGACCTAAAACAACCCTTTTTTATAAACATAATTGTTAGGTTCGAGTCGACTTCAAAAACATTGCACCATACTGCGATATACATTAAACCATCTAGCGCACTCGACTTGCAATAAATGCATTTCAGTAAATCCTAATGGCTCTTCATCTTAATGAATTAGGTAAATGTTATATGACATATCAACAATATTTTAAAGCCAAAAATTTCAGATCGATAAAGCTTTTTTTTTTTTCTACAAAATTAAAAAAAATATTTTGCATGCAATTTTTTATATAATGAGAGATAGAGTGGTAGCAACAAAATATCTTTTACATGGCATGCATAAAGTTTGTAATCAGTTCTAATCAAATCTTTTGTAGCAGATCTATATCAATGCTGGCGATAGCATTTGTAAATCAGTCATGGTCGTTGGACTGTGTCATGCATACATGCGATCTTTTACGAGCGACATAAAAATAATGCAAAAGGCGAATACAAGAATCATACTCTCACCACCATGATCCTTGAATGCCTTCCCTTGTGACCTAGTTCACTGTACGCTTTTAGGAATCACACATAATAAAAATGTAGATAAAAAATCACAATATTATTTGCGACTAATTCATCGACAACTTTATTTGAAATTATTTCTAAGAATTTTATGATACAATGCTGCAAAACTGTACATCAGATTTTTAAATTAAAGGTGAAGAATACCTAATGTCGCCGATAGCTATGGCTCGTGTTATTCTATGGGGGGGGGGGAATTCCACAATTTCTTACGTGTTTTTTTTTTATATCTTATGCTATTCATGCATACTATTTTTTTTTTTCTCATTATCTAATGTATTTTTTTAATTCCGTTTTCATTTTCAAAAAATTCATAACCGTTAAATTAGTATTCCTTTCCGAAAAACTGATTTTTTTTTTTCTTTTTTTGAGTTCGAAAATGCGAATTTTCATAAAGTGCATTTTTCTCATTTTTTAAACACAAAATTAAATACTAATAATTTAAAAAATAAATTTTTGAAAACGAGTAATAATTTAATGATTGTGAATTTTTTTAATGTGAAAACGGAATTTAAAAAAATACATTAAGTAGGGATCGATTATGCATACGAATTTCCACATAGAATAACATGGGCCTCGGCTATAGGTAAGATTGCGTTTCATCCTCTCTTAAAAGACACTTTTTTTCTGTAAGAAAGGCGTATTAAAATTTTAATTTTTTAGATCTTCAAATTATAGGTCGATTTTATAATTCTGGAAATTTTTTTTACTTATCTTCATAACGCATCGTGCATGCCAAAAATCGATGTATAAGAAATTAAAGCTGAAGTTCTCGTTTTTCGAATACTGTGTACAGATATATATTGTCACGTAGATGTCATGATGAGCTAAAGTGAGTACTTGGAGTGAAGTAACAAACGTAGATTATTAGCAGAGCAAACTTATAATACAGCTCCACTCGGCTGAGAACATCCTCAAACTGAGGAACAAGTCGCTTAAATACAATATTCGAATATTCCAGAATACAAAATTGACATAAATTAGAATGTTCTAGGAACTGCTAGAATAGAAAATTAAATATGCAAAGATAATTATAAGAATTTAGAAGTAATAATTTAGAGTCTTTAAATTTTATTGCCCCCAGCTGAGATCAAACCGAGGTCGTCTGGGTGACAGTCTGAAGACATACCTCTACGCCACGGCGGCTGTAAAGAAAGCTGACATTGCGGCATTGCCCTCCTTTCAAAGAACAGCGTCTCGCTGTTTTAGGACTTCTGGGTTATAGCTCTAGTCCTCCAACGCGTCATGGGTCTCCTGTAAGTACCGTTCGTTTTAGAAGGAACAACATCATCCTCAATTTCCTTGTCCGGATCACGGTACGGTTTCATACGTAATACATAGACAACGTTTCTTGGTTTTCTTCTTTGCGAGGTAGGATCAAAATCTTGCACCTCATAGGTGACGTCTGATAATCGACGTAAAACCTCATATGGTCCAAAGTACCTTCCTAAAAGATTTTCAGAGAGGCCGACTTTTCGGACTGGAGTATACACCCATACGAGATCTCCAGGAGCATAATAAGAAATCGCTCGGTGTTTAGAGTCGAAACGTCAACAGTCTTTATCTTGGGAACAGTCTTTATCCGAGTGCAAACGCAGTTTGCACTCGGGCTAGCTGCCTTGATTCTTCAGCTCTGGTAATCATCTTGGCGAAGTGTTCGTCGTCGACATCATCAGAGCAAAATGGTAACATTGTGTCCAACGTCATTTCAGCCTCACGTCCGTGAAGTAAATAAAAGGGCGTAAAACTCATCGTCTCCTGTTTAGCGGTATTATAAGCAAAGGTTACAAATGGTAGAATTTGTTCCCAATTTTTCCGCTCTGTATCCACGTACATGGACAACATGTCGGCCAAAGTTGTATTAAACCGCTCGGTCAGTCCATTTGTCAGAGAGTGATATGCTGTCGTCATACGATGATCGATATTATACAATTCAACGAGAGTGGAAACAAGTTTGGATTGGAAGACAGCTCCACGATCCCTGATAATTAATTGGGGAGATCCATGCCTTAGAAAAATTTATTCGAGCAAAAACTTCGCTACTTCTTCGGCTTCAGCGGTCGGTAAAGCTTTCGTTATTGCATATCTCGTCAAGTAATCCGTGCAAACTAGGATTCATTTGTTCCCACGAGTAGATTTTGGAAATATTCCTAGAAGATCGATCCCAGTGCAATGGAAAGCTGCTATAGCTGGAGGGATTGAAACTAAGCGTCCAGGAGGTCGTTGAGGAACGGATTTTCTCCTCTGGCATATCGAACGACATTTCTGTACATCCCAGGCCAGTAAAACCTTTTGCGGATTCTGTCATAAGTTTTCGCTAAACCAAGATGTCATGCGGTGGGAGCGTCATGGAAATGTCTTAGTATGACCGCTTGTAGATATTTGGGAATGACTGGCAGCCACGTTTTTCCATCAGGGTCAAAATTCTTTCTGCATAGTACTCCGTCAATTAATTCAAATTCTCTTTTATCCGCGTTGGAGCGGTTATTAGAAAGAATAATTTTTGCGAGATCTGGGACTTTCTTCTGTTCAATCGCAAGGTTCATACTCGTAGTCACAGCTGGAAATTTCTCTGGCGCCTCAGTTTCTTCGTCCAAAGGGTTTCTCGAGAGTGTGTCAGCGTCCCTGTGCTTCTTACCGGTTTTATATATCACTGAGAAATCACGTTCTTGAAGTCGAAGGGCCCATCTTGCCAGTCTTCCTGAAGGATCCTTTAGTCTCATAAGTCAGCATAGTGAATGATGATCCGTTACAACAGTAAAATGTTTGCCGAATAGATACGGCCGGAATTTGTTTATAGCCCATAAAATGGCAAGGCATTCCCGTTCTGTGGTGGAATAATTCTTTTCGGCTTTTCTCAAGGTTCTTGAGGCGTAAGCTATAACTTTTTCGGCATTGTTCTGAATTTGAACGAGGACTGCCCAATACCATACCCACTGGCATCTGTATGAATTTCTGTAGGGGCGCTTTCGTCGTACATTCCTAATACTGGATTAGACGTGAGGGCTGACTTCAGACTGTTAAAGGATTCGGACTCTTCAGGACCCCAATGGAACTTCGCATCACCTTTTAGAAGCAACTGCAAGAGGTCAGTGAGATAACAAAAGCCCTTAATAAGTATTCGAAAGTATGAAGAAAGTCCAAGAAAGCTTCGTATATCATGTACATTCTGTGGAGTTGGAAAATTGCTTACGACTTTCACTTTGTCGGAGTTTGGACGGACGCCATTACTAGAAACAAGATGACCCAGTATTTTTACTTCTTTGGCCGCGAATAGACACTTCTTTAGGTTGAGTAAAAAACCACTGCCCAATACCATACCCACTGGCATCTGTATGAATTTCTGTAGGGGCGCTTTCGTCGTACATTCCTAATACTGGATCAGACGTGAGGGCTGACTTCAGACTGTTAAAGGATTCGGACTCTTCAGGACCCCAATAGAACTTCGCATCACCTTTTAGAAGCAACTGCAAGAGGTCAGCGAGATAACAAAAGCCCTTAATAAGTATTCGAAAGTATGAAGAAAGTCCAAGAAAGCTTCGTATATCATGTACATTCTGTGGAGTTGGAAAATTGCTTACGACTTTCACTTTGTCGGAGTTTGGACGGACGCCATTACTAGAAACAAGATGACCCAGTATTTTTACTTCTTTGGCCGCGAATAGACACTTCTTTAGGTTGAGTAAAAAACCAGTTTCCTGAAGACATTTCGAAACAAGCCTTAGTCGGGTGAGATGGTCTTCAAAAGTTTATGAAAATACCAGGATGTCGTCTAAATAACAAAGACACACAGTCCATTTTAAATGGCGTAGCAAATTGTCCATCATTCTTCCGAAGGTCGCAGGTGTATTGCAGAGTCCAAACGGCATGACTTTAAACTCGTATAAACCTTCGGGGGTTATGAATGACGTCTTTTCTCGATCCTCCTCGTCTACTTCTATCTGCCAATTGCTAGAGCAGAGGTCCATGGAAGAAAAGAACTTGGAGCCTTTCAAACAGTCTAGCGTTTCGTCGATACGGGGTAGAGGATAAACACCTCTTTTTGTGGTCTTATTGAGCTTCCGTCTATGACTACATTAAAGTCTCTTCGTACTTGGCATCCTGAAACTGCTATTTTAGTTAAAGTTTGGGGCTTGAGAATGTAGTCTCTTGTGGCATACAACTTCCAGACGTCCATCGCTGAGAGGTCTTGGCAAACGTCTTCTAAAAATAGTTCACTCTATCCACAGTCTATCACGGCTTTAGAAGCTTCCAAAAAGTCCCATCCAAGGATTATGCCAAGACTACAATGCGGCAAAACAATTAATTCAAATGGCACCTCTCTGCTATTTATGTGAACACGTAAAACACATTTTCCCATCGGCCGGACAAAATTTCCATCGACGACTTTCAGCATAACGTTCTTGGCTTCAGAAAACAGAACCTTCTGTAGAGATCGACAATACTTATCAGAGACGACAGGAAATGAGGCTCCAGAATACACTAGGGCTTCAGCTTTTTATCCACGATTATGTCTAGTTGGTTACCAGTCATCTTAGCAGGTGACGGAGGATTTTGATTACATGCGGCCTCATCTCTTTTCAAAGTCGCTCCGTTTAGTTTCCCTCATTATTGCGGCTTGGAGATCGACTTGATCGACGATATGGTGACAGTGATCTGGAACGGCGTGTTGGAGATCAGCCTCTAGTTGGACTAGGAGTTGTACGGCAAGTGAAGCTTGGTCGACGAAGTTCTTCTGCGTCAATTTCGTCGGGGGTCTTTCGGCGGCGTCGATAGCTGTCGAAAATAGCTTTTTTCTCTCGGCAATAACGCACAACATGTCCAGGACGTCCACAGTGGAAACAGACTGGTCTGTCGTCAGCTGTTCTCTAGAGGTCAGCTTTTCTCGGCTGCGTGGGTGATCTCTGGACAGGAACTCTGGATTCCCTGGTTACAGTGACATATGTTGGTCGTCGTGGAGTTTTGGTTGGTGCTACTGAAACGGGGCCTAGAGCCCTTTGAACTTCGTCTTGGACTATTTCTTCTAGGAATTACGAACACAGCTCTGAAGGTTCTTTCGTCTGGTTGATCAGTCAGTCGATGGAATTCCTCCTATACGATTTGGCGGATAAGGGATACCAAATCTTGTTCCTCCACCATGGCTGCCACGGAAGTCTCGAAAGCCTCTCAAGAAAGGAGCTCTCGGAAGCCTCTCAAATCTTTGTCGTCCAATCCTCTTCTGCTTCATGTCCTCGATGTACTTGCACCATTTAATGAAATCGTTTTTGGTGCCAATTTTCTTTCGTCAGCAGGGTCTGATAAATGTCCTCCGTAATGAATTTCGTTAGGTGAGACACTTTTTCGTCTTCAGACATTGAAGAATTAATTTCCTGGCACAGACCTAAGACACTCTGTTTATAGGACTGTGTACTCTCTCCTGACCTATATGCTCTGTGCTTCAATAGTTCCTCCGCCTTCCTGGTATACTTTTGTCAGTCGCCAGAAAGTCCGCTTAATTCCTTCTTGAACATCTCCCAGGAATTCAGGGTATCTTCATTGTTTACGTATCACTGCTTTACCGTACCATCAAGGAAGAAATAAACATTGGCTAAGCACATCATGCCATCCCATTTGTTGATTTTAGCCACTCGATCGTATTCTCTAAGCCATTTCAGAGGGTCTTCTTCAGGCACTCCTCGGAAGGTCGATGGGCTCCTTTGTTGCTGAGAGGTAGGAGTCAATACGACGGGCTTGGTCTCTTCTGACATTTTCGTTTTCTTTTTATTGTCTGGAAAATAAAGTCCGTCTTCGGAGATTGCCCTCTTAAACTGAGATTTCTACGAAGATTGTCACTGTTATACACGTTTTCAAGGTTTAATTACCCTGCGCCTCTACTAAAATGTAGAAATTGTACACGAAATGTACATGTCGTGAAGAGCCAAAGTGAGTACTCGAAGTGAAGTAAAAAACGTAATTTATTAGCAAAATAAACTTGTAATAGAGCTACTCTCGGCTGAGAACATCCTCGAACTGAGGAACAAGTCGCTTATATGCAATATTCGAATATTCCAGAATACAAGATTAATAGAAATTAGAATATTCTAGAAGCTGCTAGAATAGGAAATTAAATATGCAAAGATAATTATAAGAATTTAGAAGTAATAATTTAGAGTCTTTAAACATACTTGCCTCCGACAGGAATAGAACCGAGGTCATCTGGGTGACAGTCCAAAGACATACCTCTACGCCACGGCGGCTGTATAGAAAGCTGACTTTGTGGCAATATATGCACAGGGTGTCCCATTAATCTGTAGACATTTTAAAAATTCATAAATATTGAATGAATTGATAGAATTGAACGCAGTTTGCGAAAAAAAAATCTTTCTCCGTGAAGGGGGATTTCTTTTTTTTTTTTCTTTCTTTTTTTTTTTTTTTTTTTGTAAGGAAAAAATTATAGTTAAATTTTTTTTCGACGATAGTTAGGCAAATAGTTGAATTTTTCGCATGGATGTGAAAGAAAATTACGCAAATAAAAGTCCTATAAATTGCACAATTTTGCGATTAGAACAATTTATTTCTAATTTTGCTCCCTACTTGTATATACATGAAGTTTTAATTGCGATGCTGACTTGGTGGATTAAGCGTTATTGGCGAAGATGTTTTCTCTCAGGTAAGAACCGCTGACTGAAGCCGCGGTTAGCAGTGCTATAACACGTTTGCAAACTGTATTTTGTGGTGACGACGGATACGACGATTGAAGAATAGGATTTATATGCCTATAATGCATGCGAATAAGTACAGTTTTTCATGAAAATGTGTAATCTTGTCGCGCACAGCGCTCTTTATCGACAAATAGCTTAATTATTATTTTTTCTTTACCAAACAAATCCCCCTTCACGAGAACGATTTTTTCGCAAACCGTGTTCAATTCTACAAATTCATTCAATAATTATGAATTTTTTAAATGTCTACAAACGTATAGGACACCCTTATATACTATATATATGTATCATGAGACGAGGCCGTGTCTGCGTTATGCAGCAAAGCTCAAACGAAGCTTACCTGCGACACTATATATACAGCTAATTTAACAACAAAGGAATTTGAAAACGCCGACATATAATATCTCAGTAAATAGGAGATATTTTGATCTGATGTTTTCAGAATAATCTTTCACCTTCTGCCTGATTCTATCCTAAAAGATTCACACTTCAATATTCTATATATTTTGAGATCTGGAATTGCAATTTAAGACTTCAGAGGGAAAATTGTAATGGTGTAACTTTTTTTCTCGATAACGGCTCAGACAAATTTTATGAAATTGATATATGATACTAATTTATTTTGTCTGAGAACCATGACGTGCCAAGTTTATCCCAAAAAACTCTTGTTTTTTATATATTTCTCTTTAAAAAGGGAACTATATTACCTCGCAGATTACACGCTTTTCTTTCGCATCGTTCAAAAGAAAAGAATGGAATGTTCGCGGACGCATACAGGCTTCGCTTCCATTTGAAATATTCAATCTCAGATAGGTAATTTGGCTCCATCTATCGGCAGTTAGTGTCAAAAATAATCTTACAAAAATAAAATATTTTTCTTTCTTTAATATATATATTAAATGAGTTATTTATTTAGGTATTTGTATTTTATATAATATTTTTTTTATCAATATTCATTCAATTCACATTGTTTTCAATTTGATACGTTGTTAACTTTTAAAATTGGTTTTATTTTAAAAAGTGATTGCAGCAACAAAAACTTTTTTCTTTACTTTCATAAAAATGATAGATAATATCATAATTATATGCAAATGCTTGATATTTTTTTTTTTTTTTTTTTTTTTTTTTTTTACTAATTGATAAATCACTTAAACTATGGATAGAACAAAGCCTGAAAAAAAAATTGATTAATTTGCTCATTAAATTTCTATAATATAGTATATAAATGAAATATTTTACAAAGATTATAATAATTATATTAAATCTAAATCTAAAATTTCATGTTTTCTGTTATTTTTTTTTTTTTTTACTTTTATAAAATAATATTGTAATAATAAAAAAAAAAAAAAAAAAAAAAGAAAGAAAGAAAAACTCGGTTACCAAACACTTAAGTGGAAAAACTCTGAAAACAGATTTAAAATTAGTAAAATAAGTAATAAAATAAAATAAAATAAAATGCATCTTTATTTGACTTTAATTTAAACCCATAATATATTTTTAAAAATATTATTATTATTTTTTTTTTTTTTTGCATTATAATACTTAATTTTACGAAACAATACATTTCTGCAAAGCATACTGGTAAAATAATTAAGAATTATATAGTCTATTATTTTATAAATTATTTTGTTCGTTAAATTTCTAGTGAAAAACTATACTACTTAAATATTTACCAGTATAAAAGTTTCACATTTTAAAGAATTTTTTATTTTTATTTATTTTTCTCTTTTAAATCAAATCTATACTTATAAAATAAAAATTGTTTCTTTCTTTCTTTCTTTCTTTCTTTCTTAAATTTAACAGTAGGGAGCTGGCATGAATATAACAATAAAAGATACTCTAGAAAAAAAAAAATCCTTCTTAACTTGTATAGACTTATTTCTTACACATAATATTGATATGAAATTACCATGCATCTGCAATCTTTAAATTAGAAATTAATAATACATTTCAAATTTTGTATTATTTTGCAAATTTTGTTTGTTGCCTTCTCTTCAGATATTGCCTTTATTCAGATATTGCAGTTTATTGCCTTCCCTTAGTATATGTTTATTGCCTTCAGAACATCAGATTTTTCCACCCACAAAATGGGTATTTTTGAAATAGTGATTGCTGGTACCAAACGGTACCGCTGGGACTTCCCTGGTTAATCGATTTTAGAAAAGTGTGTTTCTGAAGTTCATACAAAATCTTGAAAAACAGTGTCGGATACGAATTATTCAATTTGTTTTTCTAACTATATCCAGTAATTTTCGGAACTTCTAAAAACTGTAAAACACGTCTTCGACAATTTTTACGGGATTTTGTTTAGTTAAGAAGAAAACAAATATGTATGGTGTGAGGAGGGGGTGGGGGTGGAACACGGAGTCAGACATGGGCAAACTTAAATTTTGTAAATGTGAAAATTGGGGGAAGGGGGGAATTTTCTGTTACCTTGATGGAAAGACCTTTTCAAAACAACATTTTAACAAAAAATGTTTATCTGTATAATTATTCGTTAGAAAAATATGAAAGAAAATTTTTCGTTTAAAGTCTTCCCCCTGTGTCTCGAGAACACCTTGGAAATTCTAAAAACCTAAAACAAGAAAGAAAAATCATGCAGTACGCATTGATTAGTAACACTTTCCAACTGTACGTAATTCTTGTATCGTATAACATTTAATATTCTTTGCCTACGTTATCATACAATAGACAGAGGGACTGAAAAATATATAGATTGTCTAATTGATTTAAAATCATTCTTTGGCATTTTGGAAATTTTTAAAAAGGCTTAACGCAAAAGAAAATGCAGCCATTAGATTATAATTACAGCTTTTAATTTATTTCTTTGCCTACGTTATCATACAACAGACAGAAGAACTGAAAAATATATAGATATTCTAATTGATTTAAAATCATTCTTAGGCATTTTGGAAAGTGTTAAAAAGGCTTAACGTAAAAGAAAATGCATCCATTAGATTATAATTACAGCTTTTAATTTATCTGAATATTTTAGTGAACTCCTGTTAATCTGAAAGTTAATCATATTATATTCAATACAGAACATTACTTTAGAATATTAACAATACATGTCAATGTTTTTAGGATTTTTACAGTAGAAAGTTTTTTAAATATAACTTTTAAAAATGTCTTTCCTAAAACGTAATGCATTGGCGTTTTTTTTTTTTTTTTTTTTTTTTTTTTTTTTGACCCTGTACACAAACTAGATGTACAGGACCTATTAATGTCATTTTAAATAGGAAACATTCCATAGTGAACTTGATTGTACCATTTTTTAAAAATTCTCAAAATATTTACGGACGCTAGAAGCCGGAGACAAACAGATAGGGAGATAGACAATCGGACAAAAAAATACACAAATTAAAATCATATTCTCACTAAAATTATAAGAAAGTGTTAAACGCTTAATGTAAACAAACGTGCAATTCCAGCAAATTTTTATTAATAGCTGTTAATGTAACTGAATATTTTTGTGTGGCGCTGTAAATCTAATGCTAATCATACTATATTATATAGAAGGCATTCTTTTGTGCATACGAACAACATATTTCAATTGCATTAAGCTTATTGCAAAGTAAAATTATTAAAATTTGGTTTAGAAAAATAACTCTCACAGAACGCAATGCTTTAGAATATTTTCAAGTGTCCCTGTACACAAACCAGTGAGAAAAGTACTCTATTTTACATAGGAAACAGCCGATAGGAAACTTGAGTAACATATTAAAATTTCATTAAAGTTTCTGAACAGTAAACGTATTAAAATGTAGATTATAGAAACGCCTCTTATAGAACACAATGCTTTCGAATACTTCTGGGTGTCCCTGTACACAAACCATTAGTGGTATTTACTTTCAAGTTGGAAACATCCTATAGTGAACTTCAATAAAATATATCAATTTGAAGAAATTCCATAATTATTTACGGAAATTAGAGCAAAGAAAAACAGACAGGGAGATAGAGAGACGGACAGAAGAACAGTTAAACAGATACATAAATTGAAATCATATTCACATTTAAAAAATGTTAGAAAGTGTTAAAAACGCTTAATGCAAACGAAACAAAAATTTTAGAAAATTTTATTAATAGCTCTTATTATAACTCAATATTTTTATGTCACCCTGTAAATCTAATCCTATGCTATATTCCATGCAAAGCATTCTTTTGCTATAAATAACATAGTTCAATTTCATTAAGATTTGTGTACAGGAAGGGTATGGAAATATGGTTTATAGAAATGCCTCTCATAGAACACAATGCTTTGAAATAGTTTAGGGGGTCCCTGTACACAAATCAGTAGAGGTATAAACTCCATTTTCAACACGGAACATCCGATAGTGAACTTGTATAACATATTTCAATTTCATTAAGATTTGTGTACAGTAAGGGTATGAAAATATGGTTTATGGAAATAGCTCTCATAGAACACAATGCTTTGAAATATTTTCAGGTGTCCCTGTACACCTGGGTGTCCCATACCAGTAGAGGTATAAACTCCATTTCCAATAGGGAACTTGAGTAACAGATATAAGTTTCAAGAAATTCCACAAATACTTACGGGAGTTAGAGCGCTGACAGACAGACAGACAAACCGAAGTCATTAACACTTTTCAACCGTGTTGTAAAGTGTTAAAAAAAGGGGGGGGGGGGAGTTAATCAGGTTGAAGGATCATTGTTTTGTTTGGAAATTCTGGAAAACATTTTGGAAATTTCGAAAACAGGGGCAGCGAAAGGCGCATCTTCAAAAGTTTAAACAAATGTAGTTCTTTCTTTAGTTTGTCGGAAATGTCTTTTATAAACAATTTCTTAAAAAAAAAAAAAAAAAAAAAGAAAGGAAATTGGAGCTGTATTGCGATAGGGAGAACCTTAGAAAGCAAACAGTAAAATTTCAAATAGGAGGGGAATTAGGGGACTAAAAGCTTATTTAAAGTTCTTACTTACAGACTCATATTTAATTTGCACGTGTTTTACAATTTTCAAAAATTCCGAGTAGTTTCCGATAGATTTGGGAAGGAAGATGGGACTTTTATAAACAAAATATGTGGATGAGAAGTGCTGGATTCGATCACATCCCTCACTAGCCGTACCTTCCGTGTTTTTCTCCGAAACTCGCTTAAATACGTGGCTTCAACCCCATAGAAAGACCTCATGGAGGCCATTCTACGTATATGCTTAGGACCCTAGCGTAGTTAGTTGGCCTTAAAAAGTACTACCAACCAACCTTAAGAAAGTATCGCTGAAGTGGTTGTATCTAGAAAATTTCTCGAAGTGCTAAAAAATCCTTATCATTTAAAATTTTAATGTTAGATCTCTTAGTACACTTTTTAACCCCATAACCCAATTTTAGAAAATGAGGCAATGTCCAAAATTCCTTCACCACGTTTTAGAAAATTTGCAGGAATTATAGCGTGATTACGAAATACTGGGAAGAATGTGGGAACTATGTACAGTATATTTAACCAGATCGAATAAAACTAGATTCAACAAAATATTTTCTAAAAAACGTTTTCCCGATAAATATTTCAAAGTGGTCTAACTTATTGCCCCCCCCCCCCTCCTATTTCTCCCATCTGAATTAATTTTAAACTAAACAAAATCTCCCTTAAATTGATTAGACATCTTTTTTAGAATTATCAGAGTTTCCAAAGGAGGATCTGAACCCCACCCCTATGGTGTTAGGTATTTTGGAAAATTACTGTCAAATCCTTACAACATTTTACTTTAAACATCTCCATTAAAAAAATAAAAATATATTAATCTTTTGTTCGTTCGATTGGACCATTTAAAAACTCGTATTTAATTTTTCTTATCTAACCAAAATCTATGCAGTGAATGGAGCTCTTTAGAAACTTATTCATAATACTTTTTACAAAAACTTTCGTACACAAATTATTTTTTGAACAGTTATTTTAAGCATTCTGTTGAACTATTTAAGAAACAGATGAACCGTTGAACCAAAGAAATTGATTATTAAATAAAATAAAATAAATCTCTCTCTTTTTTTTTTTTTTTTCTAGAAATTGTTTGTCATTTTTAAAATATAGTATATTATGCCTTAGTAATGTTGCGTTTTTCAATCACACAACAAATATTCTTTCTTAAAGTTTTTTATTTATCACTTTTCATAAATTTTTAAAATTTCATTTAGTTCTTATTTTGTTCGAGGTAAAATTTAATGTGGTAAGACCTATGAAACTGCACTTTTTATACAGGGTTATAAACTCATTGCCATGCTCCTTTAATTTTACATTTTATTCATTAACCCCTAAAAAGTAATGATATCAATACAAAAACCCTTAACGGGTTAAAAGTTTGTGACGCAGCACTGTACTTTATGGCTATAAGAATTAGAAATACGGGTCTTAAAAATAATGATATCAAATTTTCAGTGACGCTTTGCTATTAATTAAAAAATACATAGATTTTCTTATAGGAATTTGATTTTTTCTTCTATTTATTTTTACAGTGTAAACGTTATTTTCAACATAAAATAATACACAACATTTACTCACCGATACCTTTTCATTCACATCTCTTATAATATCAAAATATGTGTTTTAAAAGAAATGATATGAAATTACAGCAACGCAGTGATGTTACACTAAATGATTTGTTTTTAAATTCCACTGCAATTATTTTGTTTTGCATATTAAAGCATATTTGCACATTGAAATATTGCCTTTAATTTCCAAATACGCAGTCAAATATATCACATTCATTATGATTATATTATGCACTGAAATGCATTTATTTCAATGAATTATTTTATCTTTTGTGTCACGCTATCCAAAACTGCAAGTAAAATTTATGGAAATGTTTATTTTGTGCCATCTTATCCAAATTAATTGAAAACGCATGCAAATAGATAGTGTGCTGCAAAAAAAAAAAAAAAAAAAAAAAAAAAAAAACATTTGCGAAATTTTTAGTTGTAGCTTTGGATGGTGGGACGCAAAAGATAAAATAATTCATTGAAATAAATACATTTCAGTGCATAATATAAACTTAATGAAAGTGATATATTTGACTGCGTATTTGAAAATTAAAAGCAATATTTCAATGTGCAAATATTCTTTAATATGTAAAACAAAATAATTGCAGTGGAATTTAAAAACAAATCATTTAGTGTAACATCACGTTGATGGAATTTCATATCATTTCTTTTAAAACACATATTTTGGTATTATAAGAAATGTGAATAAAAAGGTATCGGTGAGTAAATGTTGTATATTATTTTATATTGAAAATAACGTTTACACTGTAAAAATAAATAGAAGAGAAAAGCAAATTCAAATAAAAAATCTATGTATTTTTTAATCAATAGCAAAGCGACACTGAAAATTTGATATCATTATTTTTAAGACCCGTATTTCTAATTCTTATAGGCCATAAAGTACAGTGCAGCGTCACAAACTTTTAACCCATTAAGGGTTTTTTGTATTGATATTATATACAGACATACGCGTGTTTATGTGTGTGTGCACGTTCGTGTATGTATGTATATGCAATATATCGCCACAAAATACGAAAAATAACAAAACGAATATTTTCATAAAAATAAGCATATAATAATATTTAACTTATTGTGATTTAAATGTGTCTTGAATATGTATTAAAAAGTGCCTGTAAAAATTTTAATAAAAATGTGTTTGCCATATAATAATACCTGATTTGTATATAGGTTTTTTTTTCTTTTCTTCTTCTTCTTTAAAACTTTTACTGCCCTACAATGAAAGTGGAAGAATCGTTTTTGACAAGCTGGAGAAAGGTCGAATCTGTGGTCATCAGAATTGGATCGGTCACGATTTTGCGTGTAACGATAGTTTTTCTTTAATGTTAACCGAACAATGGCATGGGCATTACCCACTCTGGTTTTATAAATGATGATAAAAAAAAGTGGAAAATCAGATGAACCTGCTTCATATCGTGTTTTATCTCTTCTGTTATCTAGTGAAATCAAACTAAAAAGTTCAGAGGAATTTCGTAAAGTCTACGAGCTTATAGACGAGAGTTTATATGAAAAATTACCATTTTCAAAAAAATAAAATAAAATAAAATAAAGATTATGTTTTTTATTAAGTGCAATAAATCTATGAGTGAACACTTATCTTTTTCGTCTTCCATTTATTTAAGAAATAACTTACCAGATCAGTCACAAATTATGCCCTAACTATATATTTATTTAAAATGTTAGCACTAACGTTTGCTAAACTACGATATATTAATTACAAATATATCAATATTACGATATATCAATTACAAAATATTAATAAAAATTGAAAACGTATCTAAAAACACGTTGTTAAGTTAAATAATTTCTATACTTTCTCTTTAAAATCACATTCCTATATGTTAAATTCACCTCTTGTAAACATGTTTTTTTATTTTATAACTAGTTATAAATTGTTTGAATTTTTAAATATTATTACTACAAGTAAAAGTAGATTAAATATGAAAGCTAGAGAGAGAGAGGGGTTTCTTAGTCTTAAGAATCAATTAAAATTTATCGGAATATAAATCACCTATATTTGCATGATTTACTAAAATCATAAAACATAACCAAATATAGCGTTTTTTAGAAACTCTTTATTTGAATTTCAACCATTTTGAAAATTTTCATAAAGTATATTCCAAACATTTCCAAAGAACATCTCTCCTATGACACTATAATTATGACTTGGGGTCCAGGTATACCCCAAGACACTCCTTAACTTGCTGAAAATAATAATACACATCGTATTTTGAAAGGGCTTAGCCACTCGAGATTCAAAATGCAATTGCACAAATATCAGGGGTGGTTTAAAAAATGTTCATCTAAAATATAAATGTCTTAGTACTAGGGCATAGTGATGGGATTAATTACCAAAAATGATTGCAATCAAGATTACCTGTAAGGCGTACCAAGAATCAGAGGTTGTACCAAATCAAAGGATGAAGCCCAGTGTGCAACATGATGAAGCTAGCGAAACTTTATCCATTTAATGTTTTGCTTAAATCTTTATATACCAAGTCATAAAAGAAACAAAATATTTATTTTAAACATAATTGTTTTGCTTAGAAGAATTTTTAAAGATGTAAAAATTATAAACCATGCATATCAGATCATTATTGTAATTAAGAAAAATTTATAGAGCGGAAGTTTACAATTGGTACATAAAAGATGATAAAAGATCAACACCTTGAAAAAAAAAATGCACCGTAGACTGCGGTACTTTGGCCCAACACTCAGAAAAGTCCGTGTTATTATTATTATTATTGTTATTCGTTAGTCTATGACAGGGTTAAGGGGGAATTTATTATTTTAAAAACAGATGGTACTTTAATTAGAAGATATTTTTATGCTTTTAGGAATTTACATGTTGATGTACAGTCGGTTACAAAAGTGTCCGAACACTAGCAAAAATTCTTATGTAAAAAAGGTACACTTTATACAGCTTTGTTAAATAAATCCTTATCGAATCATGTTCTTAGACTGACTAAGAACAAGACTTGACAAGGATTTATTTAACAAAACCGTATGAAGTGTACATTTTTTACATAGGAATTTTTGCTAGTGTTTGGACAGTTTTGTTACCGACTGTATATAGTTGCTGCACTGGAGTTTTTGTAAACACTGTATAACAATACCAGATTTTTCACTCGGAAAACTTTTAACTGTACAATCTGTACTAGAAACGTAAAAGTATTAGTATTAAGCATATTAACTAGAAAAGTAATAGTACTAGTAAGTATGTAATAAAATAATTAAAATTTTCCTCTGTTTGTTTAGTTTAAAAAAGTTTTTTTTTTTTTTTTTTTTTTTTTTTTTGACAGAACATAGCGTAAAACTTATGTTATGGGGGGTACTTTGCGCGAAGCCTAATTCATAGTAGCTAAGTAGATTCCCAGATAGTTGCAAGATTTGTTCGTGAACCATGAGCTGTAATTTTAGCAATTTTATTGATTAAATGATTTTATACTACTCTTTTTTTGTTAGATGAAGACTTAGATGTTGATGAAGACACTGTTGACGATCATAACTATTAGCAAAACGAAAACGATTTTAAAGAATTCGATTATACGATTGTTTAATTATGACGGTGATCACTACACTACTTTGAGTTATTAGTGAAAATGCCATCTGAAGATGTTCAACAGTTAAATGCATTACTAAGACCACTAAGTCATTGCCGATAAACAAATGCGTTAGTAGACAGATGTCCAAACAAAAATTTAAATCTCCAGGTTAGTTCTTAAAAGAGGATATGTTTTATAGAAAAATTTTAGTATTATGAAATTTAATTCAATATAATTTTTATTTCTTTATACAGTGTATAAGGAAGTATTATAATCCCAATTTGGAAGCGAAATGAAATTTGTATCTTGTATAAATCAAAAACGGATGATCGTAGAATGTTATAAATTTGTATCTGTCACTGTCATGGCGTCTAGGTGTACACCTCCAACTTTGGTCGTGACACGAGCTTTCGTTTTAGAGATATCTACGATTTTTCCTGATGTTTGTATGTATATATGTATCAGTATCTCGCTTAACTTAAAAACGGCTGGACGAAGAACATTGCACTTAGTATTTAAGTTTGTTATAACATCTAGTTGTGCACCTCCCTTTTTGGTCTTTCTGTGATTTTAATTTTGGGAAAATTTACAAAAATGTCAACAAAAAAATAGGTGAATTTTTCTATAGCCTAAAGCCAAAAAAATTACATATATCATAGCTCTGTTCACCTAATCCAAAAGAAACCAGTGAACCATACACTATATATAATAAAATTACATAAGAAAATATACTAGAAATACGTAAAAATGCATAATGCATATTTAAATCTATAAATATGTTATTACTAGATACACTGTTGAAAATAAAAGGACATGTTTCAACAGAAAAATGGTTTAAATTTAGATGTAATCAATATTTTGGTGCCGTGTTTCATCATTTAATAATGTAACTTTAGGAGGAAGTGCTATTAAAACAGTGAAGCATAGTACCAAAGTATTGGTAACAGGTAAATTGGAACCATTTTTCTGGTGAAACGTAGCATTTTATTTTTAATAGTGTATGATAATATATGTACATGTAAATATAAACGATTATGTCTCAATAGATTAAGAGATTGTACCCTTTGCATCATCTTACACAATTTGTGTCCATATTTACTTTTGAGCATGCCCAAAATATTTGTTTTCCCTTCTTGCTAATTAACTTATAATAAAAAATAAAAATGTAAATTCTTCTAACTTGTATCGTAAAATATGTGACTACTATGAAGTAAATTAATAAATAAGTAAAATTTAATGCTTTCAGATAAACATTTTGCAGTTATTTTTAAAAAAGGATGAACTTGCTTTTTAAATTCTTTTTAATCTCATTTGTCACATGATTTCTAAGATTCATGTGTTAATAATTTCCATATTTGTATCGTACATTACACACCACTTTAAATATCCAAAGGGTAGCAAATTCCACAAACAAATGTGGTATTTGTTTGGAGTAAAACCTTTCAAAAGCCAAGCGAGTTAGTTAGGATATAAACCATAATTTTTCGCATGTGTTTTAATTACTAAACTTGCCTGTTTACACTGTAGCCCTTTCCGACACCGGGAACATTTTTACCTTAAAGCATTACATTCTTCTGTTTTTGCCAACTGAAAGAATAATATGGACTATAACCAGCATTTATTGATTGAAAATTGTACTTTACACTTTCTTCTAATTAGCTCGATCCTTTTTCCCCCCTGATTTTATTACATATGGCTGTGTAAAAATGTGAGTGGATGTCGTGGATGTCTAGCCCGTACGATCGTACGCTTTTGGTCGAAAAGGGGTAGAAAGCATAAACTTTGGTCGATTTTGACCTAAAACTCTGCATGAGATGCATGAATTAAAAGTGATAAAACAACAATTGAATCTAAGAAAATAAATGTAAACGAGTAACATTCAAATTTTCCTGTTTTGTTATGACACCACACTTTATAAATCTATTTCTTGGCCGTAAGTATCAAATTACAGCTTCCCGCCCATACAAAACGTTTCTTGAAGAAAAAAAAAGTAATGTCTGCTTTTACAGCAGGCCATTATGCAGGATTAGTAATAAAATCAATTACAGTATTAGAGAGTCTATGATAGGCACTTGTCATTGTTATCTTTAACTGCATCTGAATCATTTCTTCTGGACATAATCCTGTCTGGGCTTATCGATTAAAACTTTCCCCTTACTAGATCGTTTGTCAGACTCTATAATTCATTGACTTTGTTCCTTTTCTGTCTGCTTTCTCGAGTAGTATGACGCCATAACTTGTGGCATAGTTAATATTTTTCTTTCCTATTTAAACTACTGAGAATCATTAATATGAAAAAAGATTTTATGCATTGAATAATAGGCGCTGACAATTACCAAAGAGGTGTTAAATATGATTTTCTCTACTAATTAAAAATCTCCTTCAAGGTGTTAGCATGTCAATGAGGAAAACAAATTGCTTGTTTATGTTTCCTTCCGGAAGTTACCAGAACTATTAGAAATCTTATGAAGTATTTTAAAGTGTTAATTGCGTTCCATCATTAAGGTACATTTGTCACGAAGTTTCTTGAGTATATTAAATTTCTTGACGACTTATATTTAAGAAGGAAAAGATTGGTAATTATCATCTACAAACATGTTTCATTGGACTAAATTAATCAAAGAATTTGTTATTCAATGAATCGATCCTTATTTGAATGCTAAAAATATTATTTCTATATAGATGAATAGCGTAGGGAATATTTTTATTGTATTTTATGCTTCATTTTTAAGTTATTCCATTATAACTTCCAATGTTGGATAAGATTTACATATTTTTAAATATTAAATGAAGGATTCGTGTGTCAAACTCTGGGGCAGTTTTTACACCAAAAATTTTCGAAAGCAAACATTTAAAATAGGTTTCTGCAAATGACAAAAAGAAAAAAATATTGCTCTTAAATTCTGGTGTGAAAGCTGCGTCAGAGTACGATCTCTGAACTGTAATATCTGTTGACAATCTTCGTATCATTTAATTTGTGCAGAAAATGGTTATTAGTGATAAGTTCAAAATATAAGTAAACTATATCCCACGTGTACGTATTAAATTGATTTTAAATAGTGGATTTCTGAATGAAAATATTTGGAAAAAAAATTTTCTGGGAAAAGCTGATTCACTCCCATCATACACGGGATAATTCATTTAAAACTTTTATATGTTGTAAAAAAAAAAAAAAAAAAATTATATGTTTTAAAATTAGATTTAACGCATACTAAGTTGGGACCAAAAAAGTTTATGCTTTCATGTTTTTCCGACATAAAAAAGAAATACCGGGTTATTACAAATGAATCATCGGGTTTTGATACATAACTACGTCCGAACTTGGAAACGTATATGTTTCCATTGCAACGCAAACGAGAGGGCGTTAACTACAGTTTCACGCTGAGTATGTGCAATATGCGTGTGGTTGCAATAGTTGAGCGTCCTATTCAAAATGGCGACTGGACAGCAGAAAGCTTTTTGTGTACTAGAATTTTCAATGTGTGAATCGCTCATAACCGTTCAGAGAGCATTCCGGCTGGCATACAAATGCAAACCACCAACCCAACAAAGCATTCTGCGCTGGTATCGACAGTTCAAAGAAACCGATTGTTTATGTAAAGGCAAAAGTTTTGGCCGACCAGGCGTTACTGAAGAAACAGTGAACAGGGTTAGAGAGAGTTTCATCCGCAGTCCCAAGAAATCAACAAACCGCGGTAGCTGCAAACTTTCCATTCCACAGCCAACTGTGTGGAAAATTTTTAGAAAAACATTACGATTTAAGCCGTACCGTATGCAGCTGCATCAGGCATTAAAGCTCTGTTAAATATTCTTAAACAATATTACCAATTAGATTATCTTACTTGCAAATCACGTTTTTTGAATCGTTTATCAATTCGAATTTAAGGTTTCTTCCTTTCATTAACTGTAACTTTCATTAACTGTTTGTTTCTACGTTTGAATTGTGTTGAATGGGTGGCATATTGCTTCATGATTTTTCTTGTATGTCGTTTTAAATTATGATTTGGTTTTTCTTATAAATTTTTTTTAAATGTGTTTATTTGGGATTTATTCCTTATTTTGTCAATTTCATGCAAGTTTATTCTGAGTTTTGACACAGTATCTGGTATCCGGGAGTGTTGACCGGTCGTAAAACATGTTTAACCGTATATATATATATATATATATATATATATATATGTATGTATAACGCTTTTTCCCATGTTAAGTTGTGAACACGATAACTGGAGTAATTTTTATTTAAATTTAACCAGCTCAGGATATGTTGTCAGGACAGTAAAAATTCTCGGTCGAGTTCGTAGATGGGGTGTCCAGCTCAAAGGGGGTGGAAATTTTCATATGCCCATAATTTCTTTAATATTGAAAATAGGAAAAAAATTCAAATCAGTCGAATTACCGCCTTACCCTAAAGAACAATTTTTGTATTTAAACTTTTTCGATAGCTTCAATTGCTTAGAAGTTATGAGCTAAAAAGTGATTTTTCGTGAATTGTGTTGAAGCCGGCATTTTCTATAGCTTTCATTGCAAAAATTTATAATCTGATGCTTATGTCACGTGCAAACGATAATAAAAGAGATCACTGAAAATATAATAAAATTTTAATCACGTTTTTAAACAATATAATAATCTGATTAAAAAAAAAAAGTTTAATGTAACAGAAAATATTACGTCACTATCCGCGATTGTAATGAAATGCTCGCCCTCTGGTGGGCTAAGGTGAAATTATCACACCACTGCATATCATCATATTATGCAATCGATTTTCCATGATGTAATGGCCGAGAAAGAACAATTTTTAATCCACGTGGCTATTATATTTACTAACAACTGCAGTTCAGAGAGCGCCATCTATCGATCATTACAAACGCGGATTACAACAATGTACTGAGAAAAATGAAATAAAATTTTATCCGTGATTTTAAAGAAATAAAATAAAAGTTAATAAATAAATATGTAAATAAAATCAACATATCTTAGGGCTAAGCAGATTTAGACTTAGCTTTATGACATAGATGCTATCCGCGTTTGTAATGATCGATAGATGGCGCTCTCTGAACTGCAGTTGTTAGTAAATATAATAGCCACGTGTATTTATTATTGTTCTTTCTTCGCCATTACATCATGGAAAATGGATTGCATAATATGATGATATGCAGTGGTGTGATAATTTCACCTTAGCCCACCAGAGGGTGAGCATTTCATTACAATCGCGGATAATGTAAAAGATAAATATCATCGTTTAAAAAAAAATCGCGTAAATCGATGCTAAACGAATTAAACTGGCATGATAGAAAAAGTAATAAATTTGGGGACATTTAGATATTATCTTTTTGACAAATGAACTAGGGACAAATTTAATGACTTTTCCGTTGAAGTTTATTTTCATAAAAACTTAAATTTAAATTAAAGTATTTCATTACTCGAATTCCCTTATTTTGATAAATAAAATTATACCATTTAAAAAAAAAATAACGAACACTCTTTTATTGAAAAGTGATCTAATAAAGGTTTTAGAAAACTATTACATACTTTTAAATCTTTATTAAAAAAAATTAATTGTTGCCACTCGACATTAAACAAATACATACAAATCCTGTGTCACATACGATAGTTTTGTATAAGTACATATTTTTTTTTTTTTGCCCCTGGAACCTGGAATCTGATAGGAAAAGTGCCTGGAAACACTTGTATCTAGTATTGTCATTGATTATGAAGTTGTGTGCAAAATTTCAGGTCCTTCGGCAGACAAGAAGTTGCCGAAAATTGAATTGCAAAATTCCGTTATATACATTAATAGTTGCATCATATCAAGTTAATAAAAGTGTGTTAATTAAAAACCATCTTAAACGCTTTAATTAATCATTTAAAATATATAATTCCAAAAATACGTCAATCTTAATACAAATATCGTTTGTGGTGAATAGTTTAGAATGTCGGTTTAGGCAAGAATTTAAAATTTACGATAGAGAGTAATACGTTACAGCTTCCTTTAACTTTTTATCTTGTCGAAATAAGATATTGGTCTGTGAAGAGATATGAGGTTTTCGCGTGGAAAGAAAATATAATGACACCAAAGCTTCATTTTTCCACCGCCAAGCTCGCCAATTTTTGTCGTCAGACAACAAACTATGTCTCCAAGTCAAAACTTTCGTCGTCAACTATCAAATTTTGCCGCCAAATCACAAATTTCATTGTTAAGTCGCAAGTTTTGTCACCAAAATTTCGCCAAATCATACAATTTACTAAATTTATAACAATTAACATTGAAATTCAGCGGTGCCAAATGGTCCAATGTTAACTAATGTTAATGTTAATGTTCCAGCTTATATCAACCAAAAACAGTTTCACTTTAAAATTTTTATTCATCTGACAATGAGAATCACAAAAACACAATACAAAACTCTCAATAATTCAATAAAAATTACAATGAAATAACTATCCAAAAACCGCTACCACTTAACTGTATTTGACTTGACCATAGCAACGCCAGGCTTACCAGTGCTTGCCCATAGTAAGGTCACAAGTGCATTTTCACGTTTCTATTTTTTCTTTAAAAGAAAGATATTGAACAACAGTTATATGGATTTTAAATAAAAATTATAATTTTGATTAAGCTTGGGTAGAGAGGGGGGTGTAGACCAATAGCCCCCTCCGGGATTCACCGTTACTGAGATTGTATATCTTTAAGACTTCTATTTGTTGAATGATTATGAGCTTGAGTTCTAAAAAATTGAAACATTTACAAACCAATAAATCTAGCCTAAAATTTTAAGTAGATTGAATCCCTTTTGTAGTTGAAAATTAAATTTCTTGAAAACAGAATAGCGGCTTAAATAATACAATGTGTGAGAACAAAGCCATTGGTTAAGTATTAATCCATATGTAAAATTTCTTTACATTTGTAATATTAACGTAAAGGAATCTACCTTTGCCTTTAAGCTTGCCGAAAAGGAATTTTTTTTTTTTTTTTTTTTTTTTTTTGAGAAATTATTAGCAATTTTAAAGGCATTCGTTCGTGCTCTTTTTGGGATAAAACTTACGGTCCAATTTCTGGTCTTCTAATCTTCACCAAAATGTAAAAAAATCGTCTTTATGCAATACCTGTCTTAATTCTGAAGTTTTGTCGCGCTACTTTTATTCCTTTTGGATACATGATTATCAGAAGATTCCCCACGCATTTACACACATATACACTGAGGATTCAGAAAACCTTAAAACATATAAATCACGTAAAAACTCAATATGAAAATTTTTGGCAGAAAATAATGCTTCATCTACTATAGTCGAGTAAAGGATCTAAATATAATCGAAGTATTTAAGCTCCATAGCAACCATAAATGACAAGATAAAGTTGTAAGCATATAAGATTGTCAAGATGAACGCTCCTTTGCAAATAATATAAGCATGAAATTATATTTAGTATTTTTAATAGCTTTCCTATCGCGACTCGGCAACTAATATTTCTGAAAAGTAACATTCTTTATTAATTATTTCACTAATAAGTTTTCCAAAGATAAACTAGTATATTGTGGCCACCACATGACTTTCTTCTTTATTTTCCTATACAAATTCACTCAGTAAAAATAATTTATTAAAATTATTATTTAAAAAAATTATCTTCCATGATAATGCAGACGATTTTCATACTAGAGAAGTAGTATAACACTAAATATCCAAAAAAAAAGTCAATATTACATTTAAATATATATATATATATATATATATATATATATATATATACATATATATATATATATATATATATATATATATATATACATATATATATATATATATATATATATATATATATATATATATTTCTTAAAAATGAAAAAAAAAAAAATCGATAACTTTATTTTAAATTATCGCAGATCGATGGTTCAACCATTCGTCTTAAAGGTATTGACGAGCTCTTTTGAAAGATACCCATCATGAAAATTTACTCCCCTCGAGGGGGACCCCCCCCCCCAGCGGGGGGGGGGGGGGGGCGTGGCTCCTACACATATAAAATATTTTTCCAGTTGACCATCTCTATTATAAATAATTCTTGCAAATTTCATAATGATTATTAAAAAATAATTCTCTTTATGCACATTTATACAAAATTTTGTCCTATATCACCCTGTTAAAAATTTAGAAAAAGCGGGATGGCAACGCAACCTGTAAGACAATTTTTACCAAAAATTGATAGGCACTAATTTATGTCAAGGTGCAACTGCATTTGTATGAAATTCTGTGCAGTAGGTCTTGAGATACAGTTGCCACATAATTTTGTCACACACACACAGACTGACAAACAGACAGACATTTTCTAAAACTGGTCGAATCGTGTTCTACAGCTCTGAAAACGTGTAAATCCATCAAAAACCCGAGGTCTAAAATTTTTACGAATTCAATACTTTCTTCTATTTAATATAGAAGAAAGTAAAAAGAAAGAGAACTTGAAGGTATTTCAGGTAAGAATGCATGTTATGAGGGCAACATTGACTCTATTGTATGAAACTGAATCTCAGAATTTTAATACCAGTCCAAGAACTCTCTTTTAAAGTAATCAAAATATACCATAAAATCCCGAAAGTAACCCCTCCCTCGAACGTAAGCCCCCTCTTTCTTGCCGAAAGTGAAATTATTCTATTTTCTTAAATATAACTACTCCAACTTTTTTATCCATCCTACTACCGGACGTCCATAGTACGGAGGGCGAGTAAATCTGTCTTTCGCCGTTTCATCCAAACCTACTTTCCATCTTCAAGTCTTCAAGGTCAGCGCAAAAAAGCTTTTGGAAAAGGGTGATTACTTTCGGAACTTTACGATAATATACGTGAAAAAAACTAATTTATCTTTCACCCACAACTATCTAAAAGTAAACCATTATTGTAGTTGAAATGGTCCATTCACTGAGAATCGTAGTATAGTAGAATAATTCCTAGAATATGTGACTAAAAAAAAAAAATATTATCTTTTAAACCGGAATATTTTCTGTTTCATTTCTTCAGCTTAATCGGCATTATTTTAAACAATGAAAACTATTGATTATCCTTTGCAAATTTTTGTGAAATAAATATAACATTGTTCTTAGTCAAAAAATGTTCTTTAAAACTGAAAGTTGCAGTTCCAAGCTACATATTATACAATTACTACTACTTTTGAGGAAATTTTGAAGATTCTAATCCTTATTACAGATTGAAATAAATTTGGAAAAGTATATAATAAATATGAATAGTTTATGATAAAGAAAGTTTGAGACATGCAAAAGTACATTGCACTGTCTCAAATTTGGGATGTAGCACATTTTTTTCTATGGTAAACTTAAAAGAAGCTGATGTTATACCTCGAAAATGAAGTCATTAAATAATGTAAAGGTTATATTTACAAGGAAATAAAAGAAACAATTCTGTCTTGCTGAAAATCAGTTCATGCATGTATGCTTGCGTGTAAAATATGCTAAATGTTTTATAGAAGTCCTCTAATAAACAAAGAGGTATACATGAACATTAATTTAAACATTCTATATACGAATTTATATTAATGTTAGTTTATAATATTCAGAAGAATGTTATTACCTTCTTTTCCAGTTGCGTTATAGAAACTTGCAATCCAAGCTCATAGCTAGATCATACTAATACAATTTACAGTTTTGTTTAATCTTGTAATATCAACGCACTTTCCTCTTACTGAAGTAATTTATTCACACATCATGTAATTCAGCTAAATAAACGATTATTCTCTTGCATATATTCTTCCGCTCAATTTAGTGTGATTAATTTCAGTAAATGATTGTATGATTCTTTTATGCATGTATTCTTTACAGACAATGCAGCATTCAAGTCTCTCATTTTCTTAATCCTATGATAATATCTTAAGACTAAGATTACAGGTTTGTTTTCGTAGCAATAGTATTAGAGAAAATGTTTTCACGCCTTCTTTCATCAATCACTTTATGATACACTGACAAAGACTTTTCTGTCATCGTTTTATCTTAGCGGCACGCGATGCAATGTTGTTAAGAAAAATGAAGGTGTCATATTATGCATTTTTAGAATTATTGGGTACTAATCGAGAACCATTTCTCCCTGTTTGTTGGACAGTAAACATATGTTTATTCTAATACAATGGTACAAGATAATGTACTGAAAGTGGTGTTTTTAGCAGTTACAACCATTTTCCACTTTTTGGGTAATAAATGCTTTTCGTGATTTCAAGAAAAAAAATCGGATTATTTTGAGGAGATCCACGAATGAAGCCAGTTTTCGACATAGTTAAAGCATGTGAAGTGTTGTTCAGAAAGGCCTTGCTACATAGGCCGAAACAAATGGTAATCGAAAGAGGCAACATCTGATGAATATGTCGAATGGGGGAATACAGCTCATCCAATCCACTTAGAGGTTTACTGCATTTGGTTTGAAACATGTGGTGTAGTATTGTGATGAAGCAGAATGATTTTGTCATGCCTCTGAGCATATTGTAGGCGTTTGTTTTTAAATGCGTAATTTAAATTGAGTAATTGGGCTTTGTAGTGTTCATCGTTCACCGTTTGACCCAGTTGTAGCAGCTCAATGTACAATATATTACACTGATCCCACTAAATGCACAACATAAGCTTCTTGCTATGAATATTCGATTTTTATGTTAATGTTGAAGGTTCGCCGTGACGCGTTCATACATTATTAAACTTTGAATTACTTAACAAATCCGCTTTTCATCGCAAGCCACAATGCAATGCAAAATGACTTCCAGTTTCACCTTTGAAGCAACACTTTTCGAATTGCAAAGTGTTTAAAATGTCTCCTTTTTTAATTATGTGGTATACAAATCTTCAATTTCTGAATTAACCCCATTGCTTGCTTTTAAACTCTTATTAATAGTTGACGCCTCCCCATTTAGTGTTTCAGACAATTGTTTAGGCGTCTGAGATGAATCTTTCTCCAATAATGCTCTAACTGTCCATCGTCAAACTTTTTTGGCTCACTAGGACACATTTTGTCACTCACCGGAACACCGTTGTCTTTGAATCGTCGAAATCAACCTTTGCAAGTTCTTTACGACAGACCATGTTCTCCATACGCTTCCACTGACAAACGATGATTTTCCGCAATAGAATTAGTGAGTAAAAAGTAGATGAGTAACACTTCCCATAAATGCTGATTTTTAGGTACAAAACTCGACATATTCAAGACACTAAATGGGTGTATTCTTTTCACTCTACTTGCAAGTCAAACACAGATCTCAAAGCCTAATATCTCTACTGTTTATCATTTCTGATACAGTGGTAATCAAAATTATATGTACAAGAGAAATATCGACAAATTTTGACTACAGTTTGCCGAGAAATTATGCAAATTTTATGGCAGGAAATAAATGATAATTGAAGGCATTTCATTATTAATTTCGATGGAAATATCTGGGAAATCCATATTCATAAAATGTATTTTCTATTTAGATAGCCATGCGGTATGCACAAAATTATAAAGACAATTGTATTTGTGTGTTCTGAAAAAAAATATTTGAGTGAATTTCTGCACACGACACGCCCAGACAACATAAATGCTTAGTAACCGATTGGGAATGCCGTATTTTATTTTTAAAGACAAGCTGCTAGGTACTGGAATTTCAGAGATTGAGAAAAGGAAAGCGATTGCTTTTAAAAGTTCAGAGCATACTACATGTCAAATTGTGGCAAATCTGAGTAGATCGAGAAAGGTAATTTATAATTTTCTCGAAAATACCGGCAAATATGTACGAGAAAGATATACAAGTAGGCTATCTTTTGTTTCTGTGTGTGAGAAAAGAATGATAAGACGGTGAACTTGTTTCTATAAACAAATATAGACGGAAATTAAAGAAGAATTAAACTTACGATGCAGTACTTGAACTGTTCGACGTGTTTTACAAACAGAAAAAAAAAGGTTTCCATCACTTGCAAAACCTCCCCAGATCATTACTGAGTCCCCTTCAAATGTAAGCTTTATGATTTTTTTTTCCTTTACGGAGTTCATACTAAAGTACCTGTACCCAATATGGACACCCTAAAAAAATGTATTTTTTTCACCCCCGTGTACACGTCATGGGACTCCAAAAATGTATGACCACTATCCCTGCACTATTGACTATCATTATTGAAATTAGCGACCTTGTAATTATTCTGGTTTAATTTAAATGATAAAAACAAAAAATGTTTATAAGTGTCCATATAAGGAACCACCTGTCTCTATTATGGACATGCATGTCCATATTAGGAACAGGTGGCTCCTTATTAACCTACTACACAGGGTGTATGGAAGAGCCACTCTTCCAAAGAATTTTAGAAGAGAGGGGATAAAAAAAATACATCTTAAAGTAATGCGGGGGAGGGGGGGGGACAGTAAATATCTTCAGAACATACACTTTAGAAGGGAGGAGGGACATTTTCGGTTGTGGCTCTTCGAAGATCCATGCAAAGCACCTCAGTTATAAAAAATATTATGAAATAATATAGTTGCTTTTGCTTAGCTTTATTGCATCTGTCTGCAGAATTTACATCTGTTATTACTCAGTCCTCACAGGATGGTCAAATAAAAACTTCATCATGTGTGCTGAGTCCCACACAGTCTTTATGGACATATCTGCCGCATTTGATGCATGACCGCATGTCTGCAACAGCATCAATACTGAATAATAAGCAGTACCAGCTCTCCTTTGTTGAGGAAGTGATACCGCTGGTACCTGCGATTTCGCCAACAGATACCCTACTGTGGGGAGGCTTCTTTTGATTTTTTGCGAGGGCTTTTTGGAGGATTTTTTTCTTGGAGGAGGTTTCTTGGAGGATTGTTCAGATGGCATCTTGTTGAACAAGGCTTTTACCCCTTTGATGCCTTTTGCGTTTGTCACCTGGCGACGTTGTGTCTTCTTCCTTCTTACAGTTGGAGTTGATAACACGCTGGTGAAAGAATTTTCCATGGAAAATGATCTTGCAGGTGATGAAGGTGGATCAATAACGGGAGAAGGTATGTTGTTAACAAGAGCTTCAACATCTGTACTTCCACTCTTAATTCGTAATGTAATTCATTTGTTCATTTTTTGTACGGATACTATAATTATTAAGATTAAAAAAGTATATAAACATTAATTTATTATGAATTAGCTAAATAAAATAACATTAAACAGATATTTTACAAAATTTGTGAATCTGAAGATTCACTTGCTGTACTTCCAATGTAGACATAAGGTGTCCATATTGGGAATCGGGCGTAGTCTTACTAAATCTTGTAATAAATAAACAAAGAAAACATTTTAAAGCAATATATGCAATAGCAATCGAAAATATGTTTTATCAGCTTTCTAAAACACTCCACTTTTCAATATTTAAAGTAATTTTACCATATCTAACAAGAATTTAAACTTACCTGTAATTACGATCAACACACCACGATAAAACAAGTTTCCTTCAAAATGGCGAACAGCACGCTTTTTTACACTTTCCAGGCTAAATTATCTTTTCAACTGCTTTTCTTCACGGACATGTAGCGCTATCTCTCGATCAAATTTGTTATTTTTAAAGATATTAGGGGTGTCCATATTGAGAGCACTGTCCATATTGGGTACAAGTACCTTATAAGTAGCAAAAACATCTGGTCCATCCAAAATAAACTTTTTCTCATCGGGAAAGATAACTTCATTCCACTTTTTTCTCATAGTAATCCATTTTTTGCTAACTCCCCGCTTAGTCTCTTATGAACATCTGTAAGAGGCAATCATGACATAAGTTTTTCACAACGATTCGCTTCTTCGTTTTGTAAAACAGATTGAACAATTCCAGTACTGCATCGCAACTTTAATTCCCGTATAATTTTCATCAATGTTTGTTTTTCGGAGAGAGTTCTCTTAATATCATTCTTTTAATTGAAATTAGTTAAAATTTTGAGATAAAAAAAAGGTTTTTCATATACTGATTTTAATTTATAAAAAAAGGACTTATCGTCAAACATATGTTGGAATTTGCAAGATATACAGCTCGCTAATATTAAAATAGCAATGCAAAGTTGCTTGAAATATATATATATATATTAGGTGTACCGGAAAGTTATGTCGTTTTGGATTAATAAAATGAAACAAGAAATTTTTGTTTAACACTGTTTACATGGTACTTTACAAATAACCATCTTATAAGTTACCTAAGAATATCTTAAATTTTACCCAGGATAAATTTCCGATGTCAGTATTTTAATTCAAAACGACAGAACTTTCCGGTACACCTAATATATAAAACAAAACAAAACAAAACAAAAAAATCTGTCTTTGACAGAATTTAATTTAGAACAACAGGACTAATTTATATATTACAATCTTGTAACAACAAAAAAAAAAATTAAAAAAATTATAGATGTATAGAAACTTTTACCAACTATTCAGAAGACATCACCATTAAGATGATGTAGCCATCTATCCAGAAGCCATTATTAAAACAAATCCAAAAGAAATAGCCAACAAATATTTAGAAGCTATAATCCATGCATATCCTGAAGGCCTCGCCATCAAATATTCAGAAGCCATCATCAATATATATTCGGAAGATACTGCCAACAAATATGCAAAAGCCATTATCAATGTATCTGCAAAAGATATCGTCAACACCCTAACAGCACAAAATGTTCCAGAAAGGTAACAATCATATAACATTGAAACGTTATAAAAATTTCAGAAACGTTTAAAAACGTTCAGATTGCTTTCCGATCAGTTTCAAAAATGTAGAAATGTCCGCGATCGTAACAAAAAATCAGATACGTAACAAAAACGTTACAATCACTTAACAGATAGAAAATCAAAAAGGGCGAATGTTTCAGAAAGGTATCAGAGAGCATATTTAAAGGTGTTACGTTTTTGAAAGATTGCAAGCTTTTTGCAACATAACTGAAACATTCTGTGCTGTATGGGCAATATCCAGAAACTATCATCAATATACATTTGGAAGATATGATCAACAAATATTCAGAAGCCATCTAATGTATGAATATTGATGGTCTCAAATACCAAGATCGGCCACTGGTTTCCACATGAGATCGAGGAAGAATCACTAGATTAAGGGCAGGTTTTTAAAAATGTAAAAGTTTTGACGGATTTGACAAAATATTTTAAAATATTTTAAGTAGTTTGTTGTATAAAGTTGATTTTTTATACCAACTATGTGAAAAATGCCAGAGCCGGATTTCGAAACCAGGCCCTCCACTTAACGTGCGGATGCTCTTCCACTGAGCTACCCTGGCTGATAACCAGCTGAACATCTCTCACATAATTACCGTTGATAGGGTCACCGTATGTGTAAACGCAGATGTAAAGGTTATTATGTGAGAAATATCGAGCTGGTTATAAGCCAAGATGACTCAGTGGAAGAGCATCCGCACATGAAGCGAAGAGCCCATGTTCGATTCCTGACTCTGGCTTTTTTCACATAGTTAGAAAAAAAAATCAACCTTATACACCAAACTACTTAAAATGAATTTTCACGGTCGATGAGATCAAATAAAATTTCTAAATATTTTAAGATAGTTTAAGAAATTGAATGGTAAAATTATATATTGACAGGCATTCTGGTATATTGGAAGTGGAACACCACAAAATGGTAACAACCCAAAATAGCTGTCTAAAAGAAAGATTCCTGTCGTACTAAAAATTATTAACTTTAAAATCTCGATAAAATCTCTAAATTTCAACCAAATTAAAATGTTTTGGACTATGAACCCATAACGTTTTTATACTTTAATTTATGAAACCATATAATTAACACGATTTGGATATTGAAAAATTGCCAGGTTGCAAATTTTATTGACAACGGTATGGAAGTTCGGTGTGGAATAGCAAATTCTAAAATATAAATGCCAAAATTGCCTGAAAAACAAATTTTAATTTATTTAAAAAATTCTATTCAAAGATTTTCATCAATGATAGCTAAGAAACATCCCGATTAAATTAGTGTTCAAATTTAAAAAAATAATAATAATAAATAAATAAATAATGAAATAAAGTCCGCATTGAAATCGGTCTATTCCTTTGGAAACTATAATGCCACAGATAGACAAAGACTTTAAACTTATAACTTTTTTTTTTTTCTTTTGGTTGGGGTTAATAAAGGGCTGATTTAAAGATATCAAAATGAAACAGTTTTTCTTTAATCACATTCAACGAGTTACAGGTGAAATAATTCAAATTTGCTTCGGCTTCATGTAAACTAAAATAACCAAAGCAAAATACATGGGCTTCCAATATGAATAATGCTGGTGCATAGTTTTATTTTAGTAATAGTATTTCTGTTGCTGTTTTTGTTTTCCATTTTGTAACATATAAAATAAATGATATAGGAGAGATTCGTGTAATATGGGCCCACTAAGAAAAAATGCTTTCAAAACTTTAATTATTAAAATAAAAAGAGTTAATTTGTTGGCTGCTCATTGCAATTGTATAATTACATGGTTTAAACTTGGTAAAATATTCTAGGGACTAATAGTAATTGCAGGAAATAATTATTTTATTTACGTGGCGGTGGTCCATATTACACATACGTTCGTGTAGTATGAACTGAGTGGTCCATATAACACGAGAGTAAAAAGTATGATATAGAATGAAAGACGGTCGCACGAAGCTATGCTTTTAGTAAATTTATTGCAAGTGCAGCATTCATCATAATAATAGTGTAATTGATCTGATCCGTTATGTTGGTGCAAACTTCATGCAGCCATGAGCAGCACTTCCCACGTCTGATCCAGTTTTCCTCCATGCACTCCCGACAGAATGCGCAGAAAGTAGGTTTGGTAACTTGATTTGCTGCTATCCCCTAGCCGGAAGTTCCTGGGAATGTTCTTACTGAGAGCTGCCGGCCTTTTTCACTTTGTTGTCTTCTTCGATGCATGTGTCTCTTTTTGAGCTTTCATTGTCATTCTTTCCTCCTTCCGACGCTTTTGGATGTACAGCTTTGCTCGCTTCTGTTTTTGTTTTACTGCAATGGTATTCATGAAACGCGATGAAGTTAGAACAGTGGCCACTGAAGTGTTTCCATTTCTTTTTCTTAAGCTCCTTTGGACGCAATGAAGAAAGGGACTGATGTCTTTCACTGAGAAGATTTTATGACCCTAACAGCACAGTTAGGCTTAACTTATCCACAGTACATCTTAAGGACGTTTCTGGGATGTCTTTTCATCCAGAAGACATCTTGAAGATATCCTGGGGAGGCGATGTGCTGTCTGGGGACTAATGAGAACCGGGATGTTCTCCTGGACTACATCATTTCTTCAGAAACAGACGTATTCAGTTGGACATTGTTTGGCAAATGATTGTTGGTCTCGTCTTCTGATGTGATTCGTGATGGGGCTTTATCAGAAATTTCGGATGAAGTGAAGTCGAAATGGTGAAATATATGGCGATTCACAGGCCAAATCCCACCGATACGGAAACCATTGGCAGCAGTTTTAAGATATTTCGTCCGTGCATAAGGCTTATGCAACAGTTGACACTCTTGGAATTGTGAAACGGGCGCGTTGTGTAATGTGGAACAGTTGTCCATATTCCACAACAGAGCGTGGTTCATATACATTACACGCATAAACGAAGTAACGTTGTTTACAATCATATACCGCAGTGCATATTGATATACATAAAACAAATGTCTAGATTGTTCAGAAAATAATTATATTTTCTATCATTAATATGAAAATTATTTTTCAATTATTTAACAGCAGAAAGTAATACATTCATTTTAATATACCTGTTACATCAATGATCATATAAACCGAATGCACAATTTTATAATCACCCAAATGCAGGCACGCATGAACGAGTCACTTCGTGCTTCGAATAACAATAATATTCACTAAAGGCTGTGGTATGGTTCCGCAATCTAGTAGTGAACAAATAAATTTCCTCGTGGTCCGTATCACACGATGGTCCATGCTACACGGTTATCCCCTATATGATAAAGGCATTTTAACTTTCTTCATTATTCTTTGTTGTCATAATATATTAATTTTGTTTAATATTAAAATTTCGCTTTACAAATATTCAATATTCAAATTTTGAATAATTTGTCCTAATAATTTGACCTAATCACAGCAGTTTAAAAAAAATGTAAAATAATGCGTAAATGTAAAATAAATTCGTAAGTCAAAAATCATTTTCCAACTATACTGTCCCGCTATTAATTTTTAATGTATTTTTTCTCTGAGATGACACATTAAAATAAATTTTGTTTTTATAATTACAGTAATATTGAACAATTTCAAGGCATTCTAGAAATACAAGAATCAGAGTTCGCGCAAAGGCATATACAAAGGAAGTCATAAACATTTTTCAATTTGTTGCAAAATTTTGAATACTTATAATTACCCTTTTTCTGCATTTAAAGCAATATTGGCTTATATCCCATAATATATCTGAATATTTTCAAATGGTCGAGCAAATCAATCTTTAATTTTAATCATACCATTTTTTCGTGGATCTGAATAATGTATGCCAGATTTATTAAATTTTATGTTATAAAAAGACATGAAAATAGACTTTAAATGAATATTTCTCTTAGACCGTAAAGCACTCAAATTCTTTTGTGAGTCCTTATGCACAAACCAGTTGTGCATAAAATTTTCAATATGAATCATGTTATAGTTAATTTGAATAATATGCACCAGTTTCAAAACTTTTTTTTTTTTTTTTTTAATATCTACAGAAATAAGAACGGGGGACAGCGACAGACAAACATAATTCATAAACTTTCTTCGAAAATGTTATTCAAAGAAGAAATGCGCATTGTTTTGTTGGAAAATAAAATATAAGTGAAAATACTATTTAAAAACACATTTTCTAAGGATTTTCATTCTTTACTTCTTTCAGTGGTTAGTGGTAAATAAAATTTTCAAATTTATTCATTAAAACTACATGAAAAACAATCATACAATATAAAAATAATAAAGATATGCTATCTCTTCAGAAAATCGTTTTTAGTGATTGTCTGACTTTTTCTTTTATATAATACTCCTTGATTTCATAAATGATAAGAGCCTAAAACTTTATAAGTGTTTTTAAATTACATACAGAAAATCTGATAACATTCTTAACAAAAGAAACTATTTGAATAAAATGCTTTTTTACTCGTCTTCCTGAAAAATAAAGTGGAACTTTAAACAATAGATTAAATTTTTGTTCGTCTTATCTTCACAATAAGTGTAAATAAAATTAATCATTTTAAAAAGTGTTTCAAATTCAGATTAAATGAAACAGCCTTATTAAAATATATACAGCTGATGTTGAATCTTAAATATACGTAACTAATATGCTATACTTTTAGCTAAACTTTCTACGGATTTGTCGTTCCCAGATTACTTATTATTATATTATATAAAATTGTCAAAATATTATAACTCATTTTTCATATATTTTTATTATTTTAAATTTCATATTACACTGGCGATCTAGAAAAACTGGTACACCTCCCTAATAACGTATAGGGCTTCACAAGCACATGGAAGTGTCGCAACATGACGTGATATAGACTCGATTAAAGTCTGAAGGTATCTTGAAGCAATGAGTAGATCCTGCTGTGCAACCCACAAATTTAAGGGATACCGAGACGATGCGGAAATTTCTCCTGAACAGCATATCGCAAGTCATTAAAAAAATTGCTTAAATAGTTCATGTATAGGGATTTAGGTGGCCAGTGAAAGCGTCCTTTGTCGGTTGGTATGCACCTAAATTAAAACAAAATAATTATCTATAACATTCATTGTAGATATTAAAATGGATGCATATATATATATATATATATATATATATATATATATCAGAAGTCATGATATAGCCTTCCCATAGATGGGGAAGAAATGAAAGTTTAGCAGCGTCACCATTGATATACATCCAAATTAATTTAGAATAGTTTTTCTTAATGGTGTTCTCATATATATAAAATTTTGTTAATTTATACTCTTAAAAAAGCTCTGTTATAGCTTTCATTTTAGCGAAATGCGGACACTGCAGTATAGAAACATTGCCTGTCCGGAAATAAATGCCGATAGCTAAATATCACTAATTTATGTCATGGACGAAACAAATATAAAATTTTGCAGAAATCCACATATTTTTTCCTAATATATAACTTAAACAAAATTTTGGTAAACGTAGACATAAAAGTAGACAAGCATTTTTAAAATATGGTCAAATTATGTTCATTACATCTCAAAACGTGTAAATTCATCATAAACTGTATGTCAAAATTTTTCACGAATCCAGTGCTTGTTCGTTGTGTACATACAAGAAAATAAAAAGAAAAGTTACATCTTTGTTTTAAACAAACAGTACGGATCGGTTATCAACCGGCATAACTATGTTATAACAGCGTGTGGAAATTAATCTAAAATCTGGAATCCTGGCTGGCATGGTCAATTTTCCCAGTTGTAAAAATTTATTCGGTTTACACCACAGTCGCCAAGTTTTCAACTGTCCGAATAGGTAACATTTTTATTTTTTATTTTTGCTTTCTCTGACGTATCCATTGTAAAGAGAGTATTGTCTTTGAGAGTCAGTTTTTCGAAATTGAATTTTATAAATATTGACACGTTTTGAGCTCCCCTAAATAAAAAAAAAGAAAAAGAAAGTTTTTTCTTTTTTCTTTTTTTTTTTTCGTCTCTCTCTCTCTCTCTCTCTCTCTCTCTCTCTCTCTCTCTCTCTCTCTCTCTCTCTCTCCCCTCCCTCTCTCCCCCTCCCCCTCTCTCCCCCCTCCCTCCCCCCTCCCCCCCCCCCCCTCTCTCTCTCTCTCTCTCTCTCTGAGTGTGTGTGTTTACGCTATTAGTATATCTCAAAAACAAATATTAGCAGGAAGTTCAAAATCGGTATTCTAAAGCCATATCGGTATTCTGAAGCCTTCCCGATTTTCGGGAAGACTTCATATCAGAATTTTATAAATGTGAACTTCAAGATTTTAAATCGTAGAACAATGATTTCAGACTTTTATATTTAAAAGAAAGGGTAATAAATCTTTTTATTAAAATGACAATGTTGACAGCTATTTTATATCTGAAACATATAGGGATGCTGTACTAAATTTTTCTTTGAAATCACAAAAACATTCGTTCACAGGGTCATCCAAGATCGTGGTTGTGTCGCTTAAGGTCGATTGACTACTCTAAGGTCCTACGCCTGTAGGTGGAGTGTTCTCCATGGGGATCTGTCTAAGGGGACCTAGCCCGTATTTATGCGAGTTTAGGAGAAAAACACGGAAAACTCCGAACGGCTAAGTCGATGAGCTCGACCTGGGTACGAACCTGATACTTCCTTTCTACGATCTTCTAGCGCAGAATCGCTCGGCCACTGGTGGAGCCAGGGATACATTACGTCTATGGGCGAAATTTCTGTGAAGTGCAGTTCAACATTTTTAGACTGCACGCACTGAATAAAATAGAATAATTATATATAATTTATATGCACAAGGATATGTTTTGTATCATATATGGTATGAAAATACTTTACCGTTTTTGGTTTTGTTGTTACAATTCGTTTACAATGTTACCCAAAATATTTGGGATATATATATATAGTGTAACCACGTTTCTCGAAACTATCTTCGAGAACGTGTCTAATGGCTTGGGTATCAAATTGACCGACAGTTTAAAATGTGGTAAATATCCAATCCCTTATCGCTATTTTCTCTCAATCTCTCCCATTTTAACACTGGGCTCGTTCAGTCAGCACTTGCACAGAAACTACTATGGTCGCAAGAAAAGTGGTCAAAGAGTCTTTAGGTTATACAAGGAAAGTGCAGTTCCAAGTTGTGTTGTGTATTTTCCATACACTGCTAAATTTGTGTTAAATTCCAGTACAGTGATATATATATACTATATAATTTACAGCCAATATACACTGCTTTATGTAAAATTAAGCAGAAACATGCTTTTCTATTACATATAATTTCTGGAAGGGCTTTACTATATTTTACCAAGTCCAAGAAACCTGCTGAAGAATTATAATTTTATTTTTCTACCTATAAGGCAGACAAAATCCAAATTTCAAGGCTGATTTTTTTTTTTTTTTTTTTTTTTTTTTTAATGTTTGTGCGTTTTTAAGTCCCCTGAATACGAAGTCAAATTTTTAGCAACGGGTCTGTTTTAATGTTTGATATGAGCATTATTTAAACACAAATAATTGCAGAAAATTTCATTGTGGTATTTTCAATATCATACTGGGTTACAACTTAAAAGTTTTGGTAACGATTAATAAATGTCGAAGTGTAATGGGGTGAAGGTCACCAAATAATTCGTAATAAATTTTTTAATTTAGTAACAGCCTTAAATGCTGTTCAAATTTAGGTACTACATTTAAGCGAGATTTGAGAGCTTCAGTAGGGACCCTCATACAAAAATGTCCGTCAAATAATGTTGACGTACGAAGATTCATAGTCTATAATGTATATCAAATATAACTTCTCAAAATTTTTGGTGAATATTAAATAAAAAAGTTGCAAAGTCTAGCAATACTGCCTGTATTAGAAACCCCTGATAAAAATCTAAATAAACAGAAAAAAAAAAATGTAATAAAATGAAATGTGATTTCAATTTTAAAGCTGTTTGATATTTCAGTTTTATTTTTACTGGTTTAAAGTCTAAAAAAGCTGTCTAAATCTCTGGTCAAAATTTACTAAATTATGCAAAATAATATGTCGAATAAAATGCTTTATATAAATAAAAAAATATAACTTTAAATTAAATATAATGGTACATACAGATCTGCTAACATCCTAATTGGGAATCCGGAGTATTGTTAGTACCCGCCTTTTTTCCCACCATTCTTTTTTGGAGTATTTTTATTCCTTTTTCATCGTAAATACATTTGGAGAGAATTACAATAAAAATTACGTGATGTGGAAAAGAGGCGGGTACTAACAGTACTCCGGATTATTAATTAGGATTTCGGCAGCTATGTATAGATTATATTAAACATAGCAATAATTAATCCCTTTTCTGCATGAAGTTAAAAAATACTTTAAGTGGGTAAATCATTAGATCTAATTAATAGATAACATTTCGTAAAATAAAAAAAATGAAATAGTATCATAATTACAATGGAAACAGGACAATTAATTAGAAAATGTTTGTTCTGAATAAGGTTAAAATAATTAAATAAATCTTTACCCAAGAAAATATTTTAATTTGATTTTCAACAATATGAATATAAATCACTTACACTTTTAACAAATGCAAAATTCGTCATTCATGAAATAAAGAAAGAAATAAGTAAAAATGATCAGCACCAAAAATATTTTAAAACTTTAACCTCAACATATATATATTGGTTTTTGCGCCGTGGTGTCTGCATTTTTACGCAATAGGACGTTATGAAAGTATTTAAACAGTGGTCAAATTTCAAGTAAAATGTGCAATTAGAGAGCATTTGGCAATAAGTTAAAAACAAACAAGAATTAACATTCCAGTTATCTGAGGTTGAAATCGGCTATTTGGAGCGAGTGGTCAGTACAAATTGCTCTATTTAACACCGCTATTTAGTAGCTTTTGAGGTTTAGAGAGGCATTTTGTATGTAAATGTTTCGCTGATATTATCTTTGGAATTCTTCATTAATTTCCATGTTCCAACTCTTTAGTAAATATTTTCTTCTGTGCTCTTGATGGATTGCCTTAATCGAGAGATAAGTTTCAGAGATATTAAAAAACAAAACTCCCCTCGTTATTGTTGAGAAATTTGGCGAGTTTTCTATTCGTGTAAAAGAAAAAAGATGCTTATCAAAGTTGTAAGCATTAATCAAGTTGTGATAAAATATTTAATAGCCATTTTTGAGGTACTTTATTTGGATGTCTTGGCAAATACATTCTAATCACATAATGACGATTAGGAAGAATGGGTTAAATATGTGTTAATTGAGAATAATAAGTAAATTATAGAGTGAGGAAAGTAGAGATAATTAGATTAGTTGGAAATAGGGAGGGGCTATTGATCAGTTATAAAAATTTTAATTGTACATAAGTATGTAGTATAAACGTTTTTCAAATATTTGTCTTTACGTTAAAAAAAAAATGCATAATTTAAGAAATGGATAAGTTGAAATTTCAGCTTGGCACTGACAGATAGAGAGAAAGAAATAGTATTATTGAGAAATATGTTTCGGAGTTAGTAAAATTTAAAACACCCTTCGTTGCTGTTGAAAAATTGGTTGAGCTTTCTCTTTGTGTGAAGAGATAAGATTGTTATCAAATTTTCAAGTATACAAATATATCCTGATCACATAAGGACAATTAAGAAAAATGGGTTAAGCATGTGTTACGTGATAATAATAAATAATTTTAAAGTATAGAAAGTATAGATCTGGTTTAATTCAAGATGCGAATTGCTATCGCAGTGTGCCAATTTTTTAATTTATTCCGTGGTATTGTTAGTACCCGAGTTTTTTTTATACCATTTTATTAAAAATGTAATTTTCTTTTTATTTAAACGTAATTATGTATTTTTGAAAATTACTGTACGAAGAGTGTGGTGGGAAAAAAAAAAAAAGAAGGGTATTAACAATGTTACGAAAAAAATCTAAACGTTGATCACTCTATTATTTATCAAATTGTGAAAGTTTTAAATGTACAGAAAAGTAACGTATATATACATAAATGTATGTTTTTTTTTTTTTTTTTTAAAGAATGAATGTAGACACTGCCTGCCCATAAATGGCCAACCACTTTCAATTTCAGTCTTTCGTCAATTATTACCCAGAAACATTATCGTAGAACTATGGTGAAATTTCGGGAACGCAAAAAAAATATTTTATACTTTACATATTTCAGAAAAAGATTTGCCCCGAAAGCAAAAAGGAGACAAGTAAAACGCTAAAGAAAAAACAAAATGTTTCGGATCACCCTGTAAAAATTAAAGTTTGAAATGCGTTCTGGCCAAATTTCCTAAAAATGCGTGTGATTATGAAGTTTCTTCTAATTATTTGTATTAATTTACATGAGAATAGCGCATATAATCATGAGCATATAAAGGTGTCTTAAAAAAAAAAAACTGGAAAAAAAATACGTTTTTCTCTATTATAATATGCAGAATATATAAACACAGCGCAATGTCATTTTGGGGAAATTTGACATACTGCAGTAACATGCTGCAATCAGATCATAAAAATACTAAATATCTAATGAAATATGAGCATTTTTAATAAATAATATTTAAATGAGCATGTGTAAGATTTAACAGAAAACCATTCGCATAATTTATTAGCCAAATGTATTGAGCTACTTACAAGGAAAGGTCACGACATGAAAAATTCAGATCGGGACGAAATTGCCCAGGATTGTAGTATACTATGATGGTAACAACATATTAAAGCAGTAGCACCCACTATCCACAGAATTTCGAGAAAAAAGCATTTAAAGTTTCCGTAATCTTTAAATACAAGTTATTTCGTAAGCGAGCCAGCGCCTCTGTAGCGTGGGCGTAAAGCGCGTGGCTGCTCCCAGACAACCTGGATTCGAGTCTAGCTACGGAACTTTTTTTTTTCTCATTATTTAATTTTTTATGTAATCTAAACTTTTTATTTATTTTTACTTTATATTATAATTCAATTCGAAATTTGAAAATTTTAATAAAAAATTATTTAATTTTCTTAATTATGAAAAAAATAATTGTTTCTATTTTTAATATTAACGTTTTTATTACTTTCTAAATGTTTTTAACACTTTCCAGCAAGGTTGCTAATGACTTCGGGTTGTGTGTCTGTCCGTTTGTCTGTTTTCTGTGTGTCTGTCTGTCCGCGCTCTAACTCCCGCTATTATTTATAGAATTTCTTGAAACTGATACATCTTATTAAAATTCAGTATAGGATGTTTCCTATTGAAAATAAAGTGTGTACCTTTGCTAGTTTGTTCACAGGGGCACCCGAAAGCATTCAAAAGCATTGTGTTCTGTGAGTGGTATTTTTACAAACCATATTTTATTACCGTTACTTTTCATATACCTTAAGGAAATTGATATATGTTATTCGAGTTCACTATCGGGTGTTCCCCATTGAAAATAGAGTCAGTACCCTCACTGGTTTGCATACATTGACATACGAAATTATTTCAAAGCATTGCGTTCGAGTAAGATATAATTATGAACTAAATTCTAATTCCTTTATTTTACGCAAATTTAATGAAATTGAAATATGTTAATCAAATTCAGTATCGGATGATTGTTATAGAAAAGTGAATAAGTACTACCACTGGTCTGTATACAAGGACATCTGAAAGTATTCCAAAGCATTGCGCTCTATAAGAGGTATTTCTCTAAACCAAATTTTAGTAACTGTTCTTGGCACAAATCTTAATAATATCGAAATATGTTATTCATATGCATAAAAGAATGCTTTCTACAGAATGTAGTATAATTAGCATTACATTTACAGGGCCACACAATAATATTCAGTTACATTAACAGCTGTTAATAAAAATGTACTGGAATTGCACTTTCGTTTACATTAAGCGTTTTTAACACTATCCAACAATTTTTAAGTGTGAATATGATTTCAATTTGCGTATCTGTCTGTTCGTCTGTCCGTGCTCTAACTCCCGTAAATATTTATCTAATTTCTTGAAACTGATATACGTTATTCAAGTTCACTATCGGATGTTCCCTATTGAAAAGGGAGTTAATATCTCGTTTGGTTTGTGTACAAGGACACCTAAACGTTTTCCTAAGGAAAACGTTTCCCCAAACGTTTTCCTATGTGTTCTATGAGAGTTATTTCTATAAACCATATTTTAATAAATTTACTTGGCGCAAATCTTAATGATATAGAAAATATTTTATTCATATACATAAAAGAATGCTTTCTACAGAATGTAACATGATTAGAATTATATTTAAAGGGCCACACAAAAATATTCAGCTACATTGAGAGCTTTTATTGGAATTTTGCTGGAATTGTATTTCGTTTACATTAACCCTCGAAATGCTATCGTCTCGCTTCGAGACGATTCGGATCCCCGCTAGAGTGCTATCGTCTTTAAAATCTATATAACAACTCGTAAAATCGAGATATCAACCGATTTTACAAATAGTCTCACTTGAAATGCACGGTGCCTTAAAAATGCTTAGCACTTAAGAGTGAAACGATCAGCACTTGGAGGGTAAAGCGATTTAACAGTCTTTAACATTTTTTAAGTGTCAATATGTTTTCAATTTGTCTATCTATCTACCCGTCTACCGCACTCAGCGTCTGTAAATTTTTTCTGAATTAAAAAAAAAAAATTATGTATGTTTTACATATTCACTACTGAATTTTCCCAAAATAAAATGGCATTAATATGCCCTGTACAACTGGTTTGTGTACAGTACACACATTTTTGTAATTTACATTTTAAGAATTTTCTACTGTAAAAATCATAAAGAAATTTACATTAATTGTTAATTTGCTAAAATAATGTTTTGTATAAAATATGATTTTTTTAACCTTCAAATTTACCGGGCTATACTAAAATTTTCAGATACATTAAGGGTTGCAATTACAATCGAAGGGCTACGTTTTCTTTTGTGCTGAGCATTCTTAAAACTTTCAAACAATTTTTCAGAATGATTAGGAATTCAATTAGTCTGTCTGTATGCCTTTCAGAACTACTGTCTATTTTTTGCGTGATAACGTAGGAGCAGAACTTTGATAGTTACAACAATTACGTACAGTTGGAAAATGTTAATAATCATTGCACAATGCGTGATTTTTTGTTCTTTCTTTATTATTTATTTTTAACAGTGTACGTAACTCTATGTGTGACTAGTTTATAAAATATTTAATACCACATATCTATTTGAAGATAATGTGTTGTGTAACTCTATGTGTAACTCTGCCTTTAACAGTATGTGTAACTTTGTGTGGAATTGTGCATTTTATTAACAGTGTGTAACTCTTCTTTTTTGAACAGTATGTGTGTAATTATGTGCGTATTGCTTAATTTTTCTAACAGTGTACGAAACTCTATGTGTAACTGGCAGTGTGTGTAACCCTATATGCAATTAACAGTGCGTGTAGCTCTTCTTTTTTATTACAGTGTGTGTAACTCCGTGTGTAACTCTGCTTTTTATTAACAGTGTGTGTAACTCTTCTTTTTTTAACATTATGTGCGTAACACTGTATGTATCGCTGACTTTTTGCTAACAGCGTGTGTAGTATGTGTAACTAACAGTGTGTGTGTAACCCTGTACGTAATTAAAAGTTTGTGTGTAATTCTGCCTTATTATTAACTGTGTAGGGGTAACTCTGTGTGTAACTCTTCCTTTTTATTGATAGCGTAACTCCATGTATAATTCTGCCTGTTTATTAACAGCGTGTGTAATTTTGTGTTTAATTCTTCTTTTTATGAACAATGTGTGTAACTCTGTGTATCGCTGATTTTTTGCTAACAGTGTGTGTAATTCTATCTGTAACTAACTGTGTATGTGTAACTCTGTACATAATTAACAGTGCGCGTGTAACTCTCTGTGTAACTCTGCCTTCATTTTAACTGTGTGTGTAACTCTGTCTGTAACTCTGCCTTTTTATTAAAAGTGTATGTAACTCTGTGTATAATTTTGCCTTTTTATTACAGTGTGTGTAACTCCGTATGTAAATATATTTTTCTTTTGGCAATGTGTGTAACGCTGTGTGTACCGCTAATTTTTTGCTAACAGTATGTATGTAGCTCTGTGTTTAACTCTGCAATTTTATTAACAGTTTGTGTGTAACTGTGTGTGTAATTTTGACTTTTTATAACAGTGTGTGTAATTCTGTGTTTAACCCTTCTTTTCTGAACAGTGTATGTGTAACTCAGTATGATTCCATGAATATTTACGGGAGATAGAGCGCGGACAGACAGACAAACAAACCTAAGTCATTAATACTTTTCAAATTTGTTGGAAAGTTTTAAAACATTTAGAAAGTGATAAAAACTGTTAATGTGAACGAAAATGCAATTCCAGCAAATTTCCAATAATTGTCTTTAATGTAGTTGAATATTTTTGTGAGGCCCTGTTAATCTAATGCTAATATTACTGTATTTCATGGAAGGAATTCTTTTGTGTTTATGAATAATATATTTTAATTTCATTAAGACTTCTGTTAAGTAAAGTTATTAATTTTTTTTTGAAATACCTCCTATAGAACGCAATAATTTTAAATACATTCGGGTACCCTGTATACAAACCAGTGATGGTATTTACTTAATTTTCAATGAATAACATCCGACAGACATCTCCCATAGAACACAATGATTTGAAAAACTTTAGGTGTCCCTGTACACAAACCAGGAGAGGTACTCATTGCAATTTCAATAGGGAACATCCGATAGTGAACATAAATACCATGATATATCAGTTTCAAGAAATTCCATAAATTAGAGTTAGCGCGTGGACAGAAAAACAAACTGAAGTCATTAACACTTTTCAACCTTGTTGGAAAGTGTTGGAACAAGAATGAGAAATCTTGCAGTACACATTGAATATTAACGCTTTCCAACAGTACGTACTTGTTGTATCTTATAACTTTCAATGTTCTTTGCCTACATTATCACACCGCAGACAGAAGCACAGAAATATATAGATATTGAATAATTGAATTTAAAACCACTCTTAGACATCGTTGAAAAACGTTAAAAAATCTTAATGCAAAAGAAAATTCAGCCGTAATATTATTATTGCTGCCCTAAATGTATTTGAATATTTTAGTGTTGTCCTGTAAATCTGAAGGTTGATCATATCATATTCTGTACAAAACATTGTTTTAGAATATTAAAATACATTTTAATTTCTTTATGATTTTTACAATAGAAAGTTATTTAAATGCGATTTATAAAAATGTCTGTCCTAAAATGCAATGTATTGGAAGTTTCGTGTGTGTCCTTGTACACGAACCCGTTGTGCAGGACATATTAATGGCATTTTAAATAGAAAACATTCTATAGTGAACTTGAATAACATATATTAATTTTTAAAAATTCTGAAAATATTTAAGTACTCTCAGGACGGGAGACAGACAGATAGAACGAAAGACAATCGGACAGAAAGATAACAAATTAAATCATATTCGCTCTTAAAAATTGTTTGAAAGTGTTAAAAACGCTTATTGTAAAAGTAAATTCAATTACAGTAAATTTTTATTAATAGCTCTTAATGTAACTTAATATTTTTATGTGGCCCTGTAAGACTAATACTAATCATACTGTATTCTATAGAAAGCAGTCTTTTGTGCATATGAATAACATATTTCAATTTCATTAAGCTTTGTACAAAGTAAAGTTATTAAAATTTGGTTTGTAGAAATACCTCTCATAAAACGCAAATACTTTCAAAACTCCCTGTACACAAACCACTGGTAATATTTACTCCATTTTACACAGGAAATATTCGATAGTGAATCTGAATAGCATATTTCAATTTCATTAAGATTTATGTACAGTAAAGTTATGAATATATGATTTACAGGAATACCTCTGATGGAAAACAATAGTTTGCAGTACTTGCCGGTGTCCCTGTATACAAACAGGTAGAGGTATTCACTCCATTTTCAATAGGGGACATCCGATAGTGAACTTAAATAACATATAATAGTTTCAAGATATTCTATAAATATTTACAGGAGTTATACCGCGGAATGGCAGACAGATGGGCAGACAAACAGACAGACAAATACACAAATTGGAAATATATCTACACTTAAAAATTGTTAGAAAGTGTTAAAAATGCTTAATGTAAACGAAAGTGCAATTCCAGCAAATTTTTATTAATATCTCTTAATGTAACTGAATTCGTATGACTCTGTAAATCTATCACTAATCATACTATATTCTACAGAAAGCAATCTTTTTTGCATATGAATAACATATTTCAATTTCATTAAGCTTTGTGGAAAGAAAAATTGTTAAAATTTGGTTTATAGAAATACCTCTCTCAAAACGTAATGCTTTGGAATAATTTCGAGTGTCCCTGCGCACAAACCAGTGGTAGTATTTATTCCATTTCATTTCTGAAACATCTGACAGTAAACTTAAAATCATATTTCAATTTAATTAAGATTTGTGTGCAGTTAAGATACAGAGAAACTTGAATAATTCGAACTTGTTTAATTAAATATTCTGGATAAATCAAATTTTTTTACTCGGTCCCTTGAATTTTGTATTAAAATAATGTTAAAAAATCATGGATAATTCGAATTTTTCATACGATTATCTTTAAAATATTACAGTAAAATTTGTTTCCAAGATTTTTCTCAGCTAAAGTGCATTATTTCTTTTTAACAGTCATTCAAAAGAAGGATGAATAAGTACAAGAGTATTTCCTACCTAGTGCATCAGAAGACGATATGGTCCATATACATGAACTTCGAGGTTTTTTTTAATTGAAAGTCATGTCTAATGTACAGTTAAGAGTCTAAGAACATAATTCGGCAAGGATTTATTTAGCAAAACAGTATTAACTCTACTTTTTTTATATAGAAATTTTTGCTACTGTTCGGATACTTTTCTTACCGACTAGAAGATTCCGTTTCTGTATCTATTGAAAGGTTGAAGTCATATTCTATGACACAAAGATTGTACTTAAAGCAGCAAAAAAAAATATCTGACTATTTTTTAAAAAGTGTTGAATAATTAAGGTCGTAAAAAAATATTGATTTAATGAGAGGGGGGGGGGATGTGGCAGTATTCTTACGTATAAAGTTTATGTATTAAATTTTTGATCGTAGAGTTTTATTTTATTTTTTTTATTTATCTCTTCTTTTTCACAAAATAGTATATGTAATTCGAAGTTTTGGATATTTCGAATTTTTTTCTGGTCCCTTCAGCTTCGAATTATCCAAGTTCTACTGTATTAAATATGGCTTATAGAAATACCTCTCATAGAACACATAGAACACAATGCTTTAAAATACTTTCGGGTGTCCTCTACACAAACCAGTAGCAATATTAACTCCATTTTCAATAGGAAACATCCGATAGTGAACTTAAATAACATATATCAGTTTCAAAAAATTTCATAAACATTTACGGGTGTTAGAGCGCGGACAGATAGACAGACAGACGGACAAACAGACAGACGTACAGACAGACAAACCGAAGTGACTCTTCAACTTTGTTGGGAAATGTTAAAAAGGGAAAAAATGCTTAAACTCACCTTTATATATCAATTGTAAAACTCTCCGCATTCAAGGGATAAAATTTGTTGCATTTAGGAAAATGTTGTAAACAGACTGTTAAATGTGATAAAAAAATTTAAACCCCTTTAATTAAAAATGTGTAGTATTTTTTTAAGTTTGCTTCCGATAGGTGTAAAGGATATTCAAGGACATGACGTAACAGAGGTTATTTGACCTTTAAAGATAAAAGGAAAAAATTACAGTTACTATTTGAAAATATTTCATCACAATTAGGAAGAGACCGCGGAAAGCCATAATGAACAATGTTTATAGCAAAAGAAAATTGTACTAGAAAAAAACTATAAAATTTAATCAAAAGTTTCGCGAACCATTCTTGAAATGTGTATGTTCCATAATGATTTATGAGTATGCGATTTATCCATTTAGATTTTCAGTAGAAGTACTTTGTCGCATTTATGGGTTATCGCATTTAGGCACAATGACCTTATTGTAAATTCTTCTAATTCTTCTTACATTTCTGAATTACTAATTTTATTTTTTGAGGGTTTCAAGACGGATTCGGGTCGTATTCATGACGACAAAAGTCGCTTCTGCAGCTCCGAATCGATGAAAATTGTTTGTCAGATTTGAGTTACTTGTACAGGACTCTTAATTTCAACATATGAGCATTTCTTTTATAGGAATACAACAACTACATTTAAACATTAAATTTCAATTTTCTGAATGAGGCTTTGAATGCCTTATATATAACTCAAAAATCTATGTGAAATCTGCAAAATTTCGGAGAAAGCAAAAAATTGAATCCCAATAGGCTACGGATTCTGTTATATTGAGAAATTTAACAAGTTTATTCTTCATGCGTAAAGAAAAAAAATATGCTTACCAAAGTTCTAAGACGTATTAAAGTTGTGATAAAATATTGACCCTGGTACTTTTGACTTGGTACCACTGGAGTAGATTTCATATAAAAGCTTATATTTCCATTTAATAATTATAAATTGAACTAATTAGTTATTCTATAACGACTAATAGTTACTCTGTAAGATGGTTTTTAACTCATATAACTAATAAAAATGCGTAGCTGATGAAGAATGTTGTGTTTGTTTTGCAGTGATTCGTTTTACGCATAACGAATCAACGCATCAGTACGCACTCACACACCTCTTTGCCGGTGAAGAAACATTATTTCAGTACTCACATAAATTGTCTCTAAATTAATTTTTGCAACTAAATTTAATTTATTTTAAAATATTCTAATACAGTAACTCTTAATAAAATATTAATATTATTCGTTTATTAAATCCCGTAATTCAATGGTGTGCAATATTAAAGGAACTGTCTGTTTTCCAGTTTTCTTCTTTTGCACATAATTCTGAAATAAATGACCATAAAAGTTCTAACTTTGGATGGCACTTTCGTTATAAATCATTAATTGAATTGTATATATTTTTAACAGAAATAATAATTTTTAAACTAATATTAACTCAAATTTTCTGAAAGTTAAAGTTTAAAAGAAATTATTTTTTCGAAAATACTGTATGTGAAACAGTGCTAAGGATGCATTACAAATAGGTGAAGATGCACATGCATCCAAATGTATGAACAAAACCAGATTTTTCTTTCTGCATTCACTTTTCTCTCTCTCTTCTTCTTCTCCTTCTTTTTCTTTTTTTTTTTTTTTTTCTTTTCGTATGAGAATAACTTTTATAAAAATATATATACGAAAATGAAAATTCGATGTGATACTCGTTTTAAAAATTTTTATTGTCATTTTGATTATTTTGATGATGCTGAATGTTTATAAATTAACAATTATATTTTTCCAAAAGGTCCCTGTTGGAAGATAAAGAAAAGTGAATACAGGAAGAAAAATTCTATTTCAATTTAACATTTGGAGACATGTGTACCTTCACCTATCTGATAAAAATTGAAGCAATATCAGTTTAAAAATTATTACTTATGTTTAAGTTATATACAATTCGATAAATGGAAAAAAAAACTGAAAAACAGGCTGTTCCTAGCTTCTCCTTTAAATTTTGTATGCCAGTGTAATTTAGTTTTCATCATAATATTGATAACAGGGCCCAGCTTGATTTATTTGTTAATTGCGATAGGAAATATAATTAGAAAGAGAATAGATGAAAACGTATTCAAATATATATTTTTCTAATTTTGAAATAAATACAAGGATGTAATTGCCACTAATTTTCATACTACTATTTCCCTACAGAAATCTTTTTAGTCACTAATTTTCATACTACTATTTCCCTACAGAAATCTTTTTAGTATTATATTCGCATTGGCATTGAATTGGCCAGTGATTATTGTTGGAAAATACCTGTATACATCAAACATGGAAATCACATGTCTGCTTAAATTAGATATATTCTAAATTTTGAAGCATTTTCATCATATTTATTTCATGCTTCTGATGTATTTTATCAGGAAATATGATAAGGAAGATTGTTATTTGAGATATTTTTATATTTTTCTTTAACACTATCGTCTGCAGCTAAAAAGTTCATAGCAATTACACTACATGATAACTTAAAAGCTGCCAGATAATTACTAGAGAGATGACTTCCTTGCTTCTTTTCTAGTTAATTACCATCTAATCATACAACATTACCAACATTAATGACAGGTAATAATTAAACAATAATTGCATTTTGTTAGTGTTCTAATAACATAAACAGTTCCAAATTCATAAAATATATCCCAGTTAAGATGACTATTTTTGTATTGTAGAAAATGGATTATGTCAAATATAATCAAATGAACAAAGAGTAGTTAAAAAAAAGTTCCCTATGTACTTTCAGTATTTTACCTCTATATAATTTCTAGAATGCATTTACCATTTATTTTGCCACCCTGATATCGTCATTGATACATGCGGAAAACGTGTTTTTCTCATATTTTGAAATTTTGAACTGTCTCTTATTTATCTTTGATGTGTTTCTGACCCAACGATAAAACCATAATGCAGTGGACATCTTGGGCTTAGTGGGCACGGACTTTTTTTTCCAGTGGCGGGGTACATGAAGTAGAAGAAGAGAAACAGGAACAAACAAACAAACAAAAAAGTCCATGAGGTTATTGCCCCATGAGCCTTTTCGCCTCTCAATAACGCGCTGCCTCAGCCTCATCATGCAGGGCTTCGCAGTAGCGCAGATGGTGCCTGTCCATTTGTTCTTACAGATCTCTATACAAGAGGAGCTAGCGTCTGGAAGGATTTTGAAACTGTTCAGATGGGCAGCGAGGCAGTTTGACTGGCCAATAGACAGAAATCGGCCACTGAATCCCTTCTCGGCTTTTTGGGTACATCAAAAAGTCTCTTCCCACATTTGGCATAGATTTTACTGTTGAGTTCGTCCTGGTACTTCAACCTCATAAAATGCCTTAAAAACAGTTTTACAGTATGGAAAGTGATTTCTTGTCTTGAACATTGTGTCTGCATAGCAACCTATTTGGCTAAAAAATCTGCCTGTCCAATATCGTATAAATTGCAGTGGCCAGTGAGCACGGAATACTCTATCCTGTTTTTTGTTTTTTGTTTTTATGTCCTTGGCAATATATAGCCGAATTTCGGCATGCATTAAATGCATGATAACGCGATCACAGCGATAAGAAATCATATTTCCAGCATTGCCTGCAGAACAAAGAGTACTGTACTTGTCCGCCTAAGGCCACATTAGATAGGTGAAAATTTCCAGTTTCTTTAATGTTTTTGAAAAAACACAACAGCACTCTGCTCAGGTTTCCACCATATATACCGGGTGACCAAAAATTCACAGAAAAAAATATATGGGAAAAGTACTCACTGTAGCTCTATGCGGTTTTTACTGAAACGTACAGAAAAGCATGGGATTTTTTTACGTATAAAAGAAAAAATATATTAGTTATATTTTTCACCAACGTATCGCGCTGATTTCGCATTATCCTCTCACATTTACAACAGATCCGCCTGATCGAATGACGCCATATTCCGAATACTGAAACTTATTTAGCCGAATGGGCTCTTCCCACCTGACGTCAGAGGTCACATCATAGAGGAAAAACAAATAGCAGACAAAGTCTTGTTTATCTATAGCGATTGCTGAAATAACATATTTTATATTCTTATTTTTGATCAATCGTATTTAATCTGTGTTATTTTTTATACATCATCATTTTTAATTCATTTTATATCCTTATTCATCATCTTTTGTTTGCTGTATACACTTACAATCATCATTTAATTTATGTTTGTTATTGATGTTCATGAAGAACATGTTTAATACGCTGATTTTTGGTACTTAAATCAGTGACAGTGCAATATCGTACTGCGTAAATCCATTTAGACCAGTAACTAAGTTAATTAACATGTTGTAACACCTTTATTCAATTAAATTAAATGAAAACATTTTAAAATTTCAAAGTATAATCCATAAACATTCCACAAGAAGCTATTATTTATTGCTAGATCAGTTAATATTACAGTTACACTACAATATACAAAAATCGATTCTTATAGGTAAAAATAAATAAACACATAAAATGTTTTTTTTTAAATTATTAAATTTACAAATACAATTATTCTACTGTTTACAAATGACAATATTACTTTTATTTTATTTTATATTAAATATTTAAAAAAAATTTCTTAAGAACAATATTTAATTGAATTCGATTCTCAGAATTCGATTATTCGTTTTCCTCTATCACGTGATTGAGCAGACGTCGGTGTGAAGAGCCCATTTCCAATACGCAATGCCTGATGGTCAATTTAATAAATAACATCCGTCACATTGAGCATTTATAGTCCTAGATACGATGTCGAATACGTTCAACGTCATGTAAAAAAGTAATTTTACAATTAAAGCGCCACCGGATGAAGAAGGTTTAAACTAATTTATCAATAAACCTTTTGTTACCTAAAAAAATGTCGCATATTTCTGTGCATTTCAGTGAAAACCGCATAGTGCTACGATTAATACTTTTTAAGTAACATATTTTTTACTTTTTTCTGTGATTTTTGGATCACCTGGTATTTGTTCTCATGCATTTCTACTATTTACATACCATATCATGTTAAGAGAGTTATATTCAGTCGATCAATCAGCATGGTCCAGGTTTAAATGTCTAACCTTCTTTCTATTCAATTCACTTACCTTATCCTTACCCGTTGATTAGTTTTATTAGAGTTAATTTCCGTTTTTTATTAGAGTTAATTTTAGTTTTCATGCAATTCTATACTACTTTCAATACAAAAAATCACATAATGCACGTTTCTACAAAATGTTAACAAAACAGTAAATTTCGAATACTTAACAACGTTTTCAAATTAAATTGTTTCTAGTGAAATTTGTGCATGGCAGTATCATACATGGCATTTTAAAAGTGAGCTGACATCGTTACCATGAAAATATTTCTCGTAATACATATTTAAGTTACATTTTACACGCTGAGTAAAAATTCGTAAATTTTGAATAACGTGTGAAGTTTTCAAAAAAAATATTCATTGCTAATGGTGATCATGTTTTAATGATGTTCATGCCAACATTATAAATATTATTTCAAAACTAATCATCCTTACGTTGAAAATAATTCTTTGAAATACATTCATATACAATAGCATATTATTATTTGCTAATCTACTGATTAATTTTAAATTTCATTTAAAGATAATTTATTTATCAAAAAACGAATTTTTAATGAAATTTGTTATTAGCACTTTCCAAAAAGGTTGTCGGTCTGGTTGTCTGGCTGTCCACGCTTTAACTCCCGTAAATATTCATGGAATTTCTTGAAACAGATACGTGTTATACAAGTTTACTATCGGATATTCCCTGTTGAAAATATAGTGAATACTTCTACTGGTTTGTGTACAGGGACACCCAAAAGTATTCTTAGCAATTGTGTTCCATGACAGGTATTTCTGTAAACCATATTTTAACACCTTCACTTTACACAAATTTTAAGGAAATTGAAATATGTTATTCAAGTTAACTATCGGATAACTAAATTCAAAAACTGGCGTACAATCAATAGAAAGAGATTAAAACTTCTTCACACACCATAATTTTAAGTCAGTACAACCGGTTTCGTAAGGACGTAGCTTTTCTTCATCAGGTGCAAACACGTGCTACTGCCTTGGAGGCCTTTTGCCTAGTGTTTATGAATATTAGTGTATTACTAGTATACATTGATCTAAAGTAAAAAAAATAAATACACAAATTAATGGGTTAATCATATACTAAATATTTCTCATAAAAATATTGGTATAAAAATTTAATAATACTTCTTTAATATAGTATTTATTTCGGTATGTTTAGATGTTCTTCTAAAATAAATTAAAAAAAAATTATTCTACTTTTTTTTTTTTTTTTTTTTGCGAAATTATTATTTTTTAAAGCAAGGAGGTTTCATAGTAATAACTACTTATTTGTTAATCCTTGACATCTCATACATATATAACATGATTGATGATGAGACGGTTTTTGATTTATTCCATTTCTTTTCTAAAAGAATTAATTAATAATCTCTAAAACTTCCATGTGTGAAAATTTCCAGAGGTAAAGAAGTATGCAAGTAAAGGCGGTATATTTGTGGTATTTAACTTTAGCAGTCTATATTATTAAAACTGCCATATATTTTTAATGATAAAAATTTCAAACTAAATTATTTGTGGGATATTTATTAATCTTTCAAAAAGTCGATAGTTTATATATATATATATAACCTAATTTATGACCATAAGAAATCCTCCATTTCCTATGAAACATCCCTTTTCCTGGTATATCTCTAAGATCCGTGTGTTTATGTCGCTGATTTGTGGTAATTAACCTTCTTTCCTGTTTAATATACATACGTCTCGTATATAAGCGTAACAGAAAAAACATACACTACACAATTAAATTACATTGGAGACAAACAAACACACACCAAATGATAGAATAGACAAATAAATGTTACAGATTAATGTATATCTTACGGCAATATATATACTACCGTACCCAGCTCGCGTTTAAATTAATGGCTGTTATCACGTTTTAGAACTATGTGCCCGGCATTTCTTATATATTCATTTTAAATCTTCTCGACTTGGAGAATAAAAAATTTTGCGAATAATTTTTACTCTTCTTTCTAGATATTATCTAAACTTGAATACCTTCATAATTGTTGACATAAATTATGTAAGTAAACAAGAGCAGCATATTTAGAATTATTTTTTAACTAATTTGTCCTTAGACAATAAATACAAATTTGCTGCATTTTGTAAAATTAATTCTCGATGTAACAGAGTAGTGCGATGTTACTTTAAAATAATAAATAAATAAAATGAAATAATGAGTCATAAAAAGAAACTGTATACTGTGGCCATCATAAAACTTTCTTATACATATACATGTGTGTGTGTCTGTGTACGTGGAGACTGGACATTGCACCGACAGCCGATCCGTCATGTTTGTTTAAGCTGCTATATGCGATACCATTACGCACTGCAAAATTTTAAATGACACTCTACAAGGCATTCTAAAGATAAATAAATGTGTATCATCGAGATTTTAATTAAAAGAAAAGTGTCATACGCTGGTAAAATTGAACTACGCTCTACGGCGATCGACTGGTTTTTGAACGAACGTCCGCCATATTTGTTCAATGTCCAGTCTCTCTCTATTCAGGGTCCCTAGTTCGTCTGTATAAAAGCGCCATCCATCAGGTAACGTTTATAACAATTTAGTCATCATAGACTGTCAAAGTAACTTTAAATAAGCAGTTTAGACCAATTTTAACGAATAGTTGCTGAGGTATTTTTATCTGGAAAATCGCAGAAAATGAATAAGAGCAGGATCACCTATAATCCAATATACACCAAAATTGAATACGCTTAATTTTTCATAATATCTATCGCACATACTAAGTTTGGTTTATTTAAATATCATAGAAAAGGAAATTCAAGTACGATAAAATTTAGCAATTAAAGCCAATTTATTTATTATTATTATTATTATTTATTTATTTTTTTTTTTTTTTTCAGAATCAGAGTACTATTTATTTAGAAGAAGGAAAAGAGGTTTTGCGTAATAATTTTCATAACAATAAATAGACTATTACTTCCCAAAAATGGGAAATATTGGAGCATAACATCCCCACCAGCAGTCCGATATGCAACCAAATGTAATTAACATAGTTTTTAATAATATCTAACTTGCATACCGAGTTTCGTGCATTTATATACATATATATATATATATCATAGACCATTTCTCAGCACATATCTTAAACGCAGTTAAATTTCAGCATGTCTGTGCTATCAGTTAGTCAATATGCACAAAAACTGAATCATCATAGTTTTTAAGATGGTCTAATACCCAACAAGTTCCGTACTTTTGCACACACTATAAAAGCTCAGATATAATATTCATTTTAGCTGGAGAATTGCATTATAGCAGCATCACCTGTTACGCGATTTATCCAAAACGCTAATCACTACTAATTCATGTCAACATAACATTTCATAAACCCTTTGAATTTTAAATAAATATGTGGTTTCCACTGATATAAAAGCGTAAAAAACACTTTTTTTTCTAATTTGGCGTCGATTTCACAAAAGATTTTGTCGCGTTCAATTTTTTTCTGTAAATATATATTAAATCTCAACTACTGATTCATTTTAATCATTTTCTTATTTGTTAATTACGACTAATTAGCAGTACTTAACAATGGTCCCCCAAAAATTTTTGTCCCTTTTAATATACATAACTCTTTTGTTTAAAACCAAAATAAAATGCATTTTTATAGTAGTTTTCTTTGAGGCACTGTTCAAAGAATTATCCTTGCGTTTTAAATATACTCTATAACAAAAAAAAAAAAAAAAAAAAAAAAAAGACGCCCCAAGAAGGAGTAATGCAAACTGGACACAAATTGACATACATACAGGTTTAGATGGAAAATTCAAAATTTTAAAGTTTCGCTGCCATCGAATGAGCATGAGATGCTGCAGCGCATCTTAACTGCGCAATTGGCAGAATATTAAAAATGAGAATTTTTGATTCCAGGTCATAAATTTTTCGAGAATTTTATTCCATCTACTCAGAAAGACAGTAACTATACCTCTCATACAGGTGTACAAACAACATGCGCAGATGTCAGCATTTAAGTGTGGTGTGTAGTTGGGTTGAAAGAAGCTGGTTGGTCTAATCTGAAAATTTCTTGACAATTGAATAGGAGCGGTACCACTATTAGATGATATTGACAGGAATGGGTGAACCATGGCCAAACACAGCTTCAGGGAGGAAGCGGTCAGCCTAAAGAGAGGACAGAAAGTGAGAAAGAGTCAATCGCTAAGCGGTACTCAAAGCTCCAATTCATCATTATCGTCGATCCTACGTGCAACTGGTACTTCAATTACTTCAAAGATCCTTAATAGGCGGCTAAGTGAAATGGGATTGATTTCAGTCCGTGGATCTCTCTTTCAGTCAGGACGTTTGGAGCATTATAAAAAGGGTCCTACAATCAGCTTGGAATTTTGCCAATCTAAAGCACCAACTGGACAGAATTTGGCACGATACTTCAAAAGAGCATATCTGCCAACTCTATCAATTGATACCAAGCCGAATAACTGCGTACATAAGGGCCAGGCGTGGACCAACGCGTTATTGACTTGTTCACTTTGTGAGGCCCTTTCTCTTGATTAAATCATTCAAATTATCTGAAACTGTAATCAATTATTTTTCCCCACATGTACATCACATTTACTAATTTTTGTCCCATTCGGATAACTCCTTCTTCGTGCATCTTTTTTTTTTTTTTGTTATAGAGTGTATATAGATTTCGTTACAAAAAACTGAAGATTTTCCCTTGGAGAGAGAATATAAATATATGAAATAATAAGACGTATTTACTTATTATGTGTGCTAAAGCATGTTCATAACATATATTTTGCATGCAATACTGCTTGTATATTCCATTTTGAATTAAGGTAAATTTTCTTGTAAATTTTCTTAAAATATGAAGCGTAATTTTGAATGTAAACAACTTGGCAAAAGTACTGCACATTTTGAAAAGCAAAAATTATGGCACGAAATAGATCCAATTATGTCAATTTTCATGTTGTTTGTCTTACACTGATTAGTTTCTGAACCCTCCATATATTGATTCGATCCTTCTTTTTGAGAGAGTAAGACTAATACATTGCTATCCCATTAGCCAGGCCAGATATGGACCTTGCGCCGATAAAATTCATTCAACCAACCAACCCATTAGCCAGGAAATATGTGGCATAGCAGCTCCATCTTTTAAGTAATAACGTTTTATATAATGTTATTACTTTTATATATGAATTATGAATATGATTGTGAATGTTTTATATTATGAATTGAGTATTTCATCTTTCCATATCAGATCAAGGATCCTCGTATAATCCCAAACACACACACACACACACACAAAAAAAAAAAAAAAAAATTCCATATCATAAAAACTGAGCTATAGTTATCAAGGATATCATCATAAGTACAAACAACAGTAGCGCTTGTCAAGCGAAATGCACCAAAATTGAATGAGCAAAGTTTTTTACAATGTGCCACTTACATTTGAGATTTGATACGACTACTGTAAAAGTCGAATTTTATTTATTACGAAAATCTTGAAAGGCGCCCTCTGTGGGGTAATACACGCTTAATCAAATTATGCGAAAAAGAATGCCTAAGTATCAATTTTGCGAATTAGTTCTCAATTTTGAGCGTCTACAAAAATTACGTCGTTAACAAACGTATAGAGAAGAATTTTCTAAAAATATCGTGTCACAGAACCCAACCCCCTTCCACACACACACACACAAAAAAAAAAAAAAAAAAAAAAAAGATATGAATTTAATATGTAAACGAAATCCATGTATTTCAATTTTTATCAATGCGTGATATCATAAAAAACCAGTTTTAAATATTTAGATATGTCATGTTTAAGCAAGCTGTACACTATGAGTTTATTTCACCAGTTGTTCATTCTTCGAGAGTCACCCAACAACGTGCATCTTTTTTACAAGTTGGTCACATGTTGAGAATGCAAATTAAAGTGAAAAATATGGTAACAACTGTCTTTTCTGACATTATTTGCTCACAAATTTCCGTCATTAAACCATACGTGCGACATTTTAAAGGTACTTTTCTACGTTATTTCTTATTTATGCAGTTTAAATCTGTCATTAATTATTAAATAAAGAAAAACATTTCCTCTTATAGTTACATTTACAATTCGATACTGGTTTTAATATGTTAAGTAGAATTATGTTTTCATGATAATTTAGATACAAGGTGAACAGATGATGTGTAAGTTAATTATTGTTTGTGAATGCTGGATACACTACGTAAAGTAAAATTCAGTTGTGTTGCATTTATCTTTTTATAAAAGGGAAAGTTTGTTTGTTTTTTTCTTCCCTATACAAATCTAGATCCATTAAAGGATTCGAAAGAAAATTGGCTTGCATATTCCTTAACACCTAGATGATTTTTTGGTATTTTGGGAGTAAGGTCGATTGACTAACCAAGGGTCCTAGGCCAAGGAAGGGGGGGTGTTCCTTCCGTGGGGGTCTTTGTGAAAGGTCCTACCCAGTGTTTACGTGAGTATCCGAGAAAAACACGGAAAACTCCGAATGTTTAGGTGAAAAAGCGCAACCTGGGATCGAACCAGGCACTTCCTGTCTGCATAACCATTCGTCTACGGGTGAGACTTAACACCTAGAAAGAATCATTACACTATTAAAAAATTGCCTCTTTCCAAAAGGAAAAGGATAATAAAAAGGGCTATACTGTACAATTTAGAAACTGCTTGAGCTAGAAACATGATATTCAGTCAATAAATTCTTCTTTTAAGTTCGAATATTCTACTTTTTAAAAAGTTCCTGAATTTCCTTATCCCTTAAACGTTCTCTGTATATTTTCTTTTGAAATTTTCTGAGTTATATTCTAAGTTATTTTTTTAAATGGCTATTAGACACAGCTGAAAAAGCTAAAATTAGGATATTTAATTTTTGCGTAATTTTTTACTTGAAAATTTTACATTTTATCTTGATTAAACTCAAATAATAATTAATTTAATAAGTAAATAACTTTGTATGTAAACACTGTAAATTGCAAAAACTTGCAACTTTTTTTTTTTTTTTTTTTTTTTTTTTCAGATAAAAATAAGTAATAGCACGTTCTTTCATTCGGTAAAAAATCTAGAAAAGAAAGCATCATGAAAACAGCATGGTTCACTCTCGCCTACTAAGAAATTTCAAGTGACTTCTGCATATGGTTTCCTCTTAAACCTCATTTGCTAAATTTTGGAGTTGTGCTTCTATCTACCGAACAGAGAGGGGACCAAAAGTTTAGCAATCGATTAAAACAAGAAGAAATATATTGAAAAAATGCTGAATGTTTGGTTTCAGTGCGGAAAAAAAAAAAAAAAAAAGAATGTTAAAAGATTATAGGGAATACGTAGTACAATTTGAAAACCGCTAAGTTATAAACTTTATATTTTGCATGAACATGTTCCAGAGCATTGATCGTGCGCCTTTATTTTCCTGTGGGTGGGGGAAGACGCTCTAGAAATAACACTGTCCAGCATGAAAAATGTCCTTTAGATGAAAAAATGTATTTTTAATACGCTTTTATTAGCTTCACCTGTATGTTTGTCTGTTTGTATGTGTGTTTGTATGTTTGTAACCGCTCTAGGAGCAAACAAAAAATCTATATTGTAAAAAAAAGACTCGCCGTACGTAAGCGCCGTGGCTGTGCGGTAAAGAGCCGCGCTACGAACCTGAAGGTCTAGCGTTCGAGCCCAGTCAGGGGAGATTTTTTAAGAATGGTTTTTGTTTAATTCTAAATTATTTTAATTAAAGGTTTAAATGTATGTAAATATTATGGTGTGTCCCTCAGACGACTTTCTCTTAATAATTTTAAGACTAAAATAGATATGTTGTGCTTTTTAGTTCACATTTCTATAAAAGCGTGTTCTTTAATTTTTTAAAACTATAATATTATTTGTATATTTTTTGACTGAAAATAACGCATCTGTAATTATTTTTTGTTTACAACGCACCATTTCCCCAAAAGTTTATATTTTAGAAGATCTAAGTTAAAGATGTATTAAAGTTCATATTTAGAAGAAAAACTAATGAAGATCTTGTTGGTGACATGATGAAATGCTTCCCTGTTATAAGTTGCAACAGGATATCTTTATATTTTAAAACGTCTTTCAGCGGATGAGGGTAATCAAGCACCTCTTCTTTATACAGAATCACACACTTTTATATAAAGGACAGAAAAAGCAAATTTGTTTTGTAGTGTAATTAAAAATGGAAATTTTTTATAAATTACCAATTTGAATCTGAAAAATGCCAGGTATTTCAGCTAGTTAGAAATATGCAGATGATATAAGATTATGTAGATTCTATGTTATAAATACTGTTACATAATAAAACGGGACCCTAACAGCACAAAATGTTTCAGAAACGTAACAGTCATATAACATGGAAACATTGTAAATATTACAGAAACGTTCAGTTAGCTTTCCGATTACTTTCATAAACGTAGAAATGTCCACGATCGTAACAAAAAAATCAGATACGTAACAGAAACATTTCAATCACATAACAGAGAGAACATACAAAAGGGTGAATGTTTCAGAAAGGTTTCATAGAGCATATTAAAATGTGTTACGTTTTTGAAAGTTTGTAAGCATTTTGCAACATAACTGAAACATTCTGTGCTGTATGGGGAAAGTATTTTTATTTGCTTAGTATTTTCTTCTGAAAAAATAATTCATTACAAGACAATGTTTGCTGCGTGGTTTAAATTTTTCTAACTGGTCTTTGAAAATTACATGCCATAGTAAATTATATATAGTAGAATATTCACTTTTTTCGTTATTTTGTTTTTATTTATTTATTTATTTATTATTATTATTATTATTTTATTCTTGTTATTAATTTTTCCAATAAATTTTTTATTCATATTTCAGCTTTATTACACATCATGTGATAGAAACAATTGGTTCTTGTTAATGCCTATATATATTAGCTTCTGAAAGTCAAGGTACAATTTACATTTTAAAACACGAATAAACTACTACGTCAGAAACGCCAAAGAAAATTTTTTGAGATGCATACAGTGAGATGCATTCGGTCCCTCTCCTATATATACGAGCACTTCTCCAGATTCAGAATTCTTTTTGCACTGAAGACGGTACGCTTAAGGCTACCGAAACAGCTGTATGCATCTCAAAAATTTTTCTTTGGCGTTTCTGACGTAGTAGTTTATTCGGATTTTAATATTCCAACGCCAAGTCTCCTGTTATTACAATTTAAATTTGACCAAATATTCATATATTTGCATAGTTGCTAACTTTTGCGCTTTTTGACCACCAGAAATTTTTAATACAAAACTTCAATAAATTTCTATAGCAGTTTTCACTGAATCAATAAAGTAAAATTTCTACAAAATTAAAGTGGTATTTAAAAAGAGTAAAAGTTGACAGTTAAGATGTTTGTTATCGTGCTCTAGAAATTTTCGTTCCTGTTTAAAAATCAAAACTTTGAGTTATTTGAACAAACTAATCAGTCATAGGAGACGGAAAGTCATTTCAGAAAGGTAGAATAAACTAATATATTTGGAACAGAAGAAAGCTAAATTGGCACAAAAAAATGTACCTTTATCCTGGTGAAGGGTTGAAAGTTAAACGTATTGAAAAAGCTTTAAGAATAACGTTTTCGAAAAAAAATTTAAATCCTACATCGAAAATTTATATTGTTTTGCATTTGTCTCCCTTTAGATTCAAAGATTCACTTTTTATATTGTGCTTGATTAAATTATTAATATACTTTATTACCACTACACGTCTCAAAATTATACATCATTATGGTGTTACGTCTTCAGTTTTCAATTCACAAATATGATATCTAACTTCATGCTATCCCAATAAACGAGTTACTCGCTGACAGCTAATTTGAGCGCTGAAAAATATGACACAATGTATTTCATTTTGACATTTCTCATTCGCATATCATGAGAACTTATACGTTAATAAAATATACACATGTATATTTCATATAAGCGATTTCATGACCTGACCCCTGGCGAGACACGTGTTTGTTAGTCATCTTACCCTAATAGTTCAGGACATATTTATTATTTCTTGAGAACAATAACCTACGAGCTTTTCTAGATTGCGATGGGCAGCCTTGAAATCGATCCTCTCAGATGAGTGGCTTTTGGGTAATCTTTACTCTTTACCACCCGCAATTCTGTCAAAAACTTCAGAATCTTGAAGCGAGAAGCTTTCACTCTGAAGGACAGCTGAACGTAAGAACGTGATTTACTACGAGAGTGACGTTCTTGGTGATTTCAGAGAAGTTGTGTCCCTGGAATGCATTTTGAAAAGTTATTTTCAAATTGTCTAAGTATGATGTTGTTTCCTCAATACTGTTTACTTTTAAAATTCTACTGTTTTTAACCCCCGACCACAAGCGAGGGGTACTGTAAGTTTGAAGCCTTTGTCTGCCTGTGTACCTGTCGGTCTGTGGCACTGTAGCTTAGAGGTCTGCGCGGGCCGGGCTTACGGCCCGAGCCCGAGCCCGGCCCGGCCCTCCGGCCGGGTTCGGGCCGAATTTTTCAATCTGTTCTCGGCCCGAGCCGGGCCCGGGCTTAAAATATTTTTGCAAGCTCGTGCCGGGCCGGGCTCGGGTTCAATTTTTTTGTGTATACTCGGGCCGGGCCGGGCCAGGCCTGAATGAAATTTTTTCCGGGCCGTGTCAGCCCGAATCTTTTTCTGGTTTCATCGTTAATCAACGAAAAAGGAAAATAACATAATTTTTCAGTCATTTATTTCACATAATTTTACAGGCTGGTATATCACATAAAATTTTATTTTGTTAAAAAATGTCTGTAACTTCAATTTAATTGCTTATCAGTTTGTCTGTTCGCGATCTGATTTTCCGCAAATATTTTTAGCATGTCGCGAAATTAATATATTTTATTTGAAGTAATATTAAATGGTTTCCTATTCGAAATAGTATGCATGTCACTACTAGTTTGCGCACATGTTCAAACAAAAGAAATTAGATACGTTACTGTGTATAAGGCTTTAAGCCCTATGGTCTGTAGAGTTTAGGTGGTATGAAGGCTATAAAAATCCAGCCGCTGTAACTTTTTCTCTAAACTCCTTTTTATTTTCTCCAGTGCACTGAATGAATGTAGCATCATTTTTAGAATGTACAAAAGCCTCTTTTCTATAGAATATGGTTGGATTACCAATAAAATTTTGTTTACCGGATCACATGAAAGATTCGTATACATTACAGTATATAAGAGGAAATTGTTGAACGTACATTTTTAGTAGTAATAACCATTTTAAATACCATCCTATATTGTTTGATGAGTGCTAATAGTTACGATTTTACTTTCTGTCTGTCATTGTGCCTTCTGTACGTCTGTAATAATGAACTTTTGTTTATATATAATTATCTTGTAAAAGTCAGCAGTTTTGTTAAAGAAAATTCTATTGCTTCGCAATATAAAACCTCAGCAAAACACATACTAAAAATCTTTTTCATAGAAAGGCATGCATTTTTTTTTTTTTTTTCATATTTTTTAATCGGGCCGGGACGGGTCGGGCCTGATTTTATCATTTTTTGTCCGGACCGGGCCGGGCCATACACTGGCAAAAAACAAACGGACCGGGCCCGGGCCGAATTTTTCAATTTCATACCGGGACGGGCCAGGCCCGGGCTTCAAAATTCCGGCCCGTGCAGACCTCTACTGTAGCTTCCAAACGAATAGATTGGTTTCAATGTGGTTTATTTTTATTAAAACGCTGATTTAATCGGAGTTATTCTTCGCTGTGTGTGACGGAAATCTGTTTGACAGACCTTTTTTAAATTAATTGGAAAGTGATTTTTTTTCAGGCGCGTTTTGTTTTGAAACTTATAATGTTATATTTAGCAAGCTTCTAAATTAACTTAGACATTTATAGTTGACAAAATTCTAATTCTTCCTTCCAGATTTCAAAAAGTCATGTTTTTATTATTATTATTAGTATTAAATTATAAAAGCCGCCTTTTTAAAAATTGCGAATTTTAAATAGAATTTCAGAAAAGTTAAAAATTGGCTATAAATAGTCGTTATGAATTCACAGTACAAAAATTTCTAAATTCAGTTGAAAATTAGTGATTTTCTTTTTCATGAAGTTACTTTTTTTTTTTTTTTTTTTTTTTTTTTTAATATAACAATGCTTTTATTTAAAAAATCGGGATTTTTTAACCAATATTGACAAATATAAAAGATTGATTATTAATAGTGATTATGAAGTTGCAGTCCAAAAAATTGCTAAATTCGGTTGAAAAATAGAAAATTTAAAGAAAAATAATATTTAATTAAATTCAAGGCCAGTCCTCCGTTGATACTTAATAATTTGTCAGAAAACGTTCTTTCAGTTGAAAGTTACAAATTTTACAGAAAAGTAATATTTAATTAAATCCAAGGTTGTTATATGGTATATAGATATGTATAAAGCTAACTTCACACTTGTTTCCACTTGAATTCCTGTTTTAAAAAAAATCTCAGATTATTTTTTAATTAAATATTTACTTAAATATTAATAAATGACTCTTTTTTTTTCTTTTGTTATAACAGACTAGATATTTACAATCGCATCTATCATCTTTATAAACTGCTCAATACGTTTGCTATTTTACTTATTTTATTTACATAATCTGTTTAACTGGATGTGGATTGTATCAAAACACTTGCGGAAATACACATTACTGCCTATCTTCGTTTAAGTGACACTCAAACAAAAATGTAAATTTAAAAGAAAACAAACATACAAGAAAATGTTATGACATTAGTGGGAACCTTTCAATACCTACGAAGTTAAATTCATGCAATAATTAAGTTAAAACTGCTTTATAGTATTTGCAGAATATATATAGCTTTGAAAAATACTTTAGATAGATTATCTTAAAAAAAAAAAAAAAAACTGCATAAATATATTTATGCATCTTTGGCGCTGTTCAGTCATACGATACTCTATTTTTTTATCGATAAAGTAATTGAGGGGGGGGGGGATGACGAATAAACAAACTGCAGCCACATCTTAATATAGTAAAACTCTATATAAATATTACTTTATATAGATAGTCTTATATCCCGCTTATAATTGATTATTTTGAATAGAATGATAATTATGAGACAAACTTACAGCTAATTTGGTCAAATATCAGTCAAGTAGTTTTGAGTGAAGCAAAATTGTTTTTAACATTTTGATAGCATAATCAAAAAAGCTATTCTGTTAAAACTTAGAATTAAAAAATATATGTATTTACACAGAGTTCACCAAAAAATCCACCTTATATCTGCATTTTTCGAACGCATCAGAAATTTGGAAAATTGAAAAAAAAAAAGTGTTTAATGAATTTAACAGGAACCTCGTTTGATTCGAAAACACTGAAATTGGGACGGTATGAAATTCAAATTTCAAGTAGGAAAAGAGGGGTGATTTAGGAGGAAGAGTGGTAGGAAGAGGGGTAGGAAAAGAGGGGTGACAGGTCCTTTTAGGGTTAAAGTTTTTTCTAAAAATATATTTTTTTTTTCTACTATGAATTTTAGGAGATTATGATTGACAATTTATACAAATATTTCTCAGTTGGCAGAGCGCCATCGTAGGAATGCAGCTTCGATACTCGAGCCCGCCAAAGACCGTCGTTTATATTTATGGTGACTGGTACTGGACTGGTTACTAGAATATGTAAAACCCGTCTTAGCTACAATGTCGTCCGCGTTCCACAAAATTAATATCTGCTGAAGCGGGGGAGCTATAACCTCTGCAGAGGATCGAAATTATAATAGCATGTCTCCGAATCACCCCCAAACAGTTGGGCGAATCCCAGAGCATCACTAATTGCATGCGACGTTAAACCATACTGACCAAACGTCCCCATTTTCTGAGAACAAATGGGGACAAATGGGGACTTCCTTTATTTAAGGCATTTTTCTAAGGTTTTAAAAAATTGTAGAAAGTGAATTATTAATCAGTAATGCTTTATTTTTAGTCCTTATTTATTGGAATAAAAAAATACATCCATAATTGGATAATTGTAGAAATTTTTAACTTTTCTCTTTCTCTTTTAAAAAGGTACTTTGATCTGGTCAGCCTACGTTAAACCCACTCAAAGTATAAATATTTCAATTTTAGAATTTCTCTGTTCCAAAGACTTTGTGTTTTTTTTTTTTTTTATAAATACATTTTACACCTTTGTTTTATTTATTTACTTAAGAAAGTATTTACTTCAGGATTTGCATCATATATTTTATTTAAACCCGGAACTATTACGTCACTTTGATTCGATAAAAGCTTTTTACTTCGAGGCCATAAATGTCAAAACATGTGAAACGGAACATCAACAGAAATTACATCATTTTGTCGTGATCAATTAAATTTTTCCTTTTTAGAATTAAAAATATGTATGTTTCCGTTTAAATACGTCGTTAACTTTTCATAATAGCATAATAGTAGTAGCTTCAATTTCATCAACATTTTGCCTTTTTGAGATCCGAACTTATGAATAAAAACATAATTTTTCTCGACTTGATTATGATCTAAATACTGTTTGTGAAAACTTAAATCCTTATATATATATATATATATTATATAAGGCAATGTCTGTGTGTGTATGTGTGGATAGCGAATCGCAAAGACAGTAGTTCGGACAGTCACGTAATTCGACACGAAGGTGCTCCCCGAGAGGTCCTAATGCACCTCGAAGCCCGATTTTCGAATTTTTGATTATTTTTCTTTTAATTAATCAAAATGTGAAAATAATAACCTCATAATAACTTTAAAATTAGTTATTTAAATTTTATTCATAATTTATTTTTTGCAAAAAAAATTAAAAAAATCTGGTGTGTCACTCACACGACTTTCTCTTGCCCTGAAATTTAATACTATAAATACAGATTGAAGATTAAGGGGTAAGATAACGAGTACTGTTATGCAAACCTATGTTAAAACAATTCAAATTAGGCTTCGGAAAAGCTTTATTTGACAAGTAATTCTGTGTGCTACCTCCCCCTCAACCTCTCGTTTATTGAACCTACATTTATATAGAATTTGAATCTGTTATTAAATTAAAACTTTCTTTAAAATTATTGAATTTATTTAATTTAAAAGTTCATTTAAAATTATTACAACATTACTTGAAACTTATCTATCTTGATCAAACTTTTCTAGTAACAAACACATTAACTTGAAAATACAACTTTTGGATCTCCTGAAATTATTCGTTTTTAAGTTATTCTAAGATACACAGACAAAGATCAAATGTTAAAAAACTTGACTTTGGTAATCAGGAAGCCTCAAAACGTGTAAATAAAAGACCAAGTGATGAATATTTAGCTTAAAAAAATACATTATCTATATATATAAAAGAAGACTTCCTGAGTGAAGGGGTGATCTATCAACGCCCAGACCAAACCCTGGACCTAGAAGCATGAAATTTTGTGACAATGTTCGTTCTATGACGTAGGCATCCACTAAGAAGCGATTTTACAAAATTCGCCCCCCAAGGGGGGGAGGGGGGCAAAACGTGATTTCACAAAATCCTTCATATCTCAAACAAAAAAACAGATATCCGTAAAATTTTTGCTTTAAAATATAGCTAACACAAATGTCTAAAAATTAATTTCTGGAATTCTCAAAATTCGGTCCCCAAGGGGGGCGGGGGGGGGGGCAAAACGTGATTTCACACGCGTAAAACGTGATTTCGCATAATTCTATATATCTGAAACAAAAAAACAGATATCCGTAAAATTTTTGCTTTAAAATAGAGCTAACACAAATGTCTAAAAACCAATTTCTGGAATTTTCAAAATTCGGTCCCCAAGGGGGCGGGGGGGGGGGGCAAAACGTGATTTCACATGCGTATAACGTGATTTTGCATAATCCTACATAATCTCAAACAAACAAACAGATATCCGTAAAATTTTTGCTTTAAAATATAGCTAACACAAATGTCTAAAAACCAATTTCTGGAATTTTCAAAATTCGGTCCCCAAGGGGGACGAGGGGGCAAAACGTGATTTCACATGCGTAAAACGTGATTTTGCATAATCCTATATATCTCAAACAAAAAAATAGATACACGTGAAATTTTTGCTCGAAAATATAGCTAATAAAAATATCTAAAAACCAATTTCTGGAATTTTAGAAATTCAGCCCCCAGGTGGGGCAACAAGGGGGGGGGGGGCTATGGGGCAAAAACAAATGGAAATACAGTTAGGCCGTTCAAAATTGGTACAGACAGGTTTTAAAGGCCTGCAAGTCGAATGGGGATATTTTAAAAAGTGTTAAGTTATTAGGAGGGGCGTGAAGGGGGGAGGGGAGAGGGGGGGGGGGCAAAAAAATAAAAATAGTGTTATCGTTCAAAATTGGTATATAGAGGTTATCGATACTTACAAATCGATTGCGGATATTTTCGAATTTTTAAAATTATTAGGAGGGGCGGGAAGGATGGTGGGGCGGTAAGGGGGGGGGGGGGGGGTATGGGCAAAAACAAATAGAAATACAGTTAGGCCGTTCAAAATTGGTACAGATAGGTTTTAAAGGCCTGCAAGTCGAATGGGGATATTTTCGAAAGTGTTAAGTTATTAGGAGGGGCGTGAAGGGGGAGGGAGAGGGGGGTCAAAAAAACAAAAATAGAGTTAAATCGTTCAAAATTGGTATATAGGGGTTTTCGATACTTACAAATCGATTGCGGATATTTTCGAATATGTAAAATTATTAGGAGGGGCGGGAAGGGGGGGAGCGGTGGGGCAAAAAAATAAAAATAGAGATAGATCGTTCAAAACTGGTTCTTAGAGGTTTTAGAGGCCTGCAAGTCGATTGGGGATATTTTCGAAAGTGTAAAGTTATTAGGAGAGCCGGGAAGGGAGGGGGCGGAGGGGCAAAAAAAAAAAAAAAATAGAGTTAGATCATTCTAAATCAGTACATAGAGGTTTTCGATACCTACAAATCGATTGCGGATATTTTCGAAATTTTAAAATTATTGGGAGGGGCGGGAAGGGGGGGAGCGGTGGGGCAAAAAAATAAAAATAGAGATAGATCGTTCAAAACTGGTTCTTAGAGGTTTTTGATACTTACAAATCGATTGCGGATATTTTCGAATTTGTAAAATTATTGGGATAGACGGGAGGGGGGGGGCGAAGGGGAAAAATAATAGAAATAAGAGTTAGAGCATTTTGGGAATTTTTTCCGAAGGCGGTGAGAACCCGGTGCGACATTTTTCCTAATCAGATTTTGGTTCTCTTTTTTTTCACGTGATAAAAATTAATGCAATTTTGAGAATTCATTATAGTGATTCATTTAAAAATAGGGACCAGCGAAGCGGGCGTTGCCTGCTAGTTTACCATATGGCTAGAAGGAACTAGTTTCAATTCCTGAGCAGCTTTCCTGGACATGGTAAAATACTGCAGTAACGCACTCCAATTAGTGATAAAAAAGAATCTTATCGCTTAAATATTTTGCAGTCCTGTATGTCTTTTGAAAATTATATACAGACCACATGGTACACCAAAATATATTCTTATAGTAATAACGCACGGCATAAACTAAAATACACTTCCATTAATTTTCAGTTATAGTTGCACTATAATCTAGTTCTTTTGTGTAGCCCTGTAAATAAACAGTGAATGATTTTCCAATAATATTCTACACGAAACTCGTTTTTACGTATATAATCTATAATAATAATAATATATATATACACTGATTTGATTTGTTTTAGTGCAGTCTATAGCTGTTAAACTCAACTTACCTGCAATTTCCCCCATAGACGTAATGCATTTGAATTCTCTTGGGTGTCCCTGCACACGAACTATTTGCTTCATCTCAACGAAAAGCTTAGTGTAGCATCCCTATATGATACACATTTAGAATACCAAGTTTGGACTTTCTGCTACTATTTGTTCTTGAAATATGCTGATAACACACACACACACACACAGACAGACAAACAGACACAGACACGCACACAGACCAACCGAAATTTGACCCAAAAACAATACTAACCTTATGGGCAAGAGAAAGTAATTAGGAATTATTTTTTTTTTTTCGACAAGAAAATAAATACATTTAATAACGGGAACAATAAAAAATTAGATTATGCATCTCACAAAAAATGACGTCATCATCCCTTTAAAATTTTTATGCGCATTCATAAATTGCTAATATAGTTTATGATTCTAATATATGTTGTCCTAAAATAGTCTTTTTTTTTTTTTTTTTTTTTTTAACTACTAATTTTTATATTTTTACTGTTCAGTTATTATTAAAGAAAACTGCCCATGCGTCGCATCCGACCGCGTAGCTTTTCTTTACTACTCTGAACTCTATGAACTATAAATTTATTTTATCAGTTTTATTTATAGATTCTCCTGGGTGATATTTTAAATTTTGGCGTTGAAATATACCGAACGTTTTTCGACAAGAAGTTTAATTTAGCAACAGCCATTTTAATCTAAGTAGCGCATCAAAAATACAAAAGAAAATTACAAAATATTACATAAAGAAAGTAAATTAAACCGATAGTAGTCACATAAATGTTCTATTACCATGTTTTAACTTCTATTCTTGTTTGTTTGTTTGTTTGTCCGGTACAAATCTTGCAATCGAATTTTAATTAACTTCCCAGCTAGCTAGACGTTTGAAACTTTCACAATAGCTCACAACCCGATGACAACACAGTACTTCGTAGTCCGATTTTCGAATAGTTTTCTTATAATTAATTAAAATATGAAAATAATAACCTCCTAATACCTTATAAATAGCCATAAAAATATTAGCTATAATTTAATTGTTGCGAAAAAAATAAATACGAGTTCATTTTCTTTCGACATAAAAATAAATACATTTAATTAAACGTGAGCTTTAAAAAATTGTAAAAAGTAAAATTATGCATTTCACAAAAATTGACGTCATTATCACTTTAAAGATTTCATACGCATTTATAAAGTGCTAATGTAGTTAGTTCTATACCTATAATTCAACTAGAAATTTAAAAACATGGTTTATAAAAAGTTTTTTTTCATATAATTATTTTTATCTGAGTAGATAATTTTATGGGGGTAAAATGCAGTTTTAAAAATAGAAAATTTATTTCTGCAAGCACTATTTTAAACCTAAAAATCATTAAAAATCTAAAAAGAATACGAAGAATTCTTATAAATTAAGGAAAAATTGTATGATAAAAATATTAGCAAAATAGGTTTTCCCCTTTTATACAAGAAATTACAAATAATAATAAAAATAAATAAAAACAATTTTTATGAGATGCATAATTTAAATTTTACAATCTTTTAATGTTCACGTTTTATTGAATGTATTTATTTTTATGTCGAAAAAAAATGAACTCGTATTTTTATTTTATTTATTTATTTTATTTTATTTATTTTATTTTATTTTATTTTATTTATTTATTTATTTATTCATTTGGCAACTGTTAAATTATAACTAGTATTTATTTTCATATTTTAATTAATTAAAAGAAAACTTTGCAGCGTAGTATCTTTAACAGCTTGATGTATATAGTGTCCACACAAAAAATTAACAATTTTTAGAGCTCTTTTAAAAAGTATAACATCTATTTTATAAAATTCATCAGTTTTTACTTAAAAAAAAAAAAAAGGCCAACTTTCATCACTAAAGTAGTTAAATCTAGACCAATCAAAAATGGGAGTGGACCACCTGGATGTGCTCCCGACAAACTATTTGTTTTATTTATATAGATTATCGCAGATCGATTGTTCAATCATTCATTTAAAAGGTATTGGCGAGCTCTTTTGAAAGATACCCATCATGAAAATTTATTCTCCTCGAGGAGGGGAGGCGATGCTCCTACATATACAAAAAAAATTTCCCAGTTGACTATCTCTATTATAAATAATTCCTGTAAATTCCATAATTATTATTAAAAAGTAATTCTCTTTATGCACATTTATACGAAATTTTGTCCTATACCACCATGTTAAAATATTAGAAAAAGCGGGATGCAACGCAACCTGTAAGATAAATTTTACCAAAAATTGATAGGCACTATCTTTTGTCAAGGTGTAACTACATACCAATTTGTATGAAATTCTGTGCAGTAGTTCCTGAGATACAGTTGCCAAAAAATTTTGTCACACACACACAGACATACAAAAAATTTCTAAAAATAGTCAAATCGTGTTCTACAGCTGTCAAAACGTGTAAATCCATCAAAAACCCGAGGTCGAAAATTTTTACGAATCCAATACTTTCTTCTATTGAATATAGAAGAAAGTAAAAATAAAAAATCCATCGCTAAGATGGCGACTAAAATTCAAAAACGAGAGATTTAATAAAATTATATAGCACGATAGGGCTTACTTATTTATTTATTTATTTATACACCAGTCACTACGCTAATTTATCCTACAAATAAATGAGCTGTTGTGTGTGACAGCACTTACACGCTGTCAAATAGAAATATTTTATTAATTCAAATTAATATTTAAATAAATAAATAAAAATAAAAATACGTTTTATGAAAGATATATAACCATAAACTCATTCAATGTCTAAAATACGGCAGAAATAGTGCTCATAACATTTTGTTATAAGGGATTAAGTCTTTTTCCTGCATTAGTTGTACTATTGCAATGAAAGTAGTTTTACAGACAAAGTGAAAATAAAAGGGCAGTTCATTCACATTCAGGTGGGCCAGCCTTGGCGACAAACTTGGCGAGTGGACGACCCAATTTGGTTTAAAATGGTAGTTTAGAGTTCCCGAAGTTTCGAAGCTCTCCGACACACAGGAGCATAAGTCTCGAGCTTTCCATGGAATTCTCGATGAAATCATCGCCAAGTCCCATCGCTAGCAGTTATAAATAGGAGTAAGTTGATTTCAGCGAGGGAGTATGTAGTCACTGTGATTCAGAGGTATTCAGAGACATATTCTGAGTGATTGCCCTTTAGTGATTGAGCTATAAACGACTGAACATTTTTCGTAACCTAGCGAAGATTTCTGTTCTGGTGTACTTGATATTATTTGCTTTGCTCCTGTGGAACAAGAGACTGTTTTGTTCCAGAACATTCATCGAATAGTGAATTTTGCTGTACGAGTAACAGCTTCAACTGTTTCCAGACTATTCGAAGGATTAACAATACTATTAGACTTTTTTCGAGAATATTCGTTTTAATAATAGTTTTGTTTTACAGATTCGAGAAGTTAAAAAAATATTTGATATCCCCAAGGAGACCCCATACTGAAGCTGTGACAAAAATAGTCGCCAATCGAAATATATTTATTTAAACGTTTCAAATATTTAATTTAAAAAAAAATATTTAAATATAGTGACCAGTGAAGCGGGCAAAGCCAGCTAGAATTTTAATAAATTGTTAATCAGAATTTTTTGTGGTTTTCTCTGAAATTCGTGTCAATACGGCCTACTCTTTAAAATATGGGAATACAGTTTAGAAAGACATACACGGAGGGCACATCACACAACTTTCGCATAGTCAGTCGACCTTAATTCTAATGAGTAAAACCATATTAACCATAAAAACGTTTCATGGTTTTAATAATATTTAATATTTATTAGTAGCAGCAACATAATTTTGATTAGTGATACGCAATATAACTTCGTCGATCTGCGCCCGTATGGTGTTCGATATTTACCTGTGTATATTTCCAAATGTATTTCTCCTCACCAGTTCAACTTACTAAACTTTGATTTAAGTGAAACAAATGGATTAATCTTTTACTTCATCATATTTATAATTTTACTTTCTCTTACCCATAAGGTAGAGAAAGTATTGTTTTAGGGTCAAATTTTCGAACGGGGGTTTTTGTTATATTTACACGTTTTGAGCTCCCCTGAATCCGAAAATTATGTTTTTAGCGGTTGGTCTGTGTGTGTCTGTATGTGTGTGTGTGTGTGTCTGTCTGTCTGTCTGTTATCAGCATATCTCAATAACAAATTATAGCAGAACGTTCAAACTTGGTATTCTAAACGTGCATCATATAGGGATGCTACACTAACCCTTTCGTTGAAATCGAGCAAACGGTTCGTGTACAGGGACACCCAAGAGAATTCAAATACAGTACGTCTATGGGGGAAATTGCAGATAAGTAGAGTTTAACATCTATAGACTGCACTAAACCAAATGAAACGAATATATATTTTTTATATGCGTAAAGACATGTTTCCTGTAGAATATGGTATAGAAATCATTCACTGTTCTTTACAGGGCTACACAAAAGAACTAGATTATAATGCGACAATGCTTGCAAATTCAAGGAAGTGTATTTCAGGTTTATCCGTGTGTTATTAATATAGAATTACATTTATTTGCACCAAGGGATGTGTACATAACTTTCAAAAGATATACAGAGCAGCCAATATTTAAGCCATAACATTCTTTTTCATTTGTTAGTGTAAGTGCTTTACTATAATATATTATATCATATAATATTTTGCCATGTCCAGGAAAGCTGCTCAGGAATTGAAATTAATTCCTCAAAGCCATATGGTAAATAATGTATTATTTTAAGTTCATCGATTGGTTTCTTCTATATTTACACGTTTTGAGGCTTCCTGAATACCGAAGTCAGGTTTATAGTTTGATCTTTGCCTGTGTCTGTTAGAGTAAATTAAAAACAAATAATTTCAGGCGATCCAAATGATGTATTTTGAAGTGAATACGTTTGTTACTAGAAAAGTTTGTTCATGATTGATAAGTTTCAAGGAATGATGCATGTGACAGTTGTCTAAATAATTTTAAATGAACTTTTGAACTTAATAACAAATTTGAATTCTCTATAAATGTAGGTACGATAATGAATGGGGGTTAGAATTATTTGTCAAATAAAGCTGTTCCGGAGCCTAATTTGAATTGTTTTAACATAGGTTTACACTCGTTATCTTAACCCTTAATCTCCAATCCGTATATCCAACTTATAGTATTAAATTTCAGGGTAAAAGAAAGTCGTGTGAGTGACACAACAGATTATTTCAAGTAAAAACATCTCCAAGAATTTAAAAACGACATCATAATCTTTTAATTTAAATTTTATAACCCCATGTCTATTTATTTATTTATATTATTAATTTCTCGTCACGCAGTTGAATTCTACCTAATTAATTTATTATTAATATTTTTCCCTGACGTATTACAATTCCGCAAAGCAACAAAAATAATTTTGTTCTAAAAATAGAATTTTTTTGTTTGTTTGTTTGTTTATTGAAAATAAATGAACGAATCTTCCAAAACTATGCAAACCACTAATAAAATTTTATTTTCCTTATCTCAATACATTGCTCCGATTGGGATGTAAGTTTATCCGTTAAATTATCCGTTTTCATTGTTTTATTCAATTGAAATGCACGTGTGTGGAAACCATAGATAAAATTTTACTTTCTTTATTCCAATACATTGTTTTAGCTCTCACATCATTTTCAGCTTTAGTTTCGGGAAACATGGGTTATTATTGTTAAGAAGAAAACTGCTTTGTTTTATTTCTTGAGAATCAATGAATAATCTTCTAAAAGCATGCATACTATATATAAAGTTTTATTTTATTTATGTCAATACAATTTCGCAATTTAAGTTTTTCCATAAAATTGCACTTTTCTATTCTTTTATTAAATTAAAATGCACACTTGGAAATCATGGATAAAATTTTCTTTATTGCAATACATTGTTTTAGCTATGACATTATTTTCAGCGTTAGTTATTGGAAACTTGGACTTTTATCATTAAGAAAATAATTCAGGGAAGCAATAAGCCTTGGTATTATAAAATTTAAAAACATGAAGGAATTGTAGGTATACTTCTTTTTATTACACCTTTATACTAGGAAATAATATTTATTTTTATGCCGTTGTTCTTCTAAATTACACAGTGCACATCAATCCTTAAAAGAATAAATATATATATGTATATATATACATAAAAGACGGAAAAAGCACTGCAATGCCTGTTCTTATTTTCTCTTTTTACAAGATATTACCAAAGGAGCATTAAAAAATTACACATCAGTATGTGCTTGATAGAATAACGCATATTCACATTTATAGGTAGAAAGAAAAAATTATTAATGATTGTGTCTAGTGCCAAGGGGGAAAAATGCTAAAAGTTTATGAAAAATTTTTAAAATGTGTGTTATTGTGTGTTTATAACATGTATGAATAATCTGGTGTGTCACTCAAACGACTTTCTCTTACCCTAAAATGTAATACTATAAATACAGATTGTAGATTAAGGAGTAAGATAACGAGTACTGTTAAAATTTTCGCGACCGCATGTTTTTGTCTTTTTGAAAGTAAAGTCCGCCTGTGGGCGTTATTCCTCTAAAATACAATATTTCAGAACCAAATTTTTGTATTCACATTTATATTACAAATGGATATACATTATAATTATACTCTTTCTGATCAAAGTAATTGTATCCATAGTATATTTCATTGTAAAAAATAGGATTATTGGGTATATACTTAAGAAATAAATAACATACAAATTGCGAAAGAAACGCCTACTGGAGGAGTTTCAGATTTTCAAATGACGTGAATCTACGTCAGCGGTCGTGGAAGAATTAAGTAATATTGTGTTATAACAACTCAAATTAGACTTCCGAACAGCTTTATTTGATAAATATTTTTTTTTTTTTTGGGGGGGGGGGAGCTACCGCCCCCTCAACCCCCCGTTTCAATATTGTACTTACATTTATATACAATTCAAATCTGTTATTAATTTCAAAAGTTCATTTGAAATTATCCAGACAACTTTCACACGCAGCATTCCTTGAAATTTATAAATCTTGACCAAACTTTCCTATAGCAACAAACGTATTTTGAAGAGCCTGAAATAATTTGTTTTTAATTCACTTTAAGGGACTCAGACAAAGATCAAACGTTAAAAATTTGACTCCGGTATTCAGGAAGCCTCAAAACATGTAAATATACAAAAAAAAAACAAGCGATGAATATTTAATTAAGAAACTACATTATTTACTATATGGCTATTTTGAATTAATTTCAATTCCTGAGCAGATTTCTTGGACATGGTAAAATATTATAGTAAAGCACTTTCATTAATAATAAAAAAAATTGTTATGGCTTAAATATTGGCTGCCCGGTATATCTTCTGAAGATTATGTACACACCACATGGTGCGCATAAATGTAATGCTATAGTAATAACACACGGAACAACCTGAAATACACTTTCATCAATTTTCAAGCATTGTCGCCCTATAATCTAGTTCTTTTGTGTAGCACTGTAAACGAACAATGATAGATTTCCATACCATAGTCTACATAAAACATGTTTTTACGCATATAAAAATATAAATTCGGTTCATTTAGTTTAGTTCCGTCTATAGATGTTGAACTCTACTTACCTGCAATTTCTCCCATAGACGTAATGTATTTGAATTCTCTTGGCGAACCATTCGCTTCATCTAAACGAAAAGTTTAGTGTAGCATTCCTATATCATACACATTCAGAATACCTAGTTTGGAGTTTCTGCTATAAATTGTTTTTGAGATATGCTAAAAACAGACAGACAGACACACACACACACAGACCAACCACTAAAATAATTATTTTTGGATTTAGGGGACCTCAAAACGTACAAGTATAACAAAAACACAATTTCCAGAAATTGACTCTAAAACAATACTTTCACTACCTTATGGGTAAGAGAAGGTAATAAGTTGCATGATCCAGAAGAAAGTCAATAATGAATACTACCATCAATCATGCTTTTTCGAGAGTTTTGCATGAGAGAATCGGTTTTTATCCTTTTTATTTTCTCTTAACCATATATATGGTAGAGAGAGTATTGGTTTTGGGTCAAATTTTCGAAAATGATTTTTTATCATATTTACATGTTTTGAATGTTTACACCCCCTGAATACGAAAAACAAGTTTTTAACGGTTGGTCTGAGTGTGTCTGTGTGCGTGTCTCTCTGTGTATCTGTCTGTTATCAGCATATTTCAAGAACAAATAGAAGCAGAAAGTCTAAAATCGGTATTCTAAACCCTTATCATATAGAGATGCTATACTAAACTTTTTGTTGCGTTCAAGCAAATGCTTCGTGTACAGGGTCACATAGGAGAATTCAAATACATTACTTCTATGGGGGAAATTGCAGGTAAGTACTGTTTAACATCTATAGGCTGCCTTAAACAAAACGGAATGAACATTTTTTTTTCTAATGCGTAAAAACATGTTTTGTGTAGATTGTGATATGTAAATCATTGACCAATCGATTACAGGGCTACTCAAAGTATTTAGATATGTATAGGAGGCTATACTTAGAAATCTGGAATTGTAACTCACTTTGTGTTAGGTATTTTTCATGTAAGACTAAATTTAAGTGTACCATAATTTTTAAAGTGCGTATTGTTTTCGGAAAATATACAGGGCTACCCAAAATTGAGACAAGCGTTCTGTTCCATTGAATGTAATTGATCAAAGTGCTTTGCAACTTTTACAGGGCCGAGAAACACTGCTCAGGAAGGAAAATTAATTTTTCATAACCCATACTATAAACAAAGTATTTTTTAAAGTTCCATTTTCAATTCTGTTTTTGAAGTGAAAACTTCTTTAGGCGCGTTGGGTGAACAAAAATCATGGAACTCGCGTCATCGTCAGCGAATGCTTTGAAATTCTGCAGACGTTCGTTACCATGACAACCCATTCACCCCGTCTGGTCGGGAAGAAAAATATTTTTTACCAATTGACATCACGTGGTTTTTCTACTAGGAATAAAAATTGCAAATTTCAAAATGCTTCAATTTTCTTCTAAATTCTTTGAAACTTTCTGTGCGCCATTAACATCACAGGGGATAGTTGCAGTTCAAATTTCATCGATTTTGGAAAAAATTTACATTTTAATTGGAAATTAAATTTTACTCTAATACGCGAATTTCAGATTCTAATTATGATTAAATTATTTTTAATACATCATTCGAAAGATATTTTAAAGTACTTTTATATTACCGGAAGTTGAATTCGAGATTTCAGTTGATTTACACGTTTTGAGGTGTCCTGAATGGGTTTTCTTTTGTATCTCAGCTACTAATTAAAATAATTTCATAAGTAATACATCATTAGAAAGCTTTGTTGATTTGGAATCGAACAGTAGATTACAGAAATTTCTACCGCCAGATGGCGCTATAATATTTTTAAATTTCAATATTTCAAATTCTAATCATGATTAAATTATTTTTGATACATCATTCGAAAGATATTTTAAAGTTCTTTTATATTATCGAAAGTGGAATTCGAGATTTCACCTGATTTACACGTTTTGAGGTGTCCTGAATCGGTTTTCTTTTGTATCTCAGCTGCTAATTAAAATAATTTCATAAGTAATCAATATTTTTACATAATATAAGGTTAAGTTCATTTAATTTGGGTAGCTACAAATATTGGTCCGAATCATATAATACAGATACTAAACACTTCTTTACAAACCAAAAATAATTCGAAAATAATAATCTAATAGCTCGACCATACAATTCACAAGTTACTTAGTTTTCACTTCTATCGGCAGTCCCCAAAGACTGCTTTTATTTTATTTTTTTTCTGTATAATATCACGTTTTGAGGTTTCCTGATTACGGAAGTCCGATTTTTAGCTGTTTATCTGTATATATATATCTGTTATCAACATAATTTAAAAACGAATAACTGCAGGAAATTTAAATTTGGCATTTTGAATTTCGTTTTAGGTTGCTACTTAAAAATTGGATCAAGACTGGCAAATTTGAAGGCTAATTAATAACAGCCTGTAATTTTTTTTTTTTTTTTTTTTTTTTTTTTTTTTATGATAATTGTATGCACTGTAATTGAACTACGGGTTAAGAAGAGTGGTAGCCCCCTCACACAGTATTATATGTCAAATAAAACTGTTCCTAAATATATTTTAGATTATTTTAAAAGTACAGTGAACTTTATTATCTTACGATATTGATCTTAATTTGCAATCAATCATTATAGTATTGAAATGCAGGGTAAGAGAAAGTTGTGTGAGTGACGCGCCTGATTATTTAAGTTCTTAAACCAGACAGTGATCTGAAATTTCTAGAAACAGATGAAATGGAACTATGCTTTAGGTTTGTTTTAAATTTTGCCGTTCCTTTCGAAAAAATTATTAATAATGTTATTCACAATGGACAGTACTACTTAAAAGATGGGCACCTGGATGTGTGCTTCAATAATTTTGTTGCCGACTGTATTTCTTGTTTTTTCGTTGTCATGCTATTTAAAAATTTGTTAAAGCTATTGTACAACAATGGTCTAGTCACGTGATCCTTTCACCAATTGCGGCTATATGCTCCATTCCCTTATCACATCCTGAAACTAATAGAAAGAAATTTCAATTTTTACTTGAATGACCGTCATATAAATACCTGCTTTAAAAAACCCATCAAAAATCAAAATAAAATATGCTAATTGATACAATAAAAACTAAATCCTTACAAATTCCTCAGGTTTGTAGATCCGAATTGCGAATCGTAGTTCGCAAAAGACGGCTCCATCACTGACCGAGAGTTTCTGGTCTCAAAACTGAAAGACGGACGCTGCCAGGTTTGATCCCAAATCACGCTCGTCGAACCTGTCATTCGGAAGTGTCATTGTCTTTTTTTTTTTTTCGAAAAACTCGTAAGTACAGGCTAATACCCATTAAAGAAACTTCTAATTTAAGTCATAGATCCTCTTCTAGTGAACCTTAACGTGCAAAGAGCGGTCGTAGAGTGACATCTCTAAGCCAAAGCCTTAGAAATTTACTTTCTATCTTCTTTGTTTACACGCAATTTTTGAGACAATGGACTCTTCCCTGTGTCGTCTGCTAAATCACGAGAATCGAATTCAGTTAAATATTGTTCTTAAGAACAAAAGTGTCCATTTAATGCATTTAAAATAAAATAAAAGTAATATTCTGTATTTGTAAACAGTAGATTAGTCGTATTTGTAAGTTTAATATTAAAGAAAAAAAAAATTATATGTTTTCTTATTTTCACATGTAAGAATCGATTTTTGTATGTTGTAGTGTAACTGTTAAATTAACTGATATACTAATAAATAACTTGTTCTTGTGGAATGTTTATGGATAATAACTTTAAATTAATTCAAAATGTTTTCTGTTAAATTTAATCCCGTAAAGGTGTTACAACATGTTAATTAACTTAGCTACTGGACGAAATGGCATTACACCGTACGATGTTGCCCTGTTAATGATTTAAGTACCAAAAATCAGAGTACTTTATTCGTTCTCCTTCAAAATTAATAACAAATATAAACTAAAAGAGGATTGTAAATACATTCACAAAGAAAACATGATGAATAATGATATAAAATGGAATAAAAAAAATGATATATAAAAAAAATTGCATAGATTAAATCGGATCGATCAGAAATAAGAATAGAAAATGCGTTATTTCAGAATTGCTATAGATAAATATAGAAGATTTCGTCCGCTGTCGGTGTAAAAAAAAAAACTATATTATGCAACCTCTGATGTCAATTGGAAAGAGCCCATTACTTAATCATTGCTATCAAAACTAATTTAAATACGTTAATTATTTTATGAAATTTTTACTTCAGCTTAAAATCCAATACTTCGATAAGCATCTAAACACCGCTGTGTTTCAACATGATACTATCAGAATTAGTATTGTTTGGTTGCATGTAAAACTGTTAGATGTTTAAACACGAAGCCTTGATGTCTTTTTAAGTCTCCATTTTTCTGGAAACCATGAAGTCACTTCTCTCATGATTCATATATAAATATTCAGTGTTTCTCTGATATTTACTTTCTTTATGGTTAGCCACTTGTTTACTACATTTGCCAATTTTGGAATGTTAAATCAGGGGGAGTAGAAGACTACAAATGGCCTTTCAGATGCATAATAACATTCATATCCACTTAAAACACTTAATATGAATATTCCATTTTTCCCTTGAAGAAAATTCCTTTTGACTGACATCTATCGCCATTTCCTTCGTGTTGTTCATGGGCATCCTGTCACTAATCATTTGCATCTAAAGGCTTTTTTCAGTGGTAAATGGTGTAATTTAAGAATTAAGTTAAATACCGGGACATGATGTTTTAAGGTTAAAAATGTTAATATTTTGGATAGCTGAATTAAAGTTAATGTCAGAAGACGCATTTTATTTTCATGTCAAGTCTACAATGTTTTGTATTATTATTATTATTATTATTATGAATATGCAAAATAACTGATTGTATATTTTCTTATATGTTCGGTCATATATATATATATATCTTCTATATATATATAAAGCTGATTGTTTGTTTATCCAGATTTTTAATTCACTATACGAAGGTAAACCGTTCAACCGACCGCTACGAAAAATGGTACTTATTAATCAGGAGAAAATCTAGCTAAAGCCGCATATTTTAGTTCAATTGGATAATTGGATCAAAATATATTAAATAAAAACCCCATTTTAAATTTATAATGGTTAAAAAGAAAGAAATATTTGATGTCAAAATAAAAAAATTAAAATATAGGGTAAGTGCTCCAGTGATTGACACTTTTAGAGCAATCTCTGATGTTTTTAATGTTCTAGTCATCAGAAAATATTTTTAGAAATCTTAAGTTAGTACGTATGGGCATAAAAGACATTCAGAACCACATATATGTTACAATATATACATTTGATAATAATTATTTTTTTACTTCTTTTACCCTACTACCGCAGGTAATTTGAAGTATTGTATTTGGTCCAAAAATTCGATATCGAGATTTCACTTGATTTACACGGTTTAAGGTCCCCTGAGTCCAAAAATGTGGTTTTTGGCAATTGGTCAGTGTGTGTGTGTGTGGAATCTTCTGGCTATCATATCTCCGAAACTAATAAAGATAGAACTACAAAATTTCAGAATTAAGACAGGTCTGGTGTACAGAGGAATTTTCCAAATTTTGGTGAAAATTGAAGAATCGGAAGTGGGACATCGGAGACCTGAAGGGGGTCTCCGATTAAATTACACATTTATTACAAACTATACTTGAATATATGAGATGAATAAAACATAAAATTCAAATTTTATGTTTATTTGCGCTTAATATCAACTCTATGAAAATTTTTATCAATCGCTTCCAAATTTTGACCTAAGCTTCAAATCTCAATCCCGTGAGTTTTTGCATCGGCTAGAACGTTTTCGTCTTTATTCGTAAATAATAGCTTGACTGTATTGAATAGTTTACTGCAATATAATTCAACGTATAACTTAGCCACAGCAACGAGTGGCCGGGTCTGCTAGTATATATATAAGATGATGAATTATCTTGGAACTTCGGTGGTGTTAAGAGGATTGTTGCGCCACACATATTTCATCAAAGGCAAAAGAAAAGACCAATAACAAATTTAAAAAAAAAATAACTTTTCAGATCACCTTATAAAAAAATAATTAATGCTTAAAATACATTGAAGATGTAGCGGGTGATTATAAAACTTCTTTTAATTAATTATAATCATTACTAATTAATTTTTAAATTACATTATATTAAATAAGAAATTCATTGAAAAAGTTCTTCTTAAGCTTTTCAATTGGGCCCAAACCATCAGCAGGGTTTTCTTGAGCATTGATGTAGTTTTTCTTCGACTTCGTTCTCAAACCTAGATACCCTGTATTAATATTGTATCCCTACTCAAATCAAGAGACTGGACATTGATCCGCTATCCGATCCACCGTGTTTGTTCAAGCTTTTATATGCGATACCATTACGCTCTGAAAAATTTCAAATGACACTCTCTACAAGGCATTCTAAAGATAAATAAACTAGTTGGCATAGGTGGACTCTGCTCAGTTCCCCATCATATTTATGTTCTCAGAAATTTCTAGTGCGAGACATATTACTAGTGGATCTGCAGATCAGGAGCCTCAACGTCCTATTTGCATCAGACATTATTCAATAGGTCATTTTTATTTATTCCTCATTATATAATAGTACATATTGATTCGATCGACTTATTACCAAAATCAAATACATTCCTGAGGGGGGCGGCAGCCCCCTCAACCCCCCGTTGTATCTCTCTTTGTATACCTATTTGTATATGATATAAAGTGTTACGAAATTGTAAATAATTGCATTTATTTTTGTATAAATTCTTTCAAAGAGGTTTAGTAAGTTGATAAAATGCTAATTTTGTGCCTTTATAGTCGTTTTAGCGTTAAAATAGCCAAATTTTCCTTTAAAAACGCATTAAAAAGCTCCTATAAGGGAAGAAATAAATTTGGCGCCAAATTTGGCGACTATTTCCCTTCTTGGCGATTTTTTTGGCAATCTTGGCGAGAAAATCCTTATTAGGGATATACCAAATATGGAAGCTCTAATCTCATTGGCTGATGTGATACGAGAATTTTCCAGAACAGTCTGTTTTCGATAGAAAAGTATAAAAGGAGCATTATTTTCGCCAAGGCGGTCAGTCTCAGATCTATATCAGTTTCGTCAAATGCTTGCTCAGTGGGCTCATGAATATGTGTACCAAATTGCAAGTTAATAGCGTTATTTTGGGGGCCGCTATCGCGGTACATACAAATTCTTCCCATAGGCCATAATGGTAAAAAAACTTTGGCGTGTCCCTGTACACGAACTTACAAATGGAATGCACACCGAAAACTATACAGCTAGTTTCGTGGGCATCATGAACATGTGTACAAAATTTCAAGTCAATAGCGTGTTTTTTGCGGCCGCTATCGCATGACAGACAGACAGACAGACGGAATCCAAAATCCTTTTGAGTCTCAACAGAGGGCCTCCATTCACATTTCGGCAAAAAATGGAAGTCAATAGCTTGATTTTTGCGGTGGCTATCGCGGTACATACAGATTCTTCCCATAGGCCCTAATCATAAAAAATCTTTGGCGTGTTCCTGTACACGAACTACAAATGGAATACACACCTAAAACTATACAGCTGATTCCGTTGGGCTCATGAACACGTGTACCAAATTGCAAGTCAATAGCGTGATTTTTGTGGCCGCTATCGCGGTACATACAAATTCCTCCCATAGGCCGTAATGATAAGAAAAACTTTGGCGTGTCCCTGTACACAAATTACAAATGGAATACACACCCAAAACTATACAGCAGATTTCGCGGGGCACATGAACACGTGTACCAAATTGCAAGTCAATAGCGTGATTTTTGTGGCCGCTATCGTGATACATATAAATTTCTCCCATAGGCCGTAATGATAAGAAAAACTTTGGCGTGTCCCTGTATACGAACTACAAATGGAATACATACCAAAAACTATACAGCTGATTTCGTGGGGCTCATAAACATGTGTACCAAATTTCAAGTAAATAGCGCTTTTTTGGCGGCCGCTATCGCGCGACAGACAGACAGACAGACACAGCCCAAAACCGTTTTGAGTCTCAACAGAGGGCCTCCACTGACGTTTCCGCAATAATCTTAAAAGTAATCAATTTGACCAAAGCTTCATACAGTGACAGAATGAAATCCCCGCCTAATAGGCTATCCACCGTTCATTTCGATATATTTATCTTATTCTAATCTATTAATTTATTTTATCAGGGTCAATTTCGTTGTTTAGTTTTCATGCTACTATTTCCAATGCAATAATCCTCAAATTCATATTTATATGAAAAATTTACAATTTCGCTATGTTGATAAAATCGTAAATTACGAATAATTTACGAAATTTTCCTATTAGAATATTTGTATTCAATCATGTTCAAACAAATATCATAAACGTAATTTTGAAGTTGTCTAACGTATTTAGGATCCTCAAAATGGAAGTTTATGCTCAATTTTGCTTTATTCTGACACGTTAAATAAATCGTAAATTCCAAATAACTTACGAATTTTTTAAATTGGAAAAATCATAGTCTATGATATCCATGCCAGTATCCTAAATATTATTTCGAAAGTGGTTTGACGATGAAAATATCCCTCAAGATTGACGTTTATGTGAAATTTTGCTCTTATTCAGCCATGTTAAGAAATTCGTAAATTTCCAATAACTTACGAAATCTTTATATTGGAAAATTCATAGTCATTAATATTCATGCCAATGTCCTAAATAATGTTTCAAAATTAGTCTGACATCTTTACGATGAAAATATCTCTCAAAATTGACGTTTATGTGAAATTTTCCCCTATACTGCCATGATAAGAAATTCGTAAATTTCCAGTAACTTGCGAAATTTTCAAAGTAGCATATTTATAGTTACTGATGTTCATTCCGGCATCAAAACTGATATTTTAAAACTGGTCTGACATTTTTACAATAAAAAGTTTTCATTTAATGCACGTTTAAGTGATTTTTTGTCCTATTCTCCCATGTTAAGAAAATCGTAAATTTCGAATAACTTACGAAGTTTTTAAAATCGAATGTTGCAAATGAATAGGGTTCTTGCCAGTGTCGAAAGTAATATTTTAAACTGATCTGACCTCTCTGCGACAATTTGTTCTTGAGATATCGTGTACACAGACTAACAAACTAACGGACTGACCCACTAACAGACTAACACACTAACAGACTAACAGACTAACAGACTAACAGACACCCTACAGACAGACACCATAGAAATTTTGTCATTTTCGGATTCCTCACACCTGAAAACATGTAGAAAAGTCAAAAAACCGAGGTCGAAATTTTTCACGATTACCTAAGTTCCCCATACCTATAGTATGATGGGGAACTAAAAAAAATTTATCGAAATTTTAATTAAAAGAAAAATGTCAGACTCTGGTAAAATTAAATTACGTTCTGGGGCGATCGACTGTTTTTTGAACGAGTGTCCGCCGTATTTGTTCAATGTCCAGTCTCTCCCTACTCAAACCTAGAAACCCTATATTAGAAAGAAACTGGATATTGGCGTGTATTAAGTAGCAGTTCGGAATTATTGTATAAGTTGTTGCATTACACTGTTCAGGTCCAAACTGCTGTAAAAGATGGCCGATACAGTAAAACAGACTACGTGATACTATATAATATAATTTTATTTTGGAGAAGCTTCATAAAGCAATTCAACATTTCTTTATAGTGGAAATGCATATAGTTCGTGAGTTTCGAGAATGCAAATGCACGAGGTGAGAGAGAGGGTTCAAAGCATAGAACTATTATAAAAGTGGACGGGACAATGGCAACCATTTTCAGTGGCAAAGATAACTCATAAAAAAGTCACGTAACTGTTGAACTACAGGAAGCCAAACTGGCCAATATTGAAATTTTCTCGACATACTCTAAACTCTGCTTTTTCTTAAGCAGACGATATTTTTCCTTTTTCTTTGAACGTTCTTTTTAAAAAATTATTTCACTTTAAAAGTTAGATTGTTTTGAATTAAAAAATAATTTTATAGCAAGAAATAGTAATTAGGTGCACTTTAAAAGCCCTAGAAGTTATGTAAAATAAGGATTTTATTTCACAGGTAAGATTCTTCTTAATATTTTATCCGCATTTGTAATGATCGATAGACGGCGCTTTGTGAACACTGCAGTTGTTAGTAAACATTATAGCCACGTGTGTTCCATTAGTGTTCTTTTTGTTATTCTACTTAATATTCGTACTATAATTTCTCCGCAATTACATTATGGAAAATTGATTGCTTTTGGAAAAAATACTTCAGTTTATTCAAAGTTCGATCGGAAGTAGATTTTTAACTGAAGTTGAACAAATATTAATTTCAAATCATCTGATTAATTCTTTACTTCCATTAGCCGAAGCAACTGAAATTTTAAATTTGTCATTTGGAAATAAATGGAAGCTCAATTCTGGATTTCTTGATCCTTTGGAGTTACACTGTGGCACACAAATGTATGTGTTATCTTTTTTACCGTATTTATTAATTTTTATTCAATAAATATATGTGAAACTAAGTATCGGCAAGCAATGGCGGCTGTATGGAATTCGAATTAAACCATGTTTATTGTAATTTCACCTTAGCCCACCAGAGGGCGAGCATTTCATTACAAACGCGGATTATTTCGTTCTTTTTAAATAATTATTTTCATAAAATGTTTATAAGTTCTATACTTAATTCTCTAAATTGAATTAATTTAAATATATTATACCTTATATGATTTCAAAAATATCCATGATTATCTATGAGAGTTAAAGCGAGCACAGACAAACCGAAGTTATAAACACTTTCGAACGTTATTGGAAAGTGTTAATAACAAGGTAAAAATAAATTTCAGCAGCTATAGTGTTTTACACAAGTTTTGCTTGCTGTATCTTTTAAAAAAAATCTGGAGTGACTCCACTCGACTTTCCGAACATTGAGTAATTAACAGTTTTGTAGATAAAGTAAAGAAAGAGGAGTTGTTAAACAAACAAAAGGGATAATACCATAATAGAGTATTTGAGTATTTTTCTCCATATATTACACGATGTTTATTATTTAACGCTACTGATCTTTGAGCCCATAGATCATAATGATAAAGAATTTTTCGTTGTGTCCCTGTAAAAACCTATAAATGCTAGATTCACCAAAATGCTTATAGTTAGTGCAACAGTGATTTATAATATTCACATAAATTTTTAGCTCAATTGAATCAGGCGTTTAGATGCTATCGCACTTTTAAAAATTTGGTCCCATACGCCATAATGATAAAGATTTTTTCTTTGTGTCCCTGTAAAAAAACTGTAAGTGCTAGATTCACCAAAATCTATACAGTGTGTGCAACTGTGACCTATAACATGTGTACAAATTTTTTGTTTATATTAATAAGGCGTTTAGACGCTATCGCACTTTTAAAAATTTGGTCCCATTGGCCATAGTGATAAAAAATTTTTCTTTATGTCCCTGTAAGAAAACTATAAGTCCTAGATTCTCCAAAATCTATACAGGTTGAGTATCTGTGACCTATAATATGTGTGTAAATTTTTTGCTCAATTCAATAAGGCGTTTAGAAACTATCGCACTTTACAGATTTTGGTCCCATAGGCCGTAATGATAAAGAATTTTTCTTTGTGTCCCTGTAAAAAAACTATAAGTGCTAGATTCACCAAAATCTATAGGGTTCGTACTGTGGTGATTTACAATATACGTACCAACTTTCAGCTTATTCGAACGAAGCGTTTAGACGCTAGCGTGCTCACTCACAGACATACACACATACATACACACATACATACACACATACATACACACACACATACATACATCATCGCAAAAATTGTGAAAACGGACTCATTGGACCTTGAAACGTATAGAAACATCAAAATCTCAAATTCGTATTTTTGACATGATTACAATACTTTCCTCACTATAGTGTTCGGAAAGTAATAATAATAATGATTATTATTATTATATTCAGAACAAAAAATCGCCAATAACGCGATAAATGCCAGAAAAGATAACTTTTTTCTTGCAGTCACGTGTTTTATCTTTGCCACATTTACTTATATTCCTTTAATAATGGAATGCTCCGTCCACTCTTATAATAGGTCTGTGGTTCAAGGGTACGTATTTACTTAACAACGATCTAGGAAAGAATTCTGTAGTTCGCTTAGCGACAGTCCCAAGCAAACAGCGCGAAATACGCCAAGAGTTAGAAAAATATCGCCAATTTACAGCCAAACACAATCCTTTGTCTTCCGAATAATTTAATACAAAATTTGTGAAAATAATTTGTCATTACAAAAGTCAAACAAATTTGGCATAAAAATCAAACGCCAGCTGTCAATCAAACTAACGGACGCAGACGATAAAAGGACTTATAATCCGCACCATTCAGTCGTCATTAAATCATTAAAAATTTATATTTAGAACTATAACCGTTTGCTCGAAAATAGTACTAGCTTTTTTTATGTGAACAGAAGTTTTATAATTACTAAAGGAAATTTATTGCTCAATTTAGCTATAATAAAGTGAACTTGCACAATCTAAAAGAATGGATTGTAATTTATGGAAACGTTTAATAGATGAAAATAATATTCTTTATATTTTGTTTTATTAAATAATTTAGCATTGGGAGATTAGAATTCCGAGAGACAGTTATTTAATAAGAAGGCATTTAGACTATCGGAAATAAAATTATTAATTTTTTTTAAAGAATATGTTTTTGTTCTTAGCATTTTATTTAATATCTTATTTATTTAACATATTAACCGATAAAATATTATTAGAATTAAGATATTTATTTATAGAGATGAACGAAGGCTTGCAAGAAAAAAATAATTAATATCTAATGAAATATGAACATGTTTACTAAATGTTTTTCAACTGCGCGTGCGCAGGCATTAATAAAATTTATTTTCCAAATGTATTTAGCTACTGAGATTTAATATATATATATTATATAATATGTATATATATATGTGTGTATCGAAAGAAGGAGGAGGGGGAATTATCCGTATTTACTTTCAAATTATATACACTATATTACAATTAATTTAATTTAATTAAAAATTTGGCTAAAACCTTTCATCTTTATTTTTTCTTCTTCTCGAAAAAAGCTGAAATTCAGTTCATTTTAATGACTTTTATAAATAAATATATATATATATATATATATATAGATAGATAGATAGATAGATATATGTGTGTGTGTGTGTGTATATAAGAATTTTGAACCATTTATAGATTCTTAAACTTATTTTTCAGCTTTCCATTCATGATAATAAATAAATTTTTTATTTCTTTTCCCAACATTAAATTCAATTAACTAATTTATTATTGAATATGTTACATAAGGAGTTATTGCTGCAAATTTATTACAAATAGTATTTGTGCAGTGTCAGATAAAGGAATCACTACAAGTTAATTGCATTTCTAGCGCGAATATGTAATCAAATATGGCTATAAACGGTAAAGTGTATTAAATTATTTCTTTCTCAAGGTGACTCTAATGAGCAACCTTCAACTTGTGCATTTTAAATACCAACACCACAAAATGACCTTTCTTTGATTCTATGTTCAAATGAAAAAGGAAAATGAAGTTTTAATTATTGGTTTCAACTACGTTATATTCAGAATGGTGTGGTGAAAATGAAAGTGTTACGAAATAAGAACTTTTGTCGAAAGTTTCTTTTACTGGTTAACAAATACAATTTCAAAATAAGCCAGTATTCCTCACAATTCATATCTAGATATATATCACTCGTTAGTTGGTTTAAAACTGAGCATTTCTTGGGAAATGTGACATGGGACCCAATCTAGGAAAGATATATTCTCATCTGCAAAAATATCTCCAATTCCTTAATTCTGTATTAACAAGAAAGAAAAATCATGCAGCACGCATTGATTGGTAACACTTTCCATTTGTACGTAATTGTTGTACCGAAATACTTTTAATCTGAAAAAGTTATTCATATCATATTCTATACAAAACATTATTTAAGAATATTAAAAATACATGTGAATGTTTTTATGATTTTTACAGTAGAAAGATTTTAAATATAACTTTTTAAAAATTTTGTCCTAAAACTTAATCCATTGACATTTTTTTTTTTCTTTGTCTCTGTAAACAAATTAGTTGCACAGATCTACTAATGTCATTTTAAATAGGGAACATTCCATAATGAACTTGATTGTATCATTTTAAAAAAATTCTAAAAATATTTACCGACTCTAGAAGCCGGAAACAAACAAATAGAAAAGTAGACAATCGGACAGACAGATACACAAATTTAAATCATATTCCCACTAAAAATATAAGAATGTGTTAAAATGCTTAATAAACGAAAGTGCAATTCTAGCAAATTTTATTAATAGCTCTTAATGTAACTGAATACTTTTGTGTGGCCCTGTAAATCTAATGCTAATCATACTATATTATATAGAAGGCACTCTTTTGTGCATACGAATGATTTATTTCAATTTCATTAAGCTTTGTGCAAAGTAAAATTATTTAAATTTTGTTTATAAAAATAACTCTCACAGAACGCAATGCTTTGGAATACTTTCAAGTGCCCTGTACACAAAAAAGTTAGAAATGTACTCGATTTTACATAGGAAACATCCGAAAGGGACCTTGAATAACATATTAAAATTTCATTAAAATTTCTATACAGTAAAGGTATTAAAATATGGTTTATAGAAACTCCTCTCATAGAACACAAAGCCTTCGAATATTTTTGGGTGCCCCTGTACACAAACCAGTAGATGTACAAACTTCATTTTCAATAGGGAACACCCGATAGTGAACTTAAATAACATATATCAGTTTAAAAAAATTCCATAAATATTTACGGGAGTTAAAGCACGGGCAGACAGACATATGCACAAATTGAAATCATATTCACACTTGACAAATGTTAGAAAGTGTTAAAAACGCTTAATGTAAACGAAAATACAATTCTAGCAAATTTTTATTAATAGCTTTTAATATAAATGCATATTTTTGTGTCACCCTGAAAATCTAATGCTAATTATGCTATATTCTATGCAAAGCATTCCTTTGTGCACACAAATAATATATTTCAATTTCGTAAAACTTCGTAGAAAGTAAAGTTATTAAAATTTGATTTACAGAAATATCTCTCATAGAACACAATGCTTTAGAATACTTTTGAGTGTCCCTGTACATAAACCAGTGGTGATATTTACTCTGTTTTCTACAGGAAACATCCAATAATGAACTTGAATAGTGTATTTCAATTTCATTAAGATATGTGTACAGTAAAGATATGAAAATATGGTTTATAGAAATACCTCTCATAGAACACAATGCTTTGAAATACTTTTGGGTGTACCTGTACATAAACCAGTAGAGGTATAAACTCCATTTTCAATAGGAACATCCGATAGTGAACTTGAATCAGTTTCAAGAAATCCCATAAATATTTATGGGAGTTAGAGCGCGGACAGACAGATAGACAGACAAACCGAAGTCATTAACACTTTTCAACCTTGTTGGAAAGTGTTAAAAACGCATCTTTTAATACCAATTACATAACATATATTATTAAATGTTCCCATTTCTATATGAAAATGTTGAATTTGGAAGACAATATTCCACTTACAGATAACCTAAACTTACGTTAGAAACGTTATTAAATTATTGATATTATGCATACACGTTTTAATAAATGAATTCAATGGTTAATTTAAATGCATTGAATTAAAAACTAAACACCAACAAGGAACATAAAACATTCCTTTCTGTTTCATTAATCGCTACTGTTTTAATATCTAGGAAGTATATATTATTTTCAGCAAAAATATCTCTAATTCTTTTACAGCATTTTTATTTTCCGAACATACATATATAATGAAAGTATTTTTAACATGACAAAAATTTGAATTTGAAATTTTGGTGTTTTTATACATTTTAAGGTTCCTTGAGTTCATTTTTGCTATTTTTACGGCGATGTATGCATATGTGTATGTATGTGAGTGAACATGATAGCGTCTAAATATTTCGATCGATTAATCTGAAAGTTGGTACGTATGTTATAGATCACCGTAGCACGAACCCTTTAGATTTTGATTAATCTAGCACATACAGTTTTTTTTTTTTTTACAAGGACACAAAGAAAAATACTCTTTTGTTATGGCGTATGGTACCAAATTGTTTGAAAAGTAATAGCGTCTAAATGCCTTATTGGATTGAGTTGAAAATTTATATATATATTACAGGTCACTGTTGAATGAATTGCACAGATTTTGATGAATACTTATAGATTTTTACAGGGGCACAATGAAACATTTTTCCTCATTATCATTTATGGGCTCAAGTTATTTAAAGTTTAATAGCGTTAAATTAAAGAACATATCATACGGAGAAAAATACTCAAACGTTCTATTATAATTTCCCTTTTGTTTATTTAACGATTTCTCGTACTTTAACTTATTTATACAACAGTTAATTATTTAATGTTCGAAAAGTCGAGTTGAGTCACTCCAGAATTTTTATTAATGTTATAACTTGCAAAAATAATTATAAGAAAAATAATTTATTATATACCATGTTTTTAAATTTTTTGTTGAATTATATAAACTTGATAATTCTATATGTTGATAAATACTTTGTATAAACGATACAATAGTAACAATAAAATAAGCGAGGATTAAAAATAATATTTAAGCAATATTTAAGCAGCGGACTCAGTTCAGTGAACTAATCATAATCATAATAATAATAATAATAATAAAGCTGGTTTTAAAAATAAAATATTAATCCCTTCAGAACAACATATATTAGCATCATGAACTACATTAGCACTTTTTCAATGCGTCGGAAAAGTTATAATGATGTCAATTTTTGTGAGATGCTTAATTTAACTTTTTACATTTTTTTAATGTTCACGTTTAATTAAATGTATCTGTTTTTATGTCGAAAGAAAATAAACTCGTAAATTATTTTTGTCAACAGTTAAATTATAGCTAATATTTAAATGGGTAATTTTAAAGCTATTAGGAAGTAATTATTTTCATATTTTAATTAATTAAAAGAAAACTACTCAAAAATTCTAAAATCGAGCTTCGAGGTATTGCGTTTTCATCATTTTCTGAGCTATTCTAAAAGTTTAAAAGGTTTAGCTAGTCGGAAAGTTAGTTAAAAATCGATTGCAAGATTTGTACTGGACAAATAAACAAACAAACAAACAAGAAAGCAAGTTAATAAAAAATGGTAATTATTTATAATCAGTAAAATAAATAAGAAATCTTGCAGAACTGTTTCATTTCAATATTTCTGCAATGTTTCTTATTTTTTATAGCATATACACTAAGGGACATAAAAAAAGCCGCACTTACAGATGTTTTCCTTTTCTCTTTCTACAACCGTCAATTTTATCGTTTAAAAAGCAAACTTTCGAACGGTTTTTATTGCGTTGCCCTCCACGTACATTTTAGGATTGATACAATAGATATAGCAATAATATTATACAGTCGGCTGCAAAATTATTCGAGCACTTGCAATAATCCTTGCCAAAAAAAAGTACACTTATTACAGCTTTGTTAAATAAATCCTTGTCGAGTCATGTTCTTAATAAGTCTAAGAACATGATTCGACAAGGATTTACTTAGCAAAACAGTCTTAAGTGTACTTTTTAAATATAGGAATTATTGGCTAGTGCTCGAATAATTTTGCAGCCGACTGTAGATTGATCACTGGGGAGAAAAAAAAGGCGGCGATTTTACCAAAATTTGGCCGTCTTTCCCCGAGTGAATACACACGGGAATACACACAAATATTTTAACAACAACAAAAAAAAAAAAAAAAAAAAAAAAAAAGAATAACTTATTTACTAAAGGTGAATTAAAAACTCCAGATACAGTTTCAAAGTCATGTTTTTTCTTTTCTTTTCTTTTTTTCAATACCACTTAATGACTGATTCCAAAGCTTTTTTTTTTTTTTTTTTTCTTTTTTCGACATCAAAAATCTTTGCACAATAACATGGAAATGATAGATCTATATATATATTACTATATCTATGACTGATACAAGGTTAGAAACAAAACGCAATTGTCAAGAAAATTTCAGTTTTAGAAAGTAATTCAAAAATGGCAAGGATAAGGTAATTAACAATACCACAAAAAGTATTAATTTTGGAATTAAAATCAGAAAATATTTTAATACGCGAGATTGCAAAATATTTAAATGTCAACGAAATATTCGTGAGATGGTTTTTGTCAAGATATAAAATTTGTTGGCAGTTTAAACTGGAAAACCCGCTTTAGGCGTCCACGTTGCTCATCTAAGCGAGTTACCGCAAGTTAAAATGCAAATATTTATAAAATCTACTTTTATCGTGTTCAGAACTTAAAAAAGACCTTTTTAAAAATGTTTAGCATAGTATTTTTTTTTTTTTCAAAAACAGTGCAGTAAGAATTAAACAAAGCAGGTTAAAAACCAGAAGGTCTGAAAAAAAAAAAAAAAAAAAAAAAAAAGGGCCATTATTAAGAAAAATGATTAAAAAAAAAAAACAATGCTTCAATGGACCAAAAAATTAAAAATATTATCAGTTCATTATTGGGAGGAACTGGTTTTCTCTGATGAGTCAAGTTTAATTTATTTCGAGTTGACAGAAGCATGCTACTAGGGCCACAAAAAGGTGACCGACTTAATGAAAATTGTATTCTTAAAACAGTGACACATTCTCCGTACATTAAGGTACGGGGGTGCATAACTTTTCAAAGGAATCGGATTTTCCTGCTCAAGGGATCAATTAACTCGAAATAAAACACGGCCATTATAAAAAGTGGTGCCTGATCAACTATTTTGGAGGTAAATGAGACTCTTTCACAATCAGCATTTCAAGATGATAAAGCACCTTGCTACACGGCGTCTGTGGTACGTTTATTTGATTCAAATTGTTAAATTCACCTATCCACTCCCCTGAGCACCATATGATTCTCAAGTAATCATAACTGTTTTCACACTGAGTTAAATCGCACGAAGAATATAGTAGAATTTCTTCTTTACCAGACCTGGAAATAGTCCATCTGCTCGATAATGTTTAGTCTATAAAAATAGAGGAGGATTTGAAATTTTTAGCCTGCAACTTTATAATAATTTGAAAAAGTCATTTATGTTATTTGGCACATTGAAACTTCTGACGTTTATATTACAAAACTGTGTACTACTGTGCAATAAAGGACTAATTCCATATAAAGGTGGAATTATCCAATGCAGAATACATATTTTTACTAAGTAATTGTTTAGATCTAACAAATATATAGTTTCATTTCATATACTAAAATATAACATGCTTATTTCATATAATAAATCATAATAGAATACAAGTATATGTTTATCATATTACGTTTAAAAGGAAGTTTCATATAGATTTTTTAAATACTTCGTAGAGTGTAATTAGCGAATGATAGAGGATGTGGATAATATACACATGTATATTATCCACAACCACTGAATTGGAGTTTTTAATAACATTTTATAATAAAGTAGATTTTTAATTTTTTTTTTTAATATATGTCTTATTACGATCTAAGCTCATTTTTCTTAATTGTGACGTGATTTCTGATAAGCTTATCGCATTTAGGCTATATTTGACATTTTAGTAAATAAATAAAAGAGAAACGAAAGAGGAAAATACTCTTAATTCTAAACTTAGTTCTAAATTAGTTCTGAATTGGTTTATTTATTTTCAAGAAATCAAATTATTATTTGTATTGCAACACAAAATATATCTGTGTCCCATTTACAGTACCTAAAACCTAAATGCGATATTCAAAGTAACTAAATGTGATAAAGCATTCAGACACTTCCGTTAAGCGTTATTCTAAGTTTTCCCCAAAAGGTTAGCCTGTCTTGGGTGCATTATACAGGGCATTTAGTGTGGTCCCTAAAGTCCCTAAAAGTTCCTTAATTTATTTTAGGTCCCTAAAAGTCCCTTTTTTTGGCAGAATGGTCCCTAAGTCCCTTTTTTTTTCTTTGCCCATTAAAAGTCTTAAGATTTTTTAGGTATGCTGGGAAAAAAAAAAAAAATTCAAATGCGATGAAATTGCTTAGGTACATACTTTATATTATCTACAGAATACTGAAATGACTAACTTTTGGCAGCCAGTTATCTGATGTATAACAGGGACGCTAATGTTCATAGATAATTCAGCAAATGGGCCATGGGGGAAGGAAAGGCTAAGATTAAAGAGGTCATTGTGCTAACTGTCCTCTTACCATTGCATAGCGCGATACCACAGTTAGTTGTACTTGCATGCATTAGGTCAGAAGCTCGATTATTTTCAGTTCAGTAATGAGCCCAGTTACAAATTCAAATCTGATGACTAGCAAAGATATGTATATCTTTAGATTAAAAAAAAAAAAAGTTGCAGTACCCAGGGATCGATCCAAGCAAAAATTAAGACCCTTTTGCTGTCCCTTTTCAAATTTCTAAAATGAGTCCCTTTATAAAATTCAAATCTATAAAATAGTCCTCTTCACAAAATTTAGATTTATAAAAAAAATCCCTTTCATAAGATTTTGTTTTGTAAAAATGATGATTTTGTAAAATTTTTCCATGTTTCCAGTATTAATTTTAATGAGTATCTATACTTGGTTCAGTGAAATGCTATTAACTTGATATAAAACATGAGATAGAGTAATTGCTAAAATGAAAGGTTTCATACAGTAATAATTTTTTTTCGCAAAAATAATCAAAATTTTACAAAAATGGGCCCCAAAAATTAAAACCTGTGTCGACCCCTGGTACCGTAACATTACTACTTTGCTTTGGCCTGGTAATAAATAGTTTAGATTTAAGTCTGAATGGAAATCTGGTACCTTTAACGCAGTTAAGGGAGCATGTATCAAAATTTGGTATAATGAAATACTTCTTAATACTAAATGAACATATCCAAAAATTATCGCAATGCCCAATTGTTGTGCAGTCATCAAGGCCAGGGGTGGCCCCATAACGTGTGTTAATGGCATAGGATTTCCACTACGGTCGAATTTTCCACAAAATGCATAACGTGTATACAGAATGCGAAAATTAAACAAGAAATTTTTGCTTTTTTTGCTGAAGCATTAAATTTTTTTTTTTTTTAATGTTAAATTTTTAACACAGAATAAAAAGAAACAAGAACAAAAAATCATGTGGTATGCATTGATTATTAGCATTTTCCAATTGTACATACTTTTTGTGTCATTATAACCTTCAGTATTCTTTATCTACGTTATCACACAATGAAAAGGCAGACAGGTAAACTATATCACTCTTAAACATTGTTAGAAAGTGTTAAAAATGCTTAATACAAATGGAAATGTAGCCATTAATTTCTAATTGCAGCTCTTAATGTATCTAAATATTTTAGTGTAGGCCTGTAAATCTGAAGATTAAACATATTATTCTATACAAAATATTATTTTATCATATTCACATAAATGCCAACTTCTTTATGATTTTTGCAGTAGATAGTTATTAAAATGTGATTTATAAAAATGGCTATCCTAAAAATCAATGTATTGGCCTTTTTTTGGGGAGATGTCGCTGTATACAAACCAAGTTGTGCAAGAATCATTAATGCTATTTTAAATAGAGAACATTACCCAATGAACTTGAATAACATATATCATTTTTAAGAAAATCTGAAAATATTGACGAACAGTGGAGTCGAGCAGATAGACATAGACAAACAGACAGCTGGGCAGACAAATACATTATTTCAAATCTTATTTATACTTAAAAATTTTTAGAAAGTGTTAAAAATGCTTGAGGTAAACAAAAATGTAATTGCAGCATACTTGCCACATTTTCCGGTTTTCCCGGAAGACTTCCGGTTTTTTAACGTATCTTCCGGTCTTCCGGACAGATGACGAAATCTTCCGTTTTTAAAAAAAGTCGCGGACATCGTTCGTTTTAAAAAGAAAACCCAAATGTTCTATGAAAACTCCTGATTCCCAATCTTTTTCCATCCATATCATAAATGTCAATATCCACTTCAAACTTGCTTTATGAGATTCTAGAACATGTAAAAAAATAGAATTGTTAAATATTTCTTGCTGATGTAATTATCCCCCCCCCCTTCATTTATCGCCAACTAGTGATCAGCAATCAAATGTTCTGCAGAAGTCTTTTGTTTCCTAATTTTTATCCATCTGCAACATGAATGATAATATTAATTTTAAACTTTTTTCATTAGATTCTAGAAGTAGAGTTGAAAGAGTTTAATATTTCTTACTCTGTAAATATTTTTGTATCCCCCCCCCCCCCTTCCCCGGATTGTGATCGATGATCAATTCTAGAAACAATAAAGCAATGGAAGTGCTCAATATTTCTCACGTATGTAATTATTTTTAGATCTTTATTGCTGAATTTAATGAATCTGTGTATTTTTCCTCAATTAAATATTTGTATGTCATATTTATACCAAAAGTTAAACATGGGGAAAAAATGAAGAATAATTTTTTCAGGTAGGAAAATTTTTTCCAAATCAATTTAAGAAAATTAATACTCAGTTGTTTTTATGCACATTTGAAACTGATAATTAGCTACTGCTATTTTTTTTTTATATGTATGGTTAATGTACATACACAAAAATCATTTCTATTTATTTAAAAAATTTGTTATATATACTTTAACTTAACTAAGTTTTTTTGTCTATTGTTAAATAAATTTCTTACAGATTCTGTTTTGTAGATATTTATATGTTGAAGAAGAATAACTTCATTTAAAACTTTTATATATTTAGTATAATCAATCTATAGTAAAACGTTTTTATAGATTGCTTCTAAATATTAAAATTGTAAAACTGTATTGTTTATTACGTCAGAGAGAAAAAAAAAAAATCTTCCCTTTTTTTATGAAATCTTCTGGTTTTTCAACAAAGATCTTCCCTTTTTTTATTAAAATTGGTTGGCAAGTATGTTGCAGCAAATTTTCAAAAATAGTCAATGTAACTGAATATTTTTACAAACCCTTTAAATTTTATTGCTATTCGTACTACATTCTGTAGAAAACATTCTTTTGTACATATAACATATTTCAACTTCATTAAGATTTGTGCCAAGTGGTAGTGTGTGTCTGTATGGTTTATAGAAATACTTCTCATAGAATGAATGCTTTGGCATATTTTCAAGCGTTCTTGTACACAAATCATTGGTGGTATTTACTCTATTTTCAATGGGAAACATCTGATAGTGAACATGAATAACATATTTTAATTTCATTAAAATTTGTGTAAAGTATATTAAAATCAGGTTTATTGTAATACCTTTCATAGAATGCAATGCTTTGGAATACTTTTGAGTGTCCCTGTACACAAACCAATAGAGGTATTTACTCCATTTTTAATAGGGAATATTAATATAGGATAGTGAACTTGAATAACACATATCAGTTTCAAGAAATTCCATGAATATTTACGTGAAATAGAATACAGACAGACAAACTAAAGTCATTAATCTTATTGGAAAGTGTTAAAAAACACTGATATACATTACATTGTTTTACTAATGTATGATCATTGTATGAAATGATGGGCATATTATGCATAGTTCTTTTATCGAGAAGTATAAAAGATTTTATTTATATCACATCCTATGGGGACTAATTTTCTTGAAACAAATTAAGTTATTTAAAAGTATGAAGTGAAACTAATATATATTTCAGAATGTTCCTACAGAATTACCGAAATTGCATGTTTACTATTTATTTTCTTTTTCAGGGATGCCTAAAAATTTCAGATATATTACTTGTATGTTCATTGACGAATATATGAATTTGGGAATAAAAACATACTGACATCATGTTCATTTTTATTCATTTACTGAAATATTCAGCGGTTCAAATTTGTTTAAACACCCAGTAACTATACTAAATGTTCAAAATGTCCATGGAAGCCACTTCAGATTTTTTTTAAAGATGTCATTATAAAATTTAAAACTTAGTTTGGAAAAGAAAAATGTAACATAAAAGACATCTATAATAGCATATGAACAGGTATCATAAGCCTAATATTATTGTAGTATTTTGCTTAAGACGGTTTTTTGATTTTAGCTTTTTCAGTAAAAAAAATTATGAACTCAGGTTAAACCCTGTAGTGGCAACCGATGTTGGTAATGATTCTTATTTTCACTTGTAGCTTTGAATTGAATTATTTATTTGGCTAATATCCAACTTTGTTAGCAACACAGAATGAAGTGGGCTTGTATCTTTTAATCAAAATGTCATGATTATTATTATTATTATTATTTTTGTCACATCATGAAATGCATTACATGTTTTGTCTGCTGTTCAAACTTTTATAGACATATACTTTTTTCTGTTATTTGCAGCAGTTCATGACAGTTGCATATATCATAGTTACTGCAAAACTCAGACTGCACCTGCAGCATATTGTGCAATTTTTTCTTTGCACATCTTAGTTCAATTTGCCCTATTGTGCAAAAAATGACCTTAGAGCTAAATTCTTTTAATCATTAGTATGGTTTTGCTTAGGTTGTTTACAAAAAAAAAAGAAAAAAAAAAATTGAAGCAACAAACCACACCAGTAGCTGAAAGGTTCTCTTCTAAAACCTAGTTGATAAAAAATGCCAGATTTGGGTTACACTTGTGGGCCTTGCCTAGCTATTACAGGCAAAAGTCCCTTAAATGGATCCCCATGGAGGGCAAAACACTCTAGACACCTTGAGTAGGTAATAATAGACTGTTCCTCTTGTTGACCCTCCAACACACTTAGGACAACAAATTTTGAAGACAATAAATTGATGGGAAAATATGTATACAGAGATGCCAATTTTCAATAAGAGCTATCAGTAATCAGAGTTATACACTTCTTATGCAACGTGGAGACGTGAACCGCGTCATGGAATAATTTTTATACACAAGCCCACATATAATAATGAATTGCAGTGTTTTTGTAAACTAATATATATTAATTAAAAAATTTCTAAAACAAAAGTAAATAAATATGTATTTCTTTACCTTCTTACAAAATGAAAGATTTTATTATTATTATTATTATTATTATTTAATAGTCACTTTTTCATAAATAACTGGTTTTATGGCATCAAATACTAAAACACTGTTCTAGAAGTAATCCTTGATCACTAGCTGGAAAGCGGGAGGGGCAGTCAAAACATAAATAATTAGATAAATGAGAAATTAAACAATTCTACTTCTTTATAGGTTCTAGAATCTAATAAAGCAAGTTTTAAATGAATATTGGCCTTTAGGTTGCTGATGGAGAAAAATTGGGAAACTAAAGGCTTCTGCAGAGCTTTTAATCGACGATGGCTAGTTCGAGATAAGAAAAGGGGGGGGGGTAAAAATAATTACTTCAGCAAGAAATATTGTATAATTCTATTTCTTTATAGTTTCTAGAATCTTATAAAGCAAGTTTAAAATGAATATTGACATTTATGTTGTGGATGGAGAAAGATTGAGAATCGGAATGCTTCCGTTGTGCGTTTGATCATCGATCGTTAGTGGGGCTTCTTTTTTTTTAATGAACGATATCCGCGACTTTTATAAAAGCATATTATCCGTAATTTTTATATGTTGTCTGTAATGTCGTAATTATTGCCGTAAATCCGTAATAATTACGGACAAATCGTAATAATTGGCATCTCTGTGTATATTCTATTTGCCAAACAGCTTTAAATGTAGAATCTGAAACTTTTCATTTTGCATCATAAAGAGCAGTAAAAGTGAGTGCTCATCATAGAAATTATTGGAGGACCAAGAGTCTCAATGCCTGTATCTTAACAAGGTATTCAACAAAACCAAAGAGTAACAAAGAGTATTCAACAAAACCAAACAAAATTCAACAAAGAGTATGAATTCTTTTGACACTGGCTGTGTATATTTTTAAATTATTTGATTTTGGGCATTACATTTGGCTTATACATGGTAGGGGATCATAAAAGAACGTGTATATATGTATATTACTGATATTTAAGCATAAAATAAATAGGTCCCTAAAGTCCCTTTTTTTTTCAATTTTGGTCCCTAAAGTCCCTTTATTTTTGAGGGAGTTGTGCTAAATGCCCTGATTATAATTTGATATAACGGTTTTTAATAAGCAATTTTTCAACAATTTAATTGAATTTGTTGTACAATGGTGGACAAAATTATAAGGACAGGGGCGAAATTTCAAAATCTTTGCTACATTTGACCGTAAAATTATGTAAATTTTATTGCTGGAATTCAATGATAAATGAAGCATTTTTTTTATATTAGTTTTTACGAAAGTATATGTAGAATTCATATTTATAAAATGTATTTTGAATTTAGACAGCTATGTGATGTGGACAAAATTATAAGGACAACTATATTTGTGTGTTCAAAAGAGAAAAAGTTGCATCTTTTTTTTCTATACACGGCATTACCAGACTGTATGAATGCGTAGTAAGCGATTGTGAATGCCGTAGTCTATTTTTCCACTCATGTCGTTAGGTAATGAACATTCGGAGTTTCGGAAAAGGAAAATGGTTACTTCTATAAGTTCAGGACTTTCTGGACTTTAAATTGCGACAAAGCTGAATAGATCGAGAACGGTCGATTATAATTTTCTTAAAAATCCCGGCAAATATGGACGACAAAGACGTACAGGTATTCCATTTTCTGTTGCTGTGAGCAATAAAAGAATGATAACAAGGTGAGCTTTCTCAAAAAATAATAAATAAATAAATAAATAAATAAATAACGGAAATTAAACGAGAATTAAACTTCTGATGCAGTGCTCGAACTCATCAACGTGTTTTACAAAAAGAAAAAATCTAATTTGGACACCACATGACTTTCTTATACAACCATAGGAATATACGTATTTTTTATAAAAACATTGACAGCTTTGTATGAGGTAACTGATTTGTAAATAAACCGGCAGGTTTCAATCCACGAACATTCCTTAAAAAAAAGAAAAAAAACTGCTACTCGAACAAAAAAAGTCACAATAATACGATTATATATAAAAAATATTACTAGTTTTTTCCGGGATAGTACTCAACGGCTTGTTACAGAATACCTCATTGCAAATGCACAGCTTAGAGTACAATGAAAATCGTTCGAATACAGATGGCCCAATTTTGTTGTCTTTGGCAAAAATTAGCGGCGGGAAAAAAAATTACCAAAATAATTAACTCAGTTGAAATTAAGAAAAGGCTTCTTGCTATCCTGAAACAACATTTGCCTCAAAATTTTATCGCTAATCTCGTCATACCGTAAATTAGTAGCTAGCGTAGATTTGTGGCCTTGGCATTGAATTTGGCGGTTCAGCATCGAATTTGGCCGCTTGCGAACGAATTTGGCCAAAAGTTTAGGGTTGCTAGCATTTGGAAGCTCTAACTTCAATAATAACAGAGTTCTGGAATATTCCGGAAAAATTCATTGGTTTATTGCTCAGAACTAAATTCTTCGAAATTTCTATAAATTACTCACAAGACTATAAAAAAAAGAAGAATGATTGTTGATGATTGTAGACTAGAACTTGTCTATGTGTTTACGTGTTACATTTCTACACGTTATTATAGTAAAAGTGGAAACAGACGAACGTTTTTCCTTTCCACGAAGGTGGGTTTTGACTTAGCGTCATATTAGGCATTTAAATGTGGCGAAAAATGGTAGTAAGGGATTTACAAAATTTCGAAACTTTGTAATGATGCATTGGTTTCTCGCGCAGAACTACCTTGAAAATACCTTATACCACTGACAATACTTTCGATGAAAATGCATTCGTCGACAAGAAACTGCTTATGTCTTTAAGCATAACTTTCTACACGCAAAAATGTCTTCAATTTTCTTAACAATATCATTACTAGCTCTATCATTAGCTTCTTTTGAAATCTCTATGATGGTAGGTCATATAAGGAAAACTAGGAGAGATCGCGTGGTAGGAGAGTATGCGCACATAGGGGATCGGAGGGAAAGAGTAGAGTGGCGAATTTAAATTTTAGATGGTTGTACAACACCAAAAGTGAAGGGCCGACTTGAATTTGTATAATGATTGCTTCAAGTGTTTAAGATAAAACGTGGTTAATTTTTCTCGTTCTCAAAAATAAATTCTTGAATTTTCATAACCCTTCCAAAGAACTTCAATACAATGGTTGTTGTACAAAATATTTTTTAATTAAACAATTTCTCGTAACCAACTGACCTAGACTAACGGTACAAGCACCACGATTTCCACTAAAGGTGAGTATTTAATAAAACACTGCGCAATATGTCCTACCAAAATGGGAGAGTTTGCACTTTTGCTGTTTAGGAGAGATTGCGCATTTAAAATTCTATACTAACAGAGATTTCGCAGCTTATTGTTGATAACAAGACAATGATGTGATGAGTTTGTTCAATGCCTGGGACTGTACCACAACCCAACTTCCATAAGTCATTGGACTAGTTCAAAGCATTCGAGACGGCGCACCACCTTCATGGAGACTATTCACAGAATCTGAAATTGAAAATTATTCAGGGGTGGCACAATCGACAAAAATCACACCTCTAATGGGATATACCTCTAGAATGCTGTTAGCCTATGAAAAATATATCGCAAAATATTTAAATTTTATTGTATACTAGCAGGCTTTGCCCGCTTCGCTGGTCATTATATTGAAATGAATCCCCAAAACAGCATATCATTAATAATAATAAAATATCTTTAAAAAAAAAAAAAAAAATTGAAATCCGTCAAAATCTAATTTTAAGTTGCCCAATGCCTTCGGCAGTCCCTTACCTGCTTTTTACTCCCCCTCCCTCGCGGTTACAGTTGAAAGTTTTACAAAATCTCATCAAAGTGCATATTTCGCACACTTAATTAACACCCACACACCAAAATTCGCCATTCTTAGGTAATTTGGACGGATTTAAACTTCAAAATGTGGTTTTTGCCCCGCCCGCCCCAAGAGGAAGGGGGGGGGGGAGTAAATTTCCAAAATTGCTTTATATTGCATGTTGCATACACATACCTAACCGACACATCAAAAAATTGAGATCATGAAATTATATAAAGCTGAGCTATGCTTTAAAACTTTTTTTTTTTTTATCTCTCCCCCCGTTCTTAAAGGAGGGAATTTCGCAAAATCTCTTCATACTATGAATTAGATACATATAATCGTCCCTTGCATAAAAAATTTCCAACCTTAGATAATTTAGTGCAGCGTTACGCATGAATACATGTTTTTGCCCCCCATTCTCCAAAGGGCGGTAGGGTGGAATTTCATAAAATCCCTTTGTAGTGTGTGTTCAGTTCGATTTCCTCGTGTGTTGAGTACCCTTCTTCCAAAACCTTTTCCCTTCCCTCCCCCCCCCTTAAAAATCCAAAATTCCAAAATCGCAGAAAATAATTTTTTTGTACTCAAGTCTGGTCGTTCCATCTGCAATTTCTTCACCGTTAAGTAATTTGGAGCCGAGTTAAGCCTTCTGCCCCCCAAGGGGGACAGGGGGGGTATTTTCCAAAATTTCGTCTTAGTTGGGGGGTCAGGCTCCGAAAACCAACCTGGTCACTAAAATTTGTGACCCTCTTTCCCACAGAATTGTCATGGCAGTGTGTTGAGTCAGTGAATCATTGAGTTTACTCTTTTATATGTACAGATTTGTTTATATATTTTATGGACTACTTGGCTTAACACTTTAACACTACATGGCTTAACACTTTGGCTTAAAAACTAAAATAAATTATTTTAAAGTTTTATTATAGAAGAAATATTTATATTATATAGAAGATTAATTAAAAATTTAAATTTTTTCCGGTATAAATAGTAGCCTATGTCTTATTCCAGACTATTATCTATCTCTGTACAAAATTTCATCCAGATCCGTTTAGCCGTTGTGGCGTGATTGAGTAACAAACATCCATCCAAACTTTCGCATTTATAATAATAGTATAGATTAGGTAACATGTGCATGCGTTAGATTGAGTTATTTTGCTGTCAAATTGACAAAATTTTAATTTTAAATTTCAAAACTCTGTCGTTCTTGGCGCTTATTGTATTTGGTGATCAAAAACGTAATACGAAAATATGCATGCCAGATGTACATTTTCGTAATATGCATTGTACGAAATATTGTTTCATATTATTCATTACTCTCTTAATATAAGTTGTTAAAATAACCATGATTTTTGAAAGGAATTAAATTATGTTCGCCAAATAAATTGTCGATATTTTTTTTTCTGCTAAGGAAGACCGATATCAAATCTATTCCGCTACAACATATTAGTATCTTATATCAGATACTTTATTTAGACATTTGAAAACAAATTTGACTTCAAATTATGATAGAATATTTATCATTTCCCTTTTAATTAGTGTATTAGTTGGATATTTATTGTGTAAATATCATCTTTTGAAATGAAATGTTTGTGTTTTCAATCGAATATGGAAATTTGCCATTTTTTTTTCCTAGAGTTTTGAAATTAAAAATTCAAATTTTGTCAATTTTACAACAAAAATAACTTAATCTAACGCATGGACATGATAATTAATACATACCTATACCTAAATATGGGGATTAAAATCGGGAAATAATTTTCCTCGATTTTTAATATTTTTTTACAAAAAATCCAATAGACGTTTAACATAGGAAATATTTTTCTTTCATCCACGAACGGCCAGTGACGTCATCACTTCGCTTGCGTATTATCACTTTATCAACGTGTAAAAGAAATTTTTAATTAAAAATGACGTCAATTTTTGTGAGATGCATAATTTTTTTTTATAATTTTTTATCGTTCACGTTTAGATAAATGTATTTATTTTCCTGTTGAAAAAAAATAAATAAATTTGTGTTTTTTTTTTTTTTTTTTTTTGGCAACAATTAAATTATGGATAAATTTAAATGGCTAATTTTTTGCTATTATTAGCTTACAAAATTGCTATTTTATGCATAAAAATCGCAAAAACAAATTTTTTTTCGGAATAAAAGGTAGCCAACTTTTTAAGTTAGTGTATAAGCTATCTCCATAACAAATTTTATCGAAATCCATCGAGCAGTTTTAGCGTGATACTGACTCAAATAAACGTACATTCACATTTATAATATACTAGCTGTTACCCGCGACTTCGTTCACGTGGAGATTTTGATGTGTATGTGTGGGAACTGACGGTTTGATCATATGTAATGAAATGAAACTTTGTCATTGTGGTGCTGTGCAAAACAGAGTCTGATAAAGTACACTCAAAAAAATTTGTAACTCATTGAAAGCCAAAATAAAATGCCAAAATAAATAAATAAAAAGTTATCGCCAACATGGCGATAAAAATTTAAAATTCGTCCATAGGGATTCTGTACTAAAACAGTACTGCGTTGTGGAAGTATAAAAACTGGGTCGTCAATTATGAATTTTATTTCGAAACCTTTCTTTGTATGATTTTAGTTCACTATTGCACAATATTAATCTAGTTCTAATAATAATTTGGTGACTGGTTAATTAAAATTTTAACTATGTGGCGAAATTCATACAATATTTATGAGTTTCAAATTTTTTATTTATTTTATTTTATTTTTTTTTTTTTTTTTTTACAAATAAATGATTTTTTTTTTTTTTTCATTTCCCGGCGAATTGTTGAATAATATTTTAGTTCTTAAACAATTTTGGACGGCTTTGCCCGCTTCGCTGGCAAACTCTTTTCTATATGCTTTATGAAAAAAAAAAAAAAAAAAAAAAAAAAACTGAAATCGGTTAAAAGCTTTCTTTGGGTTCCCGCTGCCTTAGGCATCGCCTTGTTCGTCCTTGCAATCTCCGGTGCCTGTCCCTATTGTCTGCGATAATGGCTTACCCGTGGGCTTCCATTTGGTTTCTTATCATAAATAACAGTTTCGACACGGACAGTATCGAAAAATTTGAAGTAACTCGTTTATATCTGAATCCCAGTTACATATGAACAACATTATATGTGATGTACATAATTTTTGCTCTCAAGTTATTTCCTATATTTATTTGATTTAATCAATCAACCATAGAATGACAGCAATTTCAAGCCACATATAATATTACAATATGCTATGATCGGCAACTTCTATCGCATGGGACAATTATTATTTTGTGGTTATATATACTTCATGCTTAGTTAATAATAGTTGGTATATAGAAAAATAAATAAATTAGTATGTAAACTTGATCATGGTACAGCCTTAATGCCCTTGGCGACTTTTAAATTTTTGTTGCCGTTTTAGACCAAAATATAATTTATGCGATTATTGTTCCTATACGCAAGCGAAGTGTGACGTCACTGACCGTCCATGGATGCAAGAAAATGATTTCCTATGTCAATCGCCCATTGGATTTTTTGTAAAAAATGATTAAAAATCGAAGAAAATTATTTCTCGATTTTAATCCCCATATTTGGGTACACATATGAATTAGTTATCATGTGCATGTGTTAGACTGAGTTATTTTGCTGTCAAATTGACAAAATTTTAATTTTAAATTTCAAAACTCTGTCGTTCTTGGCGCTTATTGTATTTGGTGATCAAAAACGTAATACGAAAATATACATGCCAGATGTATATTTTCGTAATATGCATTGTACGAAATATTGTTTCATATTATTCATTACTGTCTTAAAATAAGTTGTTAAAATAACCATGATTTCAGGGATGGAACACGGGCGCAGAATTCATACCACTATCAATGGAAGAAAATTTTCTACTTCTTAAATCAACGATATTATAGGTAGAGAAATCTCTTAAATGGATTCCGGTATGAATTCTGCGCCCGTGTTCCATCCCTGTGATTTTTGAAAGGAATTAAATTATGTTCCCCAAATAATTTGGCGATATTTTATTTTTCTACCAAGGATGACCGATATCAAATCTATTCCGCTACAACATATTAGTATCTTATATCAGATACTTTATTTAGACATTTGAAAACAAATTTGACTTCAAATTATGATAGAATATTTATCATTTCCCTTTTAATCAGTATATTAGTTGGATATTTATTGTGTTAATATCATCCTTTGAAATTAAATGTTTGTGTTTTCAATCGAATATGGAAGTTTGCCATTTTTTTTTCTAGAGTTTTGAAATTAAAAATTCAAATTTTGTCAATTTTACAACAAAAATAACTTAATCTAATGCATGGACATGATAACTAATACATATCTATACCTAAATATGCGGATTAAAATCGGGAAATATTTTTCCTCGATTTTTAATAATTTTTTACAAAAAATCCAATGGGCGTTTAACATAGGAAATATTTTTCTTGCATCCACGAACGGCCAGTGACGTCATCACTTCGCTTGCGTATTTCTTTCTATCTTTTCCTTGGCGAAAAATGTCCGATCTACTTCAGCATCAAAAGTATAAAAAATTGTCAAGAATTATCAATCAGAAAATACCTTTACCATAATGCTGAATTAACTTTTATGCCAAGCGTGTTTCATCCGCCATACTAAGAAAAAAAAAAAAAAAAAAAAAATCTGAAGTTGAGGTATATAAAAAAAATGCTGTGAAATAAAATTCAGAAGAAATATGTTAGATTTGTAATATTACTGTTTTATTTTAAAAGTATAATGTGTCATTTTCTCATCGACCAATTTAACATTTAGTAATTTCTTATTTTTCGCATGAAAGCATATTTCCTTTTATGCTGAAAACAATAAATAAATATATCTCGTAAAATTTTTTTGGCAACAATTAAAAATTTAAATGGCTCATATTAAGTCAATATAAGTCAATAAGTTTATTATTTTCATATTTTAATTAATTTTAAAGATTTTTTCAATTTTTTTTTCCTAAACCATCCCTAACCTATAAGGAAAAAAACAAAAAAAGAATGATCGAAATCGGTCAAGCCGTTTACGATTTTATAAATAACATACAGACAAACATTCATTTTTATATATATAGACTAGCAGGCTTTGCCCGCTTCGCTGGTCACTATATTTGATGGAAACTCTTTTCTATATAGTTTTATGAAAAAAAGAGAAAATAATAATACTGAAATCGCTCAAAAATTCGCTTTGGGTTCCCCTACCTTCGGCAGCGCCTTGTTCGTCCTCGCATTCCGCGATACCTGTCCCTATTGCCTACGACAATTACTTACCCGTGGGCTTCCATATTGGTGCTTATCATATATGACAATTTCGTTACGGACAGTATCGAAAATTTTGAAGTAGCCCTTTATATTTGAATCCTAGTTATATATGAGCAACATTATACGTGATGTACATAATATTTGCTTTCAAGTTATTCTCTATATTTATTTGATTTAATCGATCAACCATAGAATGACAGCAATTTCAAGCCAAATATAATATTACAATATGCTATGATCGGCTACTTCTATCGCATGAGACAATTATTATTATTTTGTGGTTATATATACTTCATGCTTAGTTAATAGTAGTTGGTATATAGAAAAATAAATAAATTAATATGTAAACTTGATCATGGTACAGCCTTAATGCCCTTGGCGACTTTTAAATTTTTGTTGCCGTTTTAGACCAAAATATAATTTATGCGATTATTGTTCCTATACGCAAGCGAAGTGTGACGTCACTGACCGTCCGTGGATGCAAGAAAATGATTTCCTATGTTAATCTCCCATTGGATTTTTTCTAAAAAATGATTAAAAATCGAAGAAAATTATTTCTCGATTTTAATCCCCATATTTTGGTACATATATGTATTAGTTATCATGTGCATGTGTTAGATTGAGTTATTTTGCTGTCAAATTCACAAAATTTTAATTTTAAATTTCAAAACTCTGTCGTTCTTGGCGCTTATTGTATTTGGTGATCAAAAACGTAATACGAAAATATGCATGCCAGATGTACATTTTCGTAATATGCATTGTACGAAATATTGTTTCATATTATTCATTACTGTCTTAAAATAAGTTGTTAAAATAACCATGATTTTTGAAAGGAATTAAATTATGTTCGCCAAATAATTTGTCGATATTTTTTTTTCTGCTAAGGAGGACCGATAGCAAATCTATTCCGCTACAACATATTAGTATCTTATATCAGATACTTTATTTAGACATTTGAAAACAAATTTGACTTCAAATTATGATAGAATATTTATCATTTCCCTTTTAATCAGTATATTAGTTGGATATTTATTGTGTTAATATCATCCTTTGAAATTAAATGTTTGTGTTTTCAATAGAATATGGAAGTTTGCCATTTTTTTTTTTTTTTCTAGAGTTTTGAAATTAAAAATTCTAATTTTGTCAATTTTACAACAAAAATAACTTAATCTAATGCATGGACATGATAACTAATACATATCTATACCTAAATACGGGGATTAAAATCGGGAAATATTTTTCCTCGATTTTTAATAATTATATACAAAAAATCCAATGGGCGTTTAACATAGGAAATATTTTTCTTGCATCCACGAACGGCCAGAGACGTCATCACTTAGCTTGCGTATTTCTTTCTATCTTTTCCTTGGCGAAAAATGTCCGATCTACTTCAGCATCAAAATTATAAAAAATTGTCAAGAATTATCAATAATAAAATACCATTAATATATTGCTGAATTAACGTTTATGCCAAGCGTGTTTCATCCGCCATACTAAAAAAAAAAAAAAAAAAAAAAAAAATATGAAGTTGAGGTATATAAAAAGTTCTGTGATATAAAATTCAGAAGAAATATGTTAGATTTGTAATATTACTATTTCATTTTAAAATTATAAAGTTTCATTTTCTCATCGACCAATTTAACATTTTGTATTTTCTACTTTTCGCGTGAAAGCATATTTCATTTTATGCTGAAAACAATAAATAAATATATCTCGTAAAATTTTTTTGGCAACAATTAAAAATTTAAATGGCTCATATTAAGTCAATATAAGTCAATAAGTTTATTATTTTCATATTTTAATTAATTTTAAAGATTTTTTCAATTTTTTTTTCCTAAACCATCCCTAACCTATAAGGAAAAAAACAAAAACAGAATGATCGAAATCGGTCAAGCCGTTTACGATTTTATAAATAACATACAGACAAACATTCATTTTTATATATATAGACTAGCAGGCTTTGCCCGCTTCGCTGGTCACTATATTTGATGGAAACTCTTTTCTATATAGTTTTATGAAAAAAAGAGAAAATAATAATACTGAAATCGCTCAAAAATTCGCTTTGGGTTCCCCTACCTTCGGCAGCGCCTTGTTCGTCCTCGCATTCCGCGATACCTGTCCCTATTGCCTACGACAATTACTTACCCGTGGGCTTCCATATTGGTGCTTATCATATATGACAATTTCGTTACGGACAGTATCGAAAATTTTGAAGTAGCCCTTTATATTTGAATCCTAGTTATATATGAGCAACATTATACGTGATGTACATAATATTTGCTTTCAAGTTATTCTCTATATTTATTTGATTTAATCGATCAACCATAGAATGACAGCAATTTCAAGCCAAATATAATATTACAATATGCTATGATCGGCTACTTCTATCGCATGAGACAATTATTATTATTTTGTGGTTATATATACTTCATGCTTAGTTAATAGTAGTTGGTATATAGAAAAATAAATAAATTAATATGTAAACTTGATCATGGTACAGCCTTAATGCCCTTGGCGACTTTTAAATTTTTGTTGCCGTTTTAGACCAAAATATAATTTATGCGATTATTGTTCCTATACGCAAGCGAAGTGTGACGTCACTGACCGTCCGTGGATGCAAGAAAATGATTTCCTATGTTAATCTCCCATTGGATTTTTTCTAAAAAATGATTAAAAATCGAAGAAAATTATTTCTCGATTTTAATCCCCATATTTTGGTACATATATGTATTAGTTATCATGTGCATGTGTTAGATTGAGTTATTTTGCTGTCAAATTCACAAAATTTTAATTTTAAATTTCAAAACTCTGTCGTTCTTGGCGCTTATTGTATTTGGTGATCAAAAACGTAATACGAAAATATGCATGCCAGATGTACATTTTCGTAATATGCATTGTACGAAATATTGTTTCATATTATTCATTACTGTCTTAAAATAAGTTGTTAAAATAACCATGATTTTTGAAAGGAATTAAATTATGTTCGCCAAATAATTTGTCGATATTTTTTTTTCTGCTAAGGAGGACCGATAGCAAATCTATTCCGCTACAACATATTAGTATCTTATATCAGATACTTTATTTAGACATTTGAAAACAAATTTGACTTCAAATTATGATAGAATATTTATCATTTCCCTTTTAATCAGTATATTAGTTGGATATTTATTGTGTTAATATCATCCTTTGAAATTAAATGTTTGTGTTTTCAATAGAATATGGAAGTTTGCCATTTTTTTTTTTTCTAGAGTTTTGAAATTAAAAATTCTAATTTTGTCAATTTTACAACAAAAATAACTTAATCTAATGCATGGACATGATAACTAATACATATCTATACCTAAATACGGGGATTAAAATCGGGAAATATTTTTCCTCGATTTTTAATAATTATATACAAAAAATCCAATGGGCGTTTAACATAGGAAATATTTTTCTTGCATCCACGAACGGCCAGAGACGTCATCACTTAGCTTGCGTATTTCTTTCTATCTTTTCCTTGGCGAAAAATGTCCGATCTACTTCAGCATCAAAATTATAAAAAATTGTCAAGAATTATCAATAATAAAATACCATTAATATATTGCTGAATTAACGTTTATGCCAAGCGTGTTTCATCCGCCATACTAAAAAAAAAAAAAAAAAAAAAAAAATATGAAGTTGAGGTATATAAAAAGTTCTGTGATATAAAATTCAGAAGAAATATGTTAGATTTGTAATATTACTATTTCATTTTAAAATTATAAAGTTTCATTTTCTCATCGACCAATTTAACATTTTGTATTTTCTACTTTTCGCGTGAAAGCATATTTCATTTTATGCTGAAAACAATAAATAAATATATCTCGTAAAATTTTTTTGGCAACAATTAAAAATTTAAATGGCTCATATTAAGTCAATATAAGTCAATAAGTTTATTATTTTCATATTTTAATTAATTTTAAAGATTTTTTCAATTTTTTTTTCCTAAACCATCCCTAACCTATAAGGAAAAAAACAAAAACAGAATGATCGAAATCGGTCAAGCCGTTTACGATTTTATAAATAACATACAGACAAACATTCATTTTTATATATATAGACTAGCAGGCTTTGCCCGCTTCGCTGGTCACTATATTTGATGGAAACTCTTTTCTATATAGTTTTATGAAAAAAAGAGAAAATAATAATACTGAAATCGCTCAAAAATTCGCTTTGGGTTCCCCTACCTTCGGCAGCGCCTTGTTCGTCCTCGCATTCCGCGATACCTGTCCCTATTGCCTACGACAATTACTTACCCGTGGGCTTCCATATTGGTGCTTATCATATATGACAATTTCGTTACGGACAGTATCGAAAATTTTGAAGTAGCCCTTTATATTTGAATCCTAGTTATATATGAGCAACATTATACGTGATGTACATAATATTTGCTTTCAAGTTATTCTCTATATTTATTTGATTTAATCGATCAACCATAGAATGACAGCAATTTCAAGCCAAATATAATATTACAATATGCTATGATCGGCTACTTCTATCGCATGAGACAATTATTATTATTTTGTGGTTATATATACTTCATGCTTAGTTAATAGTAGTTGGTATATAGAAAAATAAATAAATTAATATGTAAACTTGATCATGGTACAGCCTTAATGCCCTTGGCGACTTTTAAATTTTTGTTGCCGTTTTAGACCAAAATATAATTTATGCGATTATTGTTCCTATACGCAAGCGAAGTGTGACGTCACTGACCGTCCGTGGATGCAAGAAAATGATTTCCTATGTTAATCTCCCATTGGATTTTTTCTAAAAAATGATTAAAAATCGAAGAAAATTATTTCTCGATTTTAATCCCCATATTTTGGTACATATATGTATTAGTTATCATGTGCATGTGTTAGATTGAGTTATTTTGCTGTCAAATTCACAAAATTTTAATTTTAAATTTCAAAACTCTGTCGTTCTTGGCGCTTATTGTATTTGGTGATCAAAAACGTAATACGAAAATATGCATGCCAGATGTACATTTTCGTAATATGCATTGTACGAAATATTGTTTCATATTATTCATTACTGTCTTAAAATAAGTTGTTAAAATAACCATGATTTTTGAAAGGAATTAAATTATGTTCGCCAAATAATTTGTCGATATTTTTTTTTCTGCTAAGGAGGACCGATAGCAAATCTATTCCGCTACAACATATTAGTATCTTATATCAGATACTTTATTTAGACATTTGAAAACAAATTTGACTTCAAATTATGATAGAATATTTATCATTTCCCTTTTAATCAGTATATTAGTTGGATATTTATTGTGTTAATATCATCCTTTGAAATTAAATGTTTGTGTTTTCAATAGAATATGGAAGTTTGCCATTTTTTTTTTTTTCTAGAGTTTTGAAATTAAAAATTCTAATTTTGTCAATTTTACAACAAAAATAACTTAATCTAATGCATGGACATGATAACTAATACATATCTATACCTAAATACGGGGATTAAAATCGGGAAATATTTTTCCTCGATTTTTAATAATTATATACAAAAAATCCAATGGGCGTTTAACATAGGAAATATTTTTCTTGCATCCACGAACGGCCAGAGACGTCATCACTTAGCTTGCGTATTTCTTTCTATCTTTTCCTTGGCGAAAAATGTCCGATCTACTTCAGCATCAAAATTATAAAAAATTGTCAAGAATTATCAATAATAAAATACCATTAATATATTGCTGAATTAACGTTTATGCCAAGCGTGTTTCATCCGCCATACTAAAAAAAAAAAAAAAAAAAAAAAAAATATGAAGTTGAGGTATATAAAAAGTTCTGTGATATAAAATTCAGAAGAAATATGTTAGATTTGTAATATTACTATTTCATTTTAAAATTATAAAGTTTCATTTTCTCATCGACCAATTTAACATTTTGTATTTTCTACTTTTCGCGTGAAAGCATATTTCATTTTATGCTGAAAACAATAAATAAATATATCTCGTAAAATTTTTTTGGCAACAATTAAAAATTTAAATGGCTCATATTAAGTCAATATAAGTCAATAAGTTTATTATTTTCATATTTTAATTAATTTTAAAGATTTTTTCAATTTTTTTTTCCTAAACCATCCCTAACCTATAAGGAAAAAAACAAAAAAAGAATGATCGAAATCGGTCAAGCCGTTTACGATTTTATAAATAACATACAGACAAACATTCATTTTTATATATATAGACTAGCAGGCTTTGCCCGCTTCGCTGGTCACTATATTTGATGGAAACTCTTTTCTATATAGTTTTATGAAAAAAAGAGAAAATAATAATACTGAAATCGCTCAAAAATTCGCTTTGGGTTCCCCTACCTTCGGCAGCGCCTTGTTCGTCCTCGCATTCCGCGATACCTGTCCCTATTGCCTACGACAATTACTTACCCGTGGGCTTCCATATTGGTGCTTATCATATATGACAATTTCGTTACGGACAGTATCGAAAAATTTGAAGTAACTCGTTTATATCTGAATCCCAGTTACATATGAACAACATTATATGTGATGTACATAATATTTGCTTTCAAGTTATTCTCTATATTTATTTGATTTAATCAATCAACCATAGAATGACAGCAATTTCAAGCCACATATAATATTACAATATGCTATGATCGGCAACTTCTATCGCATGGGACAATTATTATTTTGTGGTTATATATACTTCATGCTTAGTTAATAGTAGTTGGTATATAGAAAAATAAATAAATTAGTATGTAAACTTGATCATGGTACAGCCTTAATGCCCTTGGCGACTTTTAAATTTTTGTTGCCGTTTTAGACCAAAATATAATTTATGCGATTATTGTTCCTGTACGCAAGCGAAGTGTGACGTCACTGACCGTCCGTGGATGCAAGAAAATGATTTCCTATGTTAATCTCCCATTGGATTTTTTCTAAAAAATGATTAAAAATCGAAGAAAATTATTTCTCGATTTTAATCCCCATATTTTGGTACATATATGTATTAGTTATCATGTGCATGTGTTAGATTGAGTTATTTTGCTGTCAAATTCACAAAATTTTAATTTTAAATTTCAAAACTCTGTCGTTCTTGGCGCTTATTGTATTTGGTGATCAAAAACGTAATACGAAAATATGCATGCCAGATGTACATTTTCGTAATATGCATTGTACGAAATATTGTTTCATATTATTCATTACTGTCTTAAAATAAGTTGTTAAAATAACCATGATTTTTGAAAGGAATTAAATTATGTTCGCCAAATAATTTGTCGATATTTTTTTTTCTGCTAAGGAGGACCGATAGCAAATCTATTCCGCTACAACATATTAGTATCTTATATCAGATACTTTATTTAGACATTTGAAAACAAATTTGACTTCAAATTATGATAGAATATTTATCATTTCCCTTTTAATCAGTATATTAGTTGGATATTTATTGTGTTAATATCATCCTTTGAAATTAAATGTTTGTGTTTTCAATAGAATATGGAAGTTTGCCATTTTTTTTTTCTAGAGTTTTGAAATTAAAAATTCTAATTTTGTCAATTTTACAACAAAAATAACTTAATCTAATGCATGGACATGATAACTAATACATATCTATACCTAAATACGGGGATTAAAATCGGGAAATATTTTTCCTCGATTTTTAATAATTATATACAAAAAATCCAATGGGCGTTTAACATAGGAAATATTTTTCTTGCATCCACGAACGGCCAGAGACGTCATCACTTAGCTTGCGTATTTCTTTCTATCTTTTCCTTGGCGAAAAATGTCCGATCTACTTCAGCATCAAAATTATAAAAAATTGTCAAGAATTATCAATAATAAAATACCATTAATATATTGCTGAATTAACGTTTATGCCAAGCGTGTTTCATCCGCCATACTAAAAAAAAAAAAAAAAAAAAAAAAAAATATGAAGTTGAGGTATATAAAAAGTTCTGTGATATAAAATTCAGAAGAAATATGTTAGATTTGTAATATTACTATTTCATTTTGAAATTATAAAGTTTCATTTTCTCATCGACCAATTTAACATTTTGTATTTTCTACTTTTCGCGTGAAAGCATATTTCATTTTATGCTGAAAACAATAAATAAATACATCTCGTAAACTTTTTTTGGCAACAATTAAAAATTTAAATGGCTTATATTAAGTCAATATAAGTCAATAAGTTTATTATTTTCATATTTTAATTAATTTTAAAGTTTTTTTCAATTTTTTTTTTTTCCTAAACCATCCCTGACCTATAAGGAAAAAAACAAAAAAAGAATGATCGAAATTGGTCAAGCCGTTTACGATTTTATAAAGCACATACAGACAAACATTCATTTATATATATATATATATAAGATCTATTTAATTTTGCAATACTTTCAAGTATGAGGCTCAACGTTTTGTGCAGCTTTCAGCTGCTTAAATAGAAGAGATAAAACTAAATCCAAGCAAAAAATATCAGCCTACTCAATCTTCTTTTTAAGGAATGTAATCGTCTAAATTTCAATAAAATAAAATAAACGCATAAAGGATTTTAAAATATAAAGGATTTTTCGGCAGAAGATTTTGAGGTAAAAACTTTAATAAATAGAAAATGGTGGGCGTATTATGCGCTTGAAAATGTGAGGGACTAGACACATATCATTGCACGCATTGTATGCTAACTTTTTTTTTTGCTCAGAAATGCTTAACAGGTTCACTTGTGGCAGGTGGTTGGACAGTAACTTAACATGTACAATAATATGTGCAATGATTGGTGACAAAGAGAGATTCGGTCAGCAAACAAGAAACCATCTTAGCCGAAAATGTAATGTATTAATTTTAAGTTAAACGTGTTAACTAGTAACTTAATATTATTTTCTAGTCTTGTTCTTTATCTAATTTCATCCTTTTTTCTGTTTCTTTAATATTTTTTTCCGTAAATAAACTTTCGTAGTTCTTTTTAACTTTTTTTTTTTTTTCTGATTTTTTAAATTATTGAATTGAAATATCCCCTCCGAATGCAAAAATATTTGTTTAAAAATACCTTACAACAATGTAATTTAAGTGAATTATTATTATTGATAATGTAATTGTTGTTATAATTAAGCGCAATCTCTCCTACCCATGTGCGCAATCACTCCTACCCTATAAGGAGAGATTGCGCAAATAGCTCTCCTGGTTTTATTACTATTGTTGTTTTAAATTATAACAGAACAACAAAATAGCAATGGAAATGCATAGAAGAAGTATCAGTTCTAAGTTACGCACCAAAAGTTTAGCAAAAAATCCTTATTTGGATTTTTTATATCATTTTGTTGAATTGTGTGCAAACTCTCCTAGCTTCACCTTATAATGGCCAAAACCTTTATATTTTTTGTCACTATGGTTAAAATTTTTCTAAATATCTCCAAAACGGAAAATCACATGAAGTCCAAAAAGGGAAGTGCACAACTAGATGTTGTAACAATTTATATACCAATTCAATTTGCAACGTTCTACGTCCAACCGATTTTTAGTTATGAGAGGTACATTACGGGCTGTATCTACGGGCTAAATATTCATTAAATAAAATACATTCGTTGACAAGAACCTGCTTATATATTTAAGCATAACATTTTACATGCAAAAAATGTCTTCAACTTTCATAACGATATATAATTACTGGCTCTATCATTGGCTTCTTTTGAAATCTCTATGATGGTAGTTCATATATAACGGCTAAAACCTTTATATTTTTGGCCATTATGAATATAATTTTCCTTAATATCTCCACCATAGAAAGCCTAAAAAGAGAGGTCCACAACTACATGCCTATATACCAATTTGAAACTTTCTACGCCCAATCATTTTTGTGTTATGCGAGATACATTACGGGCTCAATCTACGGGCTAAATATTGATTAAATAAAGTGCATTCGTCGACTAGAACCTACTCATGTCTTTAAGCATAACTTTATACACGCAAAAATGTCTTCAACTTTCATAACAATATCATTCCTGGCTCTATCATTAGCTTCTTTTGAAATCTCTGTGATGGTAATTTATATATAACAGTCAAAGCCTTTGTATTTTTGTTCATCTACCTATCTATCTATCTTCTATATATATAATAAAATAAGATGTTTGTGTGTGTGTGTGCCATAGTGTATGTATGTCCGAAGCATCTTCTATGTATATAATAAAATAACATGTTTGTGTGTGTGTCATTGTGTATGTATGTCCGGAGCATTTTAGGAAAACGGCTGATTGCAGAGCTACACAAATTTGCATGGAGGTTCGTAATGACCTCTTCTGATGCACTTCGAAGCCTGATTTTCGAATTTTTGGTTAGTTTTCTTTTAATTAGAAGTTTTATTTATTTAATTTATTTATTTATTTTTTAATTGGATTTTGCCATAGTGTTTCCGTGTCACGCTAAAAAACAAGGCGTTTCCATTTGAAAGTAAATGTGATATTTCCTTTACGTTGCTCAACGGCTGAGTTGGTTAAAGCGTCAAGTTGATAATGCGATGATCGTGGGTTCGATACTCGCTGTCGATTTTTTTGCAGATAATTAATAGATAAGCTGCCAATTGTAAAATAGAACATTTCATTGTCTACACAGTATCCTAAGAAATTCTGATTAATTTTTTTAAAAGCTTTCTTTTAGTTACTAAAACACACAAAATAGAGATGGGCGTTATTTCATGTAATATAATAAATAATACTGTTATTGCATAAGAAGCCATTCACATCGTAATATATTATTGAAAAGTTCATATTAAATAAATAATACTTTAATTTTATCTCTCTGCACGCAAAAAATGAGAAAGGGTGTCATATCTCTGGCAATGTGCCAATAAAACACAGAGAGAAATTAGATAATTTGTTGGAGTGAAAGTTATTGGTTAGCATCTTTCTAATATTTTATTGTAAGTGGTTATTCTAAACCGATTGTTATGGTGTATTGATTTAGTTTAAATATCAGTATAGTCTGCCAGTGAAATTCAACTTCGTAGATTACATATTAGTCGAATATTCTTTTGAAATAGGTGACAGTTTTGATTATTTTACATTTTTCTAATATTTTATTTAAAAGTATTGTTCTAGACTGAATGTTATTAGTTTAATTTAAATATTAGTATTGGCTATGCCCATGATATGTAATGTCTAAAGCACTTAATACTACCGTTTAACGAAATAATATTTTCATGAAGCTAATTTAAACAGCCATGGTGAGAGAGATTAGAGGTGATTAATTGATGTTAGTTATTGTATCCTGGGTAAAGGGAATCGGAATACACGCGCTAGGTTTACGCGCGTATTGAAGACGCTAGTAGCTTTGGGAAGACGATGGAAGGCGTTTAAAAAGGATGTGTGGAATGGGAGGGGGGAAGAATGATGGGTGTTTGTTTATATTTAAAACCGCCTGTAGCAGCTGGAATTGAAAATGCTATTTATATTGGTTTTCTCAAAAATATTGTTTGAGTTTATTCAAGAATAATTTGATAAGAAAATTGAATATTTATTTATTTATTAGTGCTAGAGGCCTATTTCAGTCGGTACAGTTGTCGAATTTTTATACGTCACTCTTAATTAGTGCTAGAGGCCTATTTCAGTCGGTTTATTTAATGGGGATTTATTGAATGAAGTCCCCCCAGGCCCAACTTTGACATGAGTCCCCTCCCAGGTACCCCTATTTCAGTCGGTACAGCGTTGTCGAATTTTTATAATACACTCTTAATAGTGCTGAGGGCCTATTTCAGTCGGTTTATTGAATGGGGATTTATTGAATGAAGTCCCCCCCAAGGCACAACTTTGATATAAGTCCCCCCAGGCCCAACTTTGACATGAGTCCCCCCCAAGGTACAACTTTGACATGAGTCCCCCCAAGGCCCAACTTAGACATGAGTCCCCCCCCAAGGTACAACTTTGACATGAGTCCCCCAAGGCCCAACTTTGACGTGAGTCCCCCCCAGGCCCAACTTTGACATGAGTCCCCCCCAAGGCCCAACTTTGACATGAGTCCCCCCCAAGGTCCAACTTTGACATGAGTCCCCTCCCAGGTACCCCTATTTCAGTCGGTACAGCGTTGTCGAATTTTTATAATACACTCTTAATAGTGCTAAGGGCCTATTTCAGTCGGTTTATTGAATGGGGATTTATTGAATGAAGTCCCCCCAAGGCACAACTTTGACATGAGTCCCCCCCAGGCCCAACTTTGACATGAGTCCCCCCCAAGGTACAACTTTGACATGAGTCCCCCCAAGGCACAACTTTGACATGAGTCCCCCCCAGGCACAACTTTGACATGAGTCCCCCCCAAGGTACAACTTTGACATGAGTCCCCCCAAGGCACAACTTTGACATGAGTCCCCCCCAAGGTACAACTTTGACATGAGTCCCCCCCAAGGTACAACTTTGACATGAGTCCCCCCAAGGCCCAACTTTGACATGAGTCCCACCAGGCCCAACTTTGACATGAGTCCCACCAAGGCCCTACTTTGACATGAGTCCCCCCCAAGGTACAACTTTGACATGAGTCCCCCCCAAGGCACACCTTTGACATGAGTCCCCCTCAAGGCACACCTCCCCCTCATTGGGAAAAAGAGAAAAAACGTTGTTTTGCGGCTATAAGACAGTTTGGACTTCCAACGTTATTTGTTACAATATCTGCAGCTGAAACACATTGGTTTGATTTAATGAAAACTTTATCATGGAATTTAGATCGTCACGAATTAACTAAAAAAGAATTTGTCGATATTAACAAGTTTAGCAGTAGGCCTCTGGCACTAAATTAAAATCTGTCAATGTCAGATTTTCATGTTTTTTTTTTTTTATTATTATTTATTTATTTATTGTTTGTTTTTTTTTTATCTTATCTTTTTTTTTTTTTTTTTTTTTTGTGAATTTTTTCTCGTAACTATTTTTAATGATTTAAAATTAATAAATTTGTTGTGGTATTGAGAATAGTTAATTATGAACGTATGTTAAAATTAAGTGTGTGAGAAAATAAATAATTTTATTCAATCAGTTTTCGTAAGCAAAATTTAGCAAAGTGTTTTTTAGCAAAGTGTTTCTAATTTTTGAAAACATATTCAAAGTGATTGTTTTCTAAGTATGAAAAGTGCTAATTTCATTGTCAATCTGGAATGTTCAAGTTCTTCGGAAAATCGAAAGAGACAATTACTCCGTAGTTTAACATTTGGGATCGCTTAAAGATGGTTTTCAAAGATTTGTTATTGTTATTTAACTAGTATATAACCCCGTCAAAAATGACGGAATGTGAACGATAAATCTTGAAAACAATGTTTAGATCATGAAGATTACCACGTGATCATTTAAATGTATATTAAATTTTTGTTTATAAATCAAATGTGTTTCGATATTTTATAATTTTCGTTCTGAAATTAAAAAAAATTCTACCCGATTAATAAATATGAATGACAATAAAAAAACTGCAGGTTGACAAACAATATGGACCCGACAACACAACAGCAACAACACATCCCAGTGTTCCGTAAAGTGCTCTATTTAAAGTCCTCATAATAAGAATAATCTGGTGTGTCACTCACACGACTTTCTCTTACCCTGAAATTTAATACTATAAGTACAGGTTGGAAATTAAGAGGTAAGATAACGAGTACTGTTATGTAAACCTATGTTAAACAATTCAAATTAGGCTTCGGAAAAGTTTTATATGATAATTAATTTTGGCCCCCCTCAACCCCCCGTTTCATTAATGCACCTACATTTATACAGAATTTAATTCGGTTATTAAAAAATAATTCTGTTTTTAAAAAATAATTTATTAAAATTATTATTTTAAAAAGTTATCTTGTATGATAATACAGACGATTTCCATATTAGAGAAGTAGTATAACACTAAATATCCAAAAAAAAAAAAAAAAAGTTAAATTTATTCTCAATATTAAAGTAAAAAAAAAAAAAAAAAAAAAAAAAATTTTTCTTTTTTTCTTTGTTAAAAATGAAAAAATCGATAACTTTATTTTAAATTATCGTAGATCGATGGTTCAGCCATTAGTTTTAAAGGTATTGGCGAGCTCTTTTGAAAGATACCCATCATGAAAATTTACTCCCCTCGAGGGGGGGGGGGGCGGCGAGGCTCCTACATACACAAAATTTTTTTCCCAGTTGACTATCTCTATTACAAAAAATATATGTTCATTTCATTTGGTTTAGGGCAGACTATAGATGTTAAATTCTACTTACCTGCAATTTCCGAAATAGACGTAATGTATTTGAATACTTTTGAATGTCCATGTACACGAACCATTTGCTTCATCTTAACGAAAAGTTTACTGAAGCATACCTATATGATACACATTTAGAATACCGAGTTTGGAATTTCTCCTACTATTTATTCTTGAGATATGCTGATAACACACAGACATCCACACAGACAGACAGACACACACAGAGACCATTCGCTAAAAACATGATTTTCTTATTCAGGGGACCTCAGAACATGTATGTATAACAAAAACTCGCGTTCGGAAATTTCACTCTAAAACAATACTTTCTCGACCCTATGGGTAAGAGAAAGTAAAAAACTATTCACTTCATTTTACTAAAATACTTTTTCTACTTTCTCTTACCCATAAGGTAGAGAAAGTATTGTTTTTGGGTCAAATTTTCGAAAGTGAGATTTTGTTATATTTATACGTTTTGAGGTCTCCTGAATTCGAAAATCATGTTTTCAGCGGTTGATCTGTGTGTATGTATGTCTGTGTGTCTGTGTGTGTGTCTGTCTGTTATTAGCATATCTCAAATAGAGATAGTCAACTGGTAAAAAAAAAATGCGTATGTAGGAGCCTCGCCTCCCCCCCCCTGGAGGGGGAGTCCCCCCTCGAGGGGAGTAAATTTTCATGATGGGTATCTTTCAAAAGAGCTCGCCAATACCTTTAAAACGAATGGTTGAACCATCCACCTGAGATAATTTAAAACAAAGTTGTCGATTTTTTTTTTTTTTTTTTCTTTTAACGAAAAAAAACTCAGAATTTTTTTTTTATTTTTTTTTATTATTATTTTTTTTTATATTGAGAATAAAATGAACTTTATTTTGGATATTTAGTGTTATACTACTTCTCTCATATGGAAATCATCTGCATTATCATAAAAGATGATATTTTTAATAATAATTTTAATAAATTATTTTTTAATAACCGAATTAAATTCTATATATATGTAGCTGCAGTAATGAAACGGGGGGTTGAGGGGGGCAGTAGCCTCCCCCCCCCCCTCCCACAGAATTAATTATCATATAAAACTCTTCCGAAACCTAATTTGAATTGTTTAACATAGGTTTACATAACAGTACTCGTTATTTTACCTCTTAATCTCCAACCTGTATTTATAGTATTAAATTTCGGGTTAAGAGAAAGTCGTGTGAGTGACACACCAGATTATTTAAGACTATCGAAGGTCCTGTTTTCAAATACGCAAGCGAAGTGTGACGTTACTGACCTTCCGTGGATGCAAGAAAAAGATTCCCTATTTTAATCGTCCATTGGATTTTTTGTAAAAAATTATTAAAAATCGAAGAAAATTATTTCCCGATTTTAATACTCGTATTTGGGTATAGATATGCTATCGTATCCATGTGTTAGAGTGAGTTATTTTGCTGTCAAATTGACAAAATTTTAAATTTCAAAACTGTGTCCTCTTTGGCGTTTTTTGTATTTGGCGATTAAAAACATAATACGAAAATATACATGCCAGATGTTTATTTTCGTAATATGTATTGAACGAAATAGTGTTTCATATAATTCATCGCTCTCTTAATATAAGTTGTTAAAATAACCATGATTTTTGAAAGGAATTAAATATTGTTGCGTACTTGGGGGTTCGTGAGTTGTCTGAGAATGAAAGGCCAAACGTACAAAAATTCAGTAATTTATTCACAGAAAATTCCAGAAAAATGTAGGTCTATAAACCAAGTATCAGCTTCAATTCAAACAGTAAACACAGCTTAAACAACAGCTGTCAACAGCAAATCCACAGTACAAACTGTATAGTAATAACACATAAAGCAAGTCTCTCTCAAAGAGGCTTAAGAGCAATGCAAGCACTAGCGAAGCTGGCTGAGATCTGAACTGAACTGACTGCCTTGGCGGGAAAGCGCTTTCTTATATACTGTTCCATGGAACCCAGATTTTTCGAGAAAACTCTAGAAAGTGGTCAACCAATCAACTTACAGCTTCCATATTTGGTATATCCCATATAAGGATTTTCTCGCCAAGGTCGCCAAAAAAAATCGCCAAGGTGGGAAAAAGTCGCCAAATTTGGCGCCAAATGCATTACTTGCGTTACTGGGGCTTTTTAATGCGTTTTTAAGGGAAAATAAGGCTATTTCAATGCTAAAACGACTAAAAATGCACAAAATTAGCACTTTATCAACTTACTAAGCCTCTTTGAAAGAATTTATACAAAAATAAACACAATTATTTACAATTTCGTAACACTGCCCCCCTCCCAAGGACTGCACGTCCCGGGCAGTGCAACCCTTGGTCAAGAGGCGAAACTAAACAAATTTGCACAATCTAAAACACAAAAACTAAGTTGCATATAACGATAAAATAGAAATCCAAATCAAGTGAGAAATATTTACAAAATTGACAAATATGTATAAATACAAATATTTACATTACGCATGCGCAAATTTTACCAGTATTTACATTTTAAATTTTAATTTTACCGTTAATTGTGGTACTTGGCTAACCGGTTATAGTGCACCACCTTCGGTTTTGATGAAGGTGTTTTAGTGATCCGCACCACTACATCATTCAGCCTTTTTAAGACTGTGTACGGTCCGTCCCAGTTGCACTGTAACTTGGGAGAGAGTCCTTTGCGTCGAACAGGATTCCACAACCAGACCTTCTCTCCTTCCTGGAACTCATGTTGTGTAGCCTTTAGATCGTACCTTGTCTTCATTTTCTCCGTTGCCATGTTAATCCGCTCCCGAGCAAAGTTGTGTACGTCCTCAAATCGTGCCTGGAGATCTTGGATGTACTCCTCGGGCGATGAAGACGCATCGGGTGGACAACCAAACAGGAGATCACAAGGGAGACGAAGTTCACGTCCAAACAGCATCTGGGCTGGAGTATAGCCGGTGGTTTCATGGACAGCACTTCGATAAGCCAGCAGGAACAATGGCAACTTCAAGTCCCAATCTTGCTGGTTCCTTGATACTAGAAGGGAGAGGTTATTCAGGATGGTACGATTGAACCTCTCGACCATGCCGTCCGACTGGGGATGTAAGGGTGTTGTCCGGGTTTTGTCTATGCCGAGTAGTTCACACAGTCCTTTGAAAACATCAGAGGTAAAGTTCCTACCTTGGTCGGTATGAAGTTGTAGGGGCGTGCCGTACCTTGACACCCATTGCTGCACTAGGACTTCTGCGACTGTGCATGCCTCTTGATTGGGAATGGGATATGCCTCAGGCCACTTGGTGAAATAGTCCATCACGACGAGAATGTATTTATTTCCACTGGATGTCCGTGGCAAAGGACCCAAGATGTCGATTGCAATCCGTTCAAATGGTGCTCCCACGTTATACCGTTGCAGTCTTCCTCGACTTCGTTTCTGCGGGCCTTTACGTGCCGCACAAGCATCACAGGATTTACACCATTTCTCCACATCCTCCTTTGCCTTGCACCAGTAGAAGCGTTCCCGAACTTTCTGTAGAGTCTTCATTACCCCAAAATGGCCTCCGGTAGAGCTACTATGCAGTTGTTCTAAAACAGCTAGAATTTTTGATCTTGGTAATAAAATCTGCAATCTGAAGCTTTTCCCATCATCAGATTCGCACTTTCTGTATAATACGCCGTTTCTAATATGAAGAGAGTCCCAAAGTGCCCAATAACTTTTCGTAATGGGACTAAATCTGGATATGTCCTGCCAGGTAGGTCTGTTGCTGGTCGTCTCCTTCAGCTGTAATATTGGCTTTACGTCAGGATCTTCCAACTGGGCTTGTCTAAGTTCTTCGTCACTCCATGGATCGGTATCTTGTTCTGATGGTGTTGCGACAGTAACTTGGCGAGCAACTGGCTGTATTCTTTGGGGTCTATCATCGGCTTTACAGCTGTATTTATGATCTTCAGATGGAGGCTTCCGCAAGAAGGCATCTGGATTCTCCCGAAGAGCTCCTCCTGGGTGGCATACTTCAGAGACATTCTTGGTTGCGTCTCTAGGTGTTCTTGCTGGGCAGCTTCGTTTGATATGCCCGTCTTTTCCACAGCCCCAGCATTTAGTTGTTGGCGTCTTCCCTTCTTTCCTACTCTCAAGAATGCGTAATCTTCTATTAATTTCTGCAATCATTTCCTGAATCTCTTTAAGATCATCTTGAGAGCTGTTCACTTTGTCTGCTGTGCTGTTCTGGCGATGTTTATAGGAGGCTTGTTGGGCTGTCTCGAGCTTTAGGGCATACACCAAAGCTGACTCCACATCCTTCACGCCGGAGAGTCTGAGGGCTTTTTGAATATCTGGATCTCCGACAGCATCAATGAAATATTCTAGAGCCAGATCATTACGTGTTTCAGGATGACAGTCTGAGAAAGCCAAATGTGAAAGCCTCTGGATGTTTGATGCCAGTTCTTGTAAGCTTTCCCCTGGTCTCTGACGACGGGACCTTAGCTGGAGTCGACTATAGTCTTTGGACCATTTCGCTCCAAAACGTAGCTCTAGTGCTCTGGTTACAGCTTCGAAGTCATATCGCTGTTCCTTCGAAAGGGTCTCCAGAATATCTGCGGCGTCGCCCCGCAACGACCCTACCAGATGAGCCGTCTTTGCAACAGGGTCCCAGCCGTTAGCTTCAGCTACGATGGAAAACTGCGTCTTATATACATGCCAGGAGGAACTGCCGTCGTAGGTAGATAGCTTAATAAATTCGTGATTCTGGCTTCTTCTCTCTTTCTTTTCAGTTTCCTGGGGCATGGATTCTAACTTTTCTTCCATTTTTTTCTCCAGATCTTCTTCTATTCTCTTAAACTTGCTTTCTATCTCTGAAACCCTTCCTTTCAGCTCTTGATCAAAGTTTTCTTTAAATTTCTCCTCAAAATTCTCTTCTATCTTCATAAATCTCTCTTCAAAATTCTTTTCTACTTTCATAACATTTTCCTCGATCTTCATTGCTTTCTCTTCAAAACTCTCTTCTATTTTCAAAACTTTCTCTTCTATTCCATCTATTCTGCTTCCCATATCCGATAATTTACTTTCAATCACTTCCTTTACTGTCGAAAGTTCTCTCTTCATCTCGTCTTGATTAGATTTGATTTCTTCGGTCAAACTGTCTTTCAACTCTCTTTGCGATGTTTCCATTTTCTCTTGTGCTACCTTCATTTCTTCAGTCAAACCGTCTTTCAATTCTTTCTGTCCGGCTTTCATTTCATTCATCTCTTGACTCAGGCTATCTTTCATCTCTCTTTGCGATGCTTCCATCTTTTCCTGTCCTGTTTCCATTTTCTCTATCAATCCAGATCTTAACTCATTCATCTGAGCAGTGAGTCCTTCTAGAAATTTCTTCATTTCTTGTTCCATAGCTCTCGTTATCACTATTCACAGACAATCCCCGCTTCTGACACCAGAAATGTTGCGTACTTGGGGGTTCGTGAGTTGTCTGAGAATGAAAGGCCAAACGTACAAAAATTCAGTAATTTATTCACAGAAAATTCCAGAAAAATGTAGGTCTATAAACCAAGTATCAGCTTCAATTCAAACAGTAAACACAGCTTAAACAACAGCTGTCAACAGCAAATCCACAGTACAAACTGTATAGTAATAACACATAAAGCAAGTCTCTCTCAAAGAGGCTTAAGAGCAATGCAAGCACTAGCGAAGCTGGCTGAGATCTGAACTGAACTGACTGCCTTGGCGGGAAAGCGCTTTCTTATATACTGTTCCATGGAACCCAGATTTTTCGAGAAAACTCTAGAAAGTGGTCAACCAATCAACTTACAGCTTCCATATTTGGTATATCCCATATAAGGATTTTCTCGCCAAGGTCGCCAAAAAAATCGCCAAGGTGGGAAAAAGTCGCCAAATGCATTACCTGCGTTACTGGGGCTTTTTAATGCGTTTTTAAGGGAAAATAAGGCTATTTCAATGCTAAAACGACTAAAAATGCACAAAATTAGCACTTTATCAACTTACTAAGCCTCTTTGAAAGAATTTATACAAAAATAAACACAATTATTTACAATTTCGTAACACTGCCCGCCTCCCAAGGACTGCACGTCCCGGGCAGTGCAACCCTTGGTCAAGAGGCGAAACTAAACAAATTTGCACAATCTAAAACACAAAAACTAAGTTGCATATAACGATAAAATAGAAATACAAATCAAGTGAGAAATATTTACAAAATTGACAAATATGTATAAATACAAATATTTACATTACGCATGCGCAAATTTTACCAGTATTTACATTTTAAATTTTAATTTTACCGTTAATTGTGGTACTTGGCTAACCGGTTATAGTGCACCACCTTCGGTTTTGATGAAGGTGTTTTAGTGATCCGCACCACTACATCATTCAGCCTTTTTAAGACTGTGTACGGTCCGTCCCAGTTGCACTGTAACTTGGGAGAGAGTCCTTTGCGTCGAACAGGATTCCACAACCAGACCTTCTCTCCTTCCTGGAACTCATGTTGTGTAGCCTTTAGATCGTACCTTGTCTTCATTTTCTCCGTTGCCATGTTAATCCGCTCCCGAGCAAAGTTGTGTACGTCCTCAAATCGTGCCTGGAGATCTTGGATGTACTCCTCGGGCGATGAAGACGCATCGGGTGGACAACCAAACAGGAGATCACAAGGGAGACGAAGTTCACGTCCAAACAGCATCTGGGCTGGAGTATAGCCGGTGGTTTCATGGACAGCACTTCGATAAGCCAGCAGGAACAATGGCAACTTCAAGTCCCAATCTTGCTGGTTCCTTGATACTAGAAGGGAGAGGTTATTCAGGATGGTACGATTGAACCTCTCGACCATGCCGTCCGACTGGGGATGTAAGGGTGTTGTCCGGGTTTTGTCTATGCCGAGTAGTTCACACAGTCCTTTGAAAACATCAGAGGTAAAGTTCCTACCTTGGTCGGTATGAAGTTGTAGGGGCGTGCCGTACCTTGACACCCATTGCTGCACTAGGACTTCTGCGACTGTGCATGCCTCTTGATTGGGAATGGGATATGCCTCAGGCCACTTGGTGAAATAGTCCATCACGACGAGAATGTATTTATTTCCACTGGATGTCCGTGGCAAAGGACCCAAGATGTCGATTGCAATCCGTTCAAATGGTGCTCCCACGTTATACCGTTGCAGTCTTCCTCGACTTCGTTTCTGCGGGCCTTTACGTGCCGCACAAGCATCACAGGATTTACACCATTTCTCCACATCCTCCTTTGCCTTGCACCAGTAGAAGCGTTCCCGAACTTTCTGTAGAGTCTTCATTACCCCAAAATGGCCTCCGGTAGAGCTACTATGCAGTTGTTCTAAAACAGCTGGAATTTTTTATCTTGGTAATAAAATCTGCAATCTGAAGCTTTTCCCATCATCAGATTCGCACTTTCTGTATAATACGCCGTTTCTAATATGAAGAGAGTCCCAAAGTGCCCAATAACTTTTCGTAATGGGACTAAATCTGGATATGTCCTGCCAGGTAGGTCTGTTGCTGGTCGTCTCCTTCAGCTGTAATATTGGCTTTACGTCAGGATCTTCCAACTGGGCTTGTCTAAGTTCTTCGTCACTCCATGGATCGGTATCTTGTTCTGATGGTGTTGCGACAGTAACTTGGCGAGCAACTGGCTGTATTCTTTGGGGTCTATCATCGGCTTTACAGCTGTATTTATGATCTTCAGATGGAGGCTTCCGCAAGAAGGCATCTGGATTCTCCCGAAGAGCTCCTCCTGGGTGGCATACTTCAGAGACATTCTTGGTTGCGTCTCTAGGTGTTCTTGCTGGGCAGCTTCGTTTGATATGCCCGTCTTTTCCACAGCCCCAGCATTTAGTTGTTGGCGTCTTCCCTTCTTTCCTACTCTCAAGAATGCGTAATCTTCTATTAATTTCTGCAATCATTTCCTGAATCTCTTTAAGATCATCTTGAGAGCCGTTCACTTTGTCTGCTGTGCTGTTCTGGCGATGTTTATAGGAGGCTTGTTGGGCTGTCTCGAGCTTTAGGGCATACACCAAAGCTGACTCCACATCCTTCACGCCGGAGAGTCTGAGGGCTTTTTGAATATCTGGATCTCCGACAGCATCAATGAAATATTCTAGAGCCAGATCATTACGTGTTTCAGGATGACAGTCTGAGAAAGCCAAATGTGAAAGCCTCTGGATGTTTGATGCCAGTTCTTGTAAGCTTTCCCCTGGTCTCTGACGACGGGACCTTAGCTGGAGTCGACTATAGTCTTTGGACCATTTCGCTCCAAAACGTAGCTCTAGTGCTCTGGTTACAGCTTCGAAGTCATATCGCTGTTCCTTCGAAAGGGTCTCCAGAATATCTGCGGCGTCGCCCCGCAACGACCCTACCAGATGAGCCGTCTTTGCAACAGGGTCCCAGCCGTTAGCTTCAGCTACGATGGAAAACTGCGTCTTATATACATGCCAGGAGGAACTGCCGTCGTAGGTAGATAGCTTAATAAATTCGTGATTCTGGCTTCTTCTCTCTTTCTTTTCAGTTTCCTGGGGCATGGATTCTAACTTTTCTTCCATTTTTTTCTCCAGATCTTCTTCTATTCTCTTAAACTTGCTTTCTATCTCTGAAACCCTTCCTTTCAGCTCTTGATCAAAGTTTTCTTTAAATTTCTCCTCAAAATTCTCTTCTATCTTCATAAATCTCTCTTCAAAATTCTTTTCTACTTTCATAACATTTTCCTCGATCTTCATTGCTTTCTCTTCAAAACTCTCTTCTATTTTCAAAACTTTCTCTTCTATTCCATCTATTCTGCTTCCCATATCCGATAATTTACTTTCAATCACTTCCTTTACTGTCGAAAGTTCTCTCTTCATCTCGTCTTGATTAGATTTGATTTCTTCGGTCAAACTGTCTTTCAACTCTCTTTGCGATGTTTCCATTTTCTCTTGTGCTACCTTCATTTCTTCAGTCAAACCGTCTTTCAATTCTTTCTGTCCGGCTTTCATTTCATTCATCTCTTGACTCAGGCTATCTTTCATCTCTCTTTGCGATGCTTCCATCTTTTCCTGTCCTGTTTCCATTTTCTCTAACAATCCAGATCTTAACTCATTCATCTGAGCAGTGAGTCCTTCTAGAAATTTCTTCATTTCTTGTTCCATAGCTCTCGTTATCACCATTCACAGACAATCCCCGCTTCTGACACCAGAAATGTTGCGTACTTGGGGGTTCGTGAGTTGTCTGAGAATGAAAGGCCAAACGTACAAAAATTCAGTAATTTATTCACAGAAAATTCCAGAAAAATGTAGGTCTATAAACCAAGTATCAGCTTCAATTCAAACAGTAAACACAGCTTAAACAACAGCTGTCAACAGCAAATCCACAGTACAAACTGTATAGTAATAACACATAAAGCAAGTCTCTCTCAAAGAGGCTTAAGAGCAATGCAAGCACTAGCGAAGCTGGCTGAGATCTGAACTGAACTGACTGCCTTGGCGGGAAAGCGCTTTCTTATATACTGTTCCATGGAACCCAGATTTTTCGAGAAAACTCTAGAAAGTGGTCAACCAATCAACTTACAGCTTCCATATTTGGTGTATCCCATATAAGGATTTTCTCGCCAAGGTCGCCAAAAAAATCGCCAAGGTGGGAAAAAGTCGCCAAATTTGGCGCCAAATGCATTACCTGCGTTACTGGGGCTTTTTAATGCGTTTTTAAGGGAAAATAAGGCTATTTCAATGCTAAAACGACTAGAAATGCACAAAATTAGCACTTTATCAACTTACTAAGCCTCTTTGAAAGAATTTATACAAAAATAAACACAATTATTTACAATTTCGTAACAATATGTTCGCCAGATAATTTGGCGATTTTTTTTTTCCCGCCAAGGATGACAGATATATTAAATCTATTCCGCTGCAATATATGAGTATCAGACACTTTATTTAGACATTTGAAAACAAATTTGACTTCAAATTATGATAGAATATTTATCATTTTCCTTTTAATTAGTATATTAGATGGATATTTATTGTGTAAATATCATCCTTTGAAATGAAATTTTTATGTTTTGAATCGAATATGGAAGTTTGCCATTTTTTTCCCCTAGAGTTTTGAAATTTAAAATTTAAATTTTATCATTTTTACAGCAAAAACAACTTAATCTAACGCATGCACATGATAACTAATACATATCTATACCGAAATATGGGGATTAAAATCGGGAAATAATTTTCCTCAATTTTTAATAATTTTTTACAAAAAAGCCAATGGGCGATTAACATAGGAAATCTTTTTCTTGCATCCACTGACGTCCAGTGACGTCATCACTTTGCTTGCGTATTTTCTAACTAACTATCCAATAATTACAGACACTCCATGCTAACCCAAATTCACCTCTACTCGATACTTCCAACCAACTATCTCACCCATAACATCGCCAAAATATCCAGGATCCAGCTAGGGACTTTCTCATTCTCAACCGAACATTTTATCTTGACTCGACATTATCTCCTTAGACTACTCTACTTTCAATACATTTCAACTGGTGACCTTTACTTGCCCAACCAAACATTCTATCCCAACTATAACTTTACACTAATTTCAAAACTAAAATCAACTGGCGACATTTACGTGCTGAACTCGACGCCAATCATACCTTACAATATAAACAAACAATGAAGCTCAATAAAAATATTTAAAGACTTTAATATGTTTTTACTAATATTTTAAGAGTTTTAAGGCTTTAATATGTTTTAGAAATACTTTAAGCGTTTTTTTTTTTTTTTTTTTTCTTTTAAGAAACAGTCAAAGAGTCGTTCATTCGGAAACCATTTGGAATTTTTATTTTCTGAATGGCAACAGTTTTGGTTTGTTTTTATTTGGTATAGGGCAGTTCCTTGTTTGTAAACAAACATCTCAACTTTTATGAGTGGTTGGCAAAAAGGCTTGGGAAAAGCATAGCGATGGCGGATTACCAACGGAAAATCAATGGTGGGCGGGGCGCGGGAAATACGAGCGCGCTTTTTTTGCCAACCACCAGACGTCACGAGGAAATGCTCTATTGCGTTGCTTATAATCATGAAGTTACATAATTCTATTTATAGGTTCATGTTTATAATAGACAGTGATCCGTTATATTTAATTTAGACCTTTAAACATTACAATTGAATAGTTTTTCTAGGTTTTAGAAGAAATAAATAAGAATACGTGCGATACAAAACATATTATATGTATGTTTCCGTAAGTTGAACAAACGGAAAAAAAAATGGCTGCCAAAAGTTTCTATTTTGAAGCGGTCTAACCGGAATCGTTCATGACAGATGAGGGTCATTATTATTATTAATTATTTCTTAATTATATGGCTTATAATATGACGATTCTTTTTTATAGAAAACGGCACTCGTGCACGTGTTACGCGTTATTAGATGAAATATTCTATTTTCATGTTCAAATGAATTGATTTAACAGAATCTCATGCTTACACGATTGGAACAAGCGTTTGTGTAAAACTTTGACTCTAACACTATTTCATATCAGCGTTTTTTTTTTTTTTTTTTTTTTTTTTTTTTTTTTTTTTTTTCATTCTTTCTTTTCTTCTTCATTTCTTCTTTTTTTTATTTATTTTTATTAATTGTAGAAATTCTAATACTAAATAAAGTGAAGATTACTCTTCGAAGGCATGGGAACTCAAAAACATGAATCGCATCCACTATGCAGGACATATGTATATATTGTATATCCCGAAAGGGTTAGAAAGACAATAGCCGAATATAAACTAAAGAGCAATATATTATAAAAATAATATGTTACAAGAACCTATTATTAAAGGTAGTACACTGTAAAAAAATAACTATTACTAGCTGCAAGAAACTCTCTGTGATTGGAGAATATAATTATTTTCTCCAATCACAGAGAGTTTCTTGTAGCTGGTAATAGTTATTTTTTTTACAGTGTATGGAACGATGTAACCTATTACTGAAAAGTAGCTGTTTATCCCATCTCTACACTGTAAAAAAATAACTATTACCAGCTGCAAGAAACTCTCTGTGATTGGAGAAAATAATTATTTTCTTCCGGGCTGCCCGGATAGTTCGTGTCGATTTTGAAGGAAAATTGAAACGCAACACATTTTGCTCGTAGATAGTGAATTTTGATACTTTTAACATTTCTGCTATTTCACGTGTATAGTGTGGGTAATTTTCTATCAGAGTTTTAAACTGAGCTTCATCTGTGGTGGAGGGCCTACTCGGGCGTTCTTGATCTTGAAGGTTGAAAGTTGAAATCACCAGCTTTAAACCTAGCAAACCACTTCCGCACATTTATTTTAGCTATAGCCCCTTGGTCATAAACCGCACGCATTTTATTTGCCGCTTGTGTGACATTTTTGCCTTTTCGATAAACGAAAAGCATTAAATGCCTGTAATACACTTTGTTTGCTTCTATATTCAAAGACGTGTAAAACTGACAACAGTTAACGTATCGTAACCAAATTTTTTTCAAAATTGCCTGAAGTACCGACTTTTAGAATATGTACGCATGTCATTTGTTTTCAATCATTCTGATATATTCCGACCTGTTCTTATTCCATCTAACGAAAATCGACACGAACTTTAGGGTTGGTTGGTTAGTTGATTGGGTTTAACATCGCACTAATTATCTACAATGGGTAATTGGCGACGGTCTGAGACGCACCCATAAAGATGGCCCGAAGACATGCCATCACAATTTTGATCCTCCACACAAACATGCCGGACAGCCCAATAGAACAGTCATTAGACATTATCAAATCATTAATTACTGATTTAGTCTCCGGTAATTGAATAATAATTTCTAATCGGCATTTTTTTTTTCAGAAAAGATTTTACCTGTTAATATTTACATTATCATCGTTAATATCTATATTATCATTAGAAGTTATATTAGTGGCATTATCATTGGTGGATACTTGCAAACTAGAAGAATTTAATTCCCCTTTTATAATCTGACTCCTTTATTTTATTTTATTTTATTTTATTTTTTCTGACTTGAAACATTTTATAGCGCTAAAGTGAAGTTTTTCTTCATACCTACATAATTATTAGAAGAGTGTCATTTTATTCCATCATTCAATTTTTACTGTGCTCCAAAAATGTTTCTTTAATATGACATATAATTTTTGTGCCTCTAGCATCAACAAAAGAACTTTCTAAGCATAATTTTTGCTTGAAATAATAAAAGTAATATTTTATAATTTATTTTTATTACAATTTAAGTGCTTATAAAATACTTATTTAATTGCCTACAGAAGAATATTAAGATTTCAAACAATAAAATTTTGAATAATTCATTGAACATATTTATTTTACGTAGATGCCTCTTATCCGCGTTTGTAATGATCGATAGTTGGCGCTTTCTCAACTGCAGTTGTTAGTAAATATTGCCACGTGTAATAATTGCCACGTGTATTTATTATTGTGCTTTCTTGTTGTTCTATCATTGTTTCAGCGTGAAAGCTATCAGTGGTATGATAATTTCACCTTAGTCCACCAGAGGGCAAGCATTTCATTACAATCGCGGATACCATATCCGGCACGAACATGCCTGATGGAACGACCATGTGATATGCTGCCAGCTCTTCACCTCGAACAAAAATATCTGCGTGGAATGGTCTCCGCCAAAAATATTTTCAGAAAATTCAATTTACATTAAAATTCATAATTTTTGTTTAACCATTAAAAATGCAAATATATTCAGTTAATTACCCTCGATTAAAAAAAAAAAAAAAAAAAAAAAAATCTGGAGTGACTCCACTCGACTTTCCGAACATTGAGTAATTAACAGTTTTGTAGATAAAGTAAAGAAAGAGGAGTTGTTAAACAAACAAAAGAGAGAAAACCATAATAGAGTGTTTGAGTATTTTTCTCCATATATTACACGATGATTTTTTTAACACTACTGAACTTTGAGCCCATAAGATCATAATGATAAAGAATATTTCGTTGTGTCCCTGTAAAAAACCTATAAATGCTAGATTCACCAAAATGCTTATAGTTAGTGCAACAGTGATTTATAATATTCATATAAATTTTCAGCTCAGTTGAATAAAGCGTTTAGATGCTATCACACTTTTAAAATTTTGGTCCCATAGGCCATAATGATAAAGAATTTTTCTTTGTTTCCCTGTAAAGAAACTGTAAGTGCTAAATTCACCAAAATGTATACAGTTGGTGCAACTGTGACTTATAACATGTGTACAAATTTTTTGCTCAGATTAATAAAGCGTTTAGACGCTTTGTCCCCATAGGGCATAATGTTATATAATTTTGCCTGGTGTCCCTGTGAAAAAACTATAAGTGCCAGATTCACCAAAATCTATAGGGTTTGTACTATGGTGTCTTACAATATACGTACCAACTTTCAGCTTATTCGAACAAAGGGTTTAGACGCTAGCGTGTTCACTCACAGACATACACACATACATACACAGATACATTACATACACACATACATACACACACAGACATACATCATCATAAAAACAGTGGAAACTGACTCGGGGGACCTCGAAACACATAGAAACATCAAAATCTCCAATTCGGATTTTTGACATGATTACAATACTTTCCTGACTATAGTGTTCGGAAAGTAAAAATATATATATTCACGCGAAATTTTTATTAGTTTATAAGTAGAAATAATAACTAGCAAACCTGTGCGAAATTTTTGCACTTTCTTTTTTTCTTTTTTTTTTTTTTCTTTTTTTTTGAGAGTTGTATTTTTACACCAATTTCCCACCCAAATTAAATTCATCAGAAGCCAAATTATTATTTGTTTGTGTGGGATGATGAAACGCTGATGATAGTTAAATACGAATCATTCAAAACTAGTACGTTGTGGCCACCACATGACTTTCTTCTATATTTTCCTATACAAATTCACTCAGTAAAAATAATTTATTAAAATTATTATTTAAAAAAAAAATTACATTCCATGATAATGCAGACGATATCCATATTACAGAAGTAGTATAACTCTAAATATCCAAAAAAAGTCAATTTTATTCTCAATATTACATTTAAATATATATATATATATATATGTGTGTGTGTGTATATATATATGTGTGTGTGTGTGTGTGCGTGTGTGTGTGTGTGCGTGTGTGTGTCTGAAAATAATTGATAACTTTATTTTAAATTATCGCATATCGATGGTTCAACCATTCGTTTTGAAGGTATTGGCGAGCTCTTTTGAAAGATACCCATCATGAAAATTTACTCCCTTGAGGGGGGGGGGGCTTTCTTTCCCTGCGGGGGAGGACACTTTTTTTTCCCCAGTTGACTATCTCTATTGCAAATAATTATTTTTAATTTCATAATGATTATTAAAAAATAATTCTCTTTATGCACATTTATACAAAATTTTATCCTATACCACCATGATAAAATTTAGAAAAAGCGGGATGGCAAGCTGATGGACATTTTTTACCAAAAGTTGATAGGCACTAATTTATGTCAATGTGTAACCACATACCAATTTGTATGAAATTCTGTGCAGTAGTATCTGAATCGCCCCAAAATTTTTGCACACACACACACACAGACAGACAGACATTTTCTAAAAATGGTCAAATCGTATTCTACAGCTCTCAAAACGTGTAAATCTATCAAAAACCAGAGGACGAAAATTTTTACGAATCCAATATTTTCTTCTATTGAATATAGAAGAAAGTAAAATGGTTTCGAAATAAAATTCACGTTTGACAACCAAGTTTTCATAATTCTCCAGGCAGGGCAACTTTAGTATAAGACCCACTTGGCGACTTTTAAATTTTTGGCGCTATGTTGGTGATGCTTTTTATTTATTTACAAGTATGCAACCCCGTCAAAAATGACGGAAAGTGAAATCAGTGAACATAGTGAATCAACGAAGACTTTGCCTGCTTCGCTGGTCGCTATATTTAAAGTAAATTCTTTTATATCGCTTTATAAACAAAATTTAAATCATGAAATTGCTCAAAAGCTCGCTTCCTGTCCACGCTGCTTTCGGCAGCAACCCACTCATTCTCAGAGTCTCGGGTGCCTGTGACAATAACTTACCAGTGGGTTTCCATTTGGGTGCTTATCAGATGACAGTTTCGAAACGGACAGTATCAAAAAAAATTAAAGTAGCAATTTTATATTTAAACGCCAGTTACATATGAACAACACGATACGTGGTGTACATAATATTTTCTTTCACGTTATTTTCTACATTTATTTGATTTATTCGATCAACTATAAAACGACAACAATTTCACGCCAAATATAATATTACAGTATGCTATGATCGACTACATCTATCGCATGAGATATTTTTTGTGGTTGTAATAGTAGTTGAGTTAGGTAATACTCTTTAACTACATTTCTTGCGACCATGGAAGCCTCTGCGCAAAGGCGGATTCAACGAAAAATTAGGATAGACAAGCTTTTCGTTGAGAGAAAATAAGCGATAAGGGAATACCGAATGACTGGATGTTTACTAAATTCAAACCTGTTGGTCAACTTGAAAACCCACCAAGATTTTCGACTCATCACTGCTAGGCGTAGGAAACGGGGTTACACTATAGTAGTGTGTATATAGAAAAATAAATAATTAAATATGTAAATCTGAGGAACAACTATAGTATTTCCCCGCAGCTGAATTTGGCGATTTATTTTTGGCGATTGTGGCTAAATCATAAATCTGAAAATCATAAATCATATAGCATAAATGATAAAATCATAAGCTAAATCATAAATCATAAAATCATAAATCCAAAATAAATAGCATGCAGACTGCCATATTATATCGCAAACAGTTCAGAACGACATTGTTATCGTTTAAATCTGCGCCAACGAAAAATCGCCAAATTCAGCTGTGGGGAAATACTATAGTTATACCAAATACATAATTTATGTGATTATTTTTTCTCTTTCTTTCTTTTCTTTTTCCTTTCCTTTCCTTTATTTTCTGTTTTTCAATATTTTATGATTTATTTATATTTTTGATACGCTAACTTGGCTTAAAGTGGCTTTCACAAAAGGAGAGTTCTGGCGAAAAATATCCGATTTATTTCAGCATCAAAATTTTAAAATATTACCCAGGATTATCAATGAATTAGTTTCCATGCCAAGCGCGATTCATCCGTGCCAAAAACGTTTAAAGAAAACATAAAAAAAAAAAAAAATCTAAAATTGAAGTATATTAAATAAGGTTATGGTTGTTTTTTTACTTTCCGAACACTATCCGCGATTGTAATGAAATGCTCGCCCTCTGGTGGGCTAAGGTGAAATTATCATACCACTGGAAGCTTTCACGCTGAAACTATGATAGAACAACAAGAAAGAACAAAATACATACACGTGGATATTATATTTACTAACAACTGCAGTGTTGAGAAAGCGCCATCTATCGTTCATTACAAACGCGGATAGTGAGGAAAGTATTGTAATCATGTCAAAAATCCGAATTCGAGATTTTGATGTTTCTATACGTTTCGAGGTCCAACGAGTCCGTTTTCACTATTTTTGCGATGATGTATGTATGTGTGTGTGTATGTATGTGTGTATGTATGTGTGTATGTCTGTGAGTGAACACGCTAGCGTCTAAACGCTTTGTTCGAATAAGCTGAAAGTTGGTACGTATATTGTAAGTCACCATAGTACAAACCCTATTGATTTTGGTGAATCTAGCACTTATAGTTTTTTTTTTATAAAGACACAAAGAAAAGTTCTTTATCATTATGGCCTAAGGGACCAAAATCTTAAAAGTGCGATAGCATCTAAACGCCTTATTCAATTGAGCAAAAACTTTATACACATATTATAGGTCACAGATACTCAATCTGTATAGATTTTGGAGAATCTAGCATTTATAGTTTTTTTACAGGGACACAAAGAAAAATTCTTTGCCAAATTTTTAAAAGTGTGATAGCGTCTAAACGCCTTATTAATCTCAGCAAAGAATTTGTACACATGTTATAGGTCACATTTGAACCAACTGTATAGATTTTGGTGAATCTAGCACTAACAGTTTTTTTACAGGGACACAAAGAAAAATTCTTTATCTTTATGGCCTATGAGACCAGCGATAGCATCTAAACGCCTTATTCAATTGAACTGAAAATTTGTATGAATATTATAAATCACTGTTGCACTAACTATAAGGATTTTGGTGAATCTAGCATTTATAGATTTTTACAGGGACACAACGAAAAATTCTTTATCCTTATGATCTAAGGGCTCAAAGTTCAGTAGCGTTAAATAAAACCTTGTGTGATATATGGAGAAAAATACTCAAACACTCTGTTATGGTTTTCTCTTTTTTGTTTGTTTAGCAACACCTCTTTCTTTATTTTATCTACAAAACTGTTAGTTACTCAATGTTCGGAAAGTCGAGTGGAGTCACTCCAGATTTTTACTTTCCGAACACTATAGTGAGGAAAGTATTGTAATCATGTCAAAAATCCGAATTTGAGATTTTGATGTTTCTATACGTTTCAAGGTCCAATGAGTCCGTTTTCACTATTTTTGCGATCATGTATGTATGTGTGTGTGTATGTATGTGTGTATGTATGTGTGTATGTATGTGTGTATGTATGTGTGTATGTCTGTGAGTGAACACGCTAGCGTCTAAACGTTTTGTTCGAATAAGCTGAAATTTGGTACGTATATTGTAAGTCACCATAGTACGAACCCTATAGATTTTGGTGAATCTAGCACTTATAGTTTTTTTACAGGGACAAAAAGAAAAATTCTTTATCATTATGGCCTATGGGACCAAATTTTTGAAAGTGCGATAGCATCTAAACGCCTTATTCAATTGAGCTGAAAATTTATACACATATTATAAGTCGCAGATATTCAATCTGTATAGATTTTGGAGAATCTAGCACTTATAGTTTTTTTACAGGGACACAAAGAAAAGTTCTTTATCATTATGGAAATTTTTAAAATTGCGATAGCATCTAAACGCCTTTTTCAATTGAGCTGAAAATTTATATGAATATTATAAATCACTGTTGCACTAACTATAAGCATTTTGGTGAATCTAGCATTTATAGGTTTTTACAGGGACACAACGAAAAATTCTTTATCATTATGATCTATGGACTCAAAGTTCAGTAGCGTTAATTAAAACATCGTGTAGCATATGGAGAAAAAAACTCAAACACTCTATTATGGTTTTCTCTCTTTTGTTTGTTTAACGACTCCTCTTTCTTTACTTTATCTACAAAACTGCTAATTACTCAATGTTCGGAAAGTCGAGTGGAGTCACTCCAGAATTTTTTACTTCATTTTCATATTTTCATATGCATGAGCAAATTTAATCTATATAATATTTTTCTAACGTGCTCCAGTTACGATTAATTTTTTTTAGTAACGATACGATAGTGACTTAATAAAATATGCGAGAATAAAAAGTAATACATATGCGATATTTAAGCACGCGGACTCAGTTCAGAGATCTAATAAAAATTGACGACATTTGTACGATGAGATCATTTTATAGGAAAAAATGTATTTTTAAAGGTTGCAGTTTTACAGTCTTTGCAAGCTGTTGCGAAAATCGCTACTTCCACTTCAACTTTTTGTAATCCGATCGTCTGCGCCTGCGCGCACGAGAGGAATTGTGCGTTCGATAGCAAGGAAAAATGAACGTTCTAAGTTCACAAAATGTAAATATTGTGTATTGTTAGCGCGCGTTAAGTATTTATGTAATTTTATCAGTATTATGTCTTTAATAATTCATGATTGTGTATTTACCAGATAAAAATGTGTTGATTTAAAGAAAATGACTACTTAATGAGTGAAAGTTTCCACTTATTATTGAATTAAGAACGAATATTTCATCCCTCGAACAATATAGATGAAGGAAGGTAAGTTTTTCTTACCTTTTATCATTGAAATGAAACATAAATGATTCTATTTGTTTTTAATACGAATTTTTTGATTAGATGAAGATTTGTAGAATTAATTTTGTTGAATACTAATTTATTTAAAATTTAGTATATAGATATCGAATATAGGTATTCTTAAAGTTTGAATTCGATATTTATTGGCATCCTACTGTCGTGATCTGTTTACCTAGGATTAAAATGGAAAAATTAGCTAAAGAAAGAACACCTTTAAGAAGTGCACGAAGAAAGTTAAGAAGGACACGTATCGCTAATTTCTTAGAGAATAATTTAATAGAGGAAGATAAGAATATAGAAGAAATTGAAGTTTTATATGCTCAATTAAATGAAAAATGGGCAATGTTATGTCCAAAAGAAAAAGAAATATTGGATGTTCTTGTTAAAGATGATAAGTGTACACAAAATAATTATGATAAAGGGTATGAAGGCTTTAGTTCTTATGAAGAGAAATTTATTAAATTAAGAACAAAATTTGAAAAACTTTTGTAAAATTCTGAAATTGACAAAAGTTTTCAATCAAATGAAAATTTAATGAAACGAAAATTCAAACTTCCTGAAATAGAATTTAAATTGTTCGGGGGTGAAATAAAAGAATGGTTGCCATTCTGGGCACAATTTTGAAAAAATACACAACGATGAAGAAATACCAAATGAAGATAAATATCAGTATTTGTTACAAGCCACAATAAAAGGCTCAAGGGCACGGGAAATTGTTGAATCGTATCCCGCCACAAAAGATAGTTACAAAAATGTAATAGAATGTCTTAAAAGTCGTTTTGGGCGTACAGATATGTTAATTGAAGTTTATATACGAGAAGTTCTTGCGTTAATGATGAATAATGCTATAAGTAAAGGTCCAAAAATGCCACTTTTTAAATTGTATGATAAAATTGAAACATATTTACGGTCATTGAAAATGCTAGGTGTTTCAAGTGAAAATTATTCATCAATTTTATACCCGTTAATTGAATCTTGCTTACCTGTAGATATTTTAAAAATATGGGAAAGAAATTTGAGTTCGACCTTGAACTACGCAAAACAGGAAAATGATGATGAATTGAAATCGGGTAACAAATTAGATTGCTTGTTGAACTTTTTGCGGCATGAAATTGAAAGTGAAGAAAAGGTGAAACTTGCTCGTAGTGGATTTAATTTTGAAAATGTGAATAAAAGTACTTATCCGCCACCCGTTCGACGTGAAAGAATTATTCCTACCGCAGCTGAATTATATAATTCTTCTGACGTGAAAAAAGAAATGTGTATTTTTTGCAATAAATCACATGTAAGCAGTGAATGTAAAAATGCTGATAGTTTATCCTATGAGGATAAAAAGCAAATATTGATGAAAAAGGTGCTTGTTTTAAATGTTTAGCTGCAAAGAAACATTTATCCCGATTTTGCAAAGCAAAGATACCAGCCTGTGATTGCGGAAAATTTCATTTTAAGATAATGTGCCCTGGGAAAAGCGGTCAAGAACATCGAATTAAATTTCAGCAATTTGAAAATTTAAATGCTGAAAATAAGAAAGACACTGTTTTAGCAAATAAAACCAGTACTCGACAAGTTCTTTTGCAAACTCTGATTGTTCGTCTTAGAAAGGGAAATAAAATGAAATACATCAGGATATTATTTGATTCTGGCAGCAGCAAGTCCTATTTGTCAACTTTTGCATTAAATGAAATGGGATATGAATGCATAGGTAAAGAAGATTTGACACATAGCTTATTTGGTGGAGTAGAAACTGTGATACCCCATAAGAAATATTTAATCGGTCTGAGTGACTATAATGATAATTATCGTTGCAGTCTTGAAGTATTAAATCAAGACAAAATTTGTTCTGAAATACCAAAAATTCCCTATGGTTCATTTCTAAATGAAATTAAGCATAAAATTCATTTGTCTGACCTGAATTGTCGTGTTGATTTATTGTACGAATTTTCCCCGAATGAAATCCATGGCTTAATTGGAGCTGATGTCATTGGAAAACTATACACTGGAAATATAAAACCATTAAAATCTGGTTTAGTCTTAATAGAAACCCGCCTTGGGTGGACGCTAATGGGAAAAATCGGACAGAAAGTTTCAGATAGTACAAGTAGCGTCATGTCATTACATGTAAATGACACGAAAATTTCTGATTTATGGCGACTTGATGTGCTTGGGATTCTCCATCCAGGAGAGAAGAATAGCCGAAAGGAACTTGAAATAGCAGCCGAAGAGCATTTTAATAGAAGTATCAAACGTGACGCTGAAGGGAGATATGAAGTGAATCTCCCATGGATTCAAGGCCATCCTCCTTTACCCACTTGTAAAAATATTGCAGAACGAAGATTAAAAGGTTGTATAGATTCGCTCAAGAAAAAAGGGACATTAGAAGCTACGAAACAGTATTAACAGAATGGATTCAAGAAGGTGTTATAGAAGAAGCTAAAATTCTGGGTAATGATGAAAGTGAACATTATTTGCCCCACAGGGCCGTAATAAAAGAAAATTTTACTACCAGAGTTAGGCCTGTTTTTGATGGTTCTGCCAAAGAGAAAAATTCACTTTCAATCAATGATTGTTTAGAGAAAGGACCTAACACCGTCAAACTGATTCCAGCAATCTTGAATAAGTTTCGATTGAAGGAAATAGGAGTAATTGCTGATATCCGAAGAGCTTTCTTACAAATTGGACTTAGTAAGTGTGATAGGCCATTTCTGAAATTCTTATGGTGGGAGGAAGGTGATCCCACGAAACCTAAAGTTTTTCAACATCGTAGAGTTGTTTTTGGACTTTCTTGTTCACCATACCTACTCGGTGCTACTCTTCGATATCATCTGAAAAATGTTTCTGCTCATTTTGAAGAAACAGCTACCAAGTTGTTAGAATCATTTTATGTGGACAACTGTATCACCAGCGTTGAAAACTATGAAGACCTCGTGAAATTTGTCGAAGAATCCAAGTTAATTCTCAGTGATGCTAAATTTGAGCTTCGAGGGTGGGAGCACAATTTCCCCAGTCCATCAGAAGAAAGATGTATTCCAGTCCTGGGATTGAAATGGAACTTAAAGAATGATACCTTGTCTGTAGATTTACGAGATACTTTAGAAGATGATACCCCTGCAACGAAAAGGAAAATACTGAGTGCGGTACATAGAATATTTGATCCCCTTGGCTTCACATGTCCGGTTACCTTGGGGCCGAAGATTCTCCTGCAAGAGTGCTGGAAATTGAAAGTATCATGGGATGCAGAATTGCCTGAAAAAATTACCAAGAAGTTTGAGCAGTGGCGAAAAGAAGTTCCTAAATTGAAAGAAGTCGAAATCCCAAGATGCCTCACTCTGAATCATGAGGCACCAGAAAATTTAAGTTTACATATTTTCTGTGATGCAAGCAAGAGTGCATACGCTACCTGCATATTCTTAAGAAGTGAAACTGGAAGTTCAGTGTCTTGTAAACTTGTACAGGCTAGAAGCAGAGTTGCTCCTATGAAAACTACTTCTATTCCAAGATTGGAACTCCTTGCCTGCTGCATAGGAGCGACATTAGCTGAGACTGTGGTGAACGATCTCCGAATAAAGAATATCTCAAAATTTTTCTGGTCCGACTCCGCAAATGCACTATATTGGATAAAGGGAAGTGAAAACTGGGCGCCTTTCGTTTTTAACAGAGTTAAAGAAATTAGATCTCTGGCAGAGCCTGAAAATTGGCACCACGTACCAGGGTCTTTCAATGCAGCAGATTTACCATCTCGCGGCTGCAGTGTTCAAACATTGATTAAATCCAAGTGGTGGGAAGGTGTGCAATGGTTGAGGAAGCCAAGACAAGAATGGCCGAGATCTAATGCCCTTCCTGACTTTGATATAGTGTACTCCGAGAAGAAAAAAACAGTAATTAGTGCTACAAATCATGAAGATTCAAGTGAGAAGCTTTATAACCGTATTTCGTCTTACAATAAATTGTTGAGAATCACTGCTTGGATTTACAGATTTTTTAATAATTGTAAAGTTGAACCTTCACATCGAATTTTTGGATTCTTAACTTCAGAAGATATAAATGATGCTGAAACTGTTATGTGGAAAAATGTACAAAAAGAATCATTCTCGGGTCCTGAAGATAAACGCCTGAAATCCCTTAACTTCTTTATGGATACGAATGAACTTATGAAAATGAAGACTAGAATCATCATGAGAGAAGATACACAAAGTTTCCGATAGCCGATAATATTGCCATCCAATCATCCAGTGGTAGAAAAACTCATCCGAACCAGACATTAAATTTGAATCATGCTGGTGTCCAGATCCTCATGAATAATTTAAGAGAAGATTTTTGGATTTTAAAGTATCGGAAGACAGTAAGAAAAGTTATCAGAAATTGTGTACGCTGCAAAAGATATGATGCTAGACCAAAGCCCATCATAGAAGCACCTCTCCCAGTTGACAGAATAAAGGAAGCAGCAGTGTTTGAGGTCATAGGAATTGATTATGCCGGTCCTCTAATTCTTCGAGGAGGTCAAAAAGTCTGGATAGTCATCTTCACTTGTGCCGTCTACCGAGCCTTGCATTTAGAGATAGCTAATTCCATGTCGACTGAAAATTTTCTACAGGCTCTCCGAAGATTCATAGCTCGAAGAGGAAGACCCACAATAATTTACTGTGATAATGGCTCAAATTTCGTTGGTGCGGAAAATTTACTTAAGAAAATCAATTGGGATACCATTTCTCAATACAGTGAAGCTCAGAAGATCATTTGGAATTTCAACCCTCCATCTGCACCGTGGTGGGGTGGGTGGTGGGAACGTTTGATTGGTATAATCAAGGGAATTCTTCGAAAAATCTTAGGAAGAAGTTCGTTGAATTTAGAAGAAATGAATACCGTTATTTGTGATACTGAAGGCATTGATAACCAACGTCCTTTAACTTACCTCTCCGAAGATGTTAATGATCTAACTCCACTTACTCCTGCTATGCTTTTACGGGATATTAAAGAATCAGGCATTCCCGATCTTGATGTCTTAGATTCATCATCTCTCAATAAAAGATATGCCTATAGACAGCGAATAAAAGAAGATTTACGAAAAAGGTTTTGAATTGAATATTTTGGGGCATTTAAGGCAATCTTCGAAATTTACTAAAAATCAACGACCTATCCAAATTGGTGATATCGTTATAGTATCCAGTGAAAACATCAAGAAAATTGACTGGCCTCTCGGTAAAGTTATTGAACTCTGTCCATCTAAAGATGGCCATGTTCGACTAGTAAAAGTGAAAATGAAAGGTGGTGAATTTTTCCGTCCAGTGCTTAGATTAATTCCTCTAGAAGTAACTCCTAAAAGTTGTGCAGATTTACTTTTTTCATCACGAATATCTAAGTCGAATATCCAACCTCCTGAAAAGAACTTTGTTCCAATGACTGTTCCAACTGAATCTGTTCCAGTGACTGTTCCAACTGAATCTGTTCCAGTGACTCCTCCAACTGAGTCTGTTCCAGTGACTGAACCTACTGAGCCAGTTGAAAAAAGTTCTGTAAAGGACATTCCTATAAAGACTGTTCCACTTGAAAAACGATCCAAATAGGACGTTTGTTAAAGCCAAAAGTGAAGTTTGAGTTTCTCTAAAAATCCTCAAAACTCAAAGGTGGGAGTGTGTTGCGAAAATCGCTACTTCCACTTCAACTTTTTGTAATCCGATCGTCTGCGCCTGCGCGCATGAGAGGAATTGTGCGTTCGATAGCAAGGAAAAAAGAACGTTCTAAGTTCACAAAATGTAAATATTGTGTATTGTTAGCGCGCGTTAAGTATTTATGTAATTTTATCAGTATTATGTCTTTAATAGTTTGTGATTGTGTATTTACCAGATAAAAATGTGTTGATTTAAAGAAAATGACTACTTAATGAGTGAAAGTTTCCACTTATTATTGAATTAAGAACGAATATTTCATCCCTCGAACAATATAGATGAAGGAAGGTAAGTTTTTCTTACCTTTTATTATTGAAATGAAACATAAATGATTCTATTTGTTTTTAATATGAATTTTTTGATTAGATGAAGATTTGTAGAATCAATTTTGTTGAATACTAATTTATTTAAAATTTAGTATATAGATATCGAATATAGGTATTCTTAAAGTTTGAATTCGATACAAGCGTCATTTTAAATCTAGCAGTATTTTAATGATATAATCCCCATGGGAACTTTTGTCTTAAATTGACTAAAAATCGCATTAATAAAAAGTATAATCAAAATAGGTACTAAATTTTTTTAACACAAAATTATGCAAAAATAAATTAATTAATTAATAAAAATATATCGCCAACATGACGACAAAAATATAAAAATCGCCTTGAGGGTCTTATACTAAATCTGTCCTGCCTCACGAAGTATGAAAATTAGATCGTTAAACATGCATTTTATTTTTAAGTCTTTCGTGAATGATATTGGTTTAATTATCATTAGCATTTAATCGCACAAATTAAAATTGGGTGGAAAATTTAGCTTAAGGTTTATGAGTTTCAAATTTTAAAGGTAAATAAGAAAAGAAATAAGGTGCGAAAGTTTCGCATGGGTTTGCTATTATTTTATATTTTTTTTTTTTTTCGCGTGAAAGCATAAAAAATTTATGCTAAAAAATAAATAAATAAATGACTGGTAAATTTTTTTGGTAACAATTATAAATTTAAATGTCCAAATTTAAAGCAATCGCCAAGTTATTATTTTCATATTTTAATTAATTTTAAAAAATCTAATCAAAACTTCGTTACAAATAAGGTACCAAATAAAAGGGTCTTTTTTTCTTAATCCATCGGACTAAACAGCTTATCGATCGGACAATTAGATTTTTACTTTCTTCTATATTCAATAGAAGAAAGTATTGGATTCGAAAAAAATTTCGACCTTGGGTTTTTGATGGATTTACACGTTTTGAGAGCTGTAGAACACGATTTGATCATTTTTAGAAAATGTCTGTCTGTCTGTCTGTGTGTGTGTGACAAAATTTTGTGGTAACTGTATCTCAGAAACTAATGAACAGAATTTCATACAAATTGGTATGTAGTTGCACCTTGACATGAACTAGTGCCTATCAACTTTTGGTAAAAATTGTCTAACAGGTTGCATTGCCATCCCGCTTTTTCTAACTTTTTAACATGGTGATATAGGACAAAATTTTGTATAAATGTGCATAAAGAGAATTATTTTTTAGTAATCATTATGAAATTTACAAGAATTATTTATAATAGAGATAGTCAACTGGGAAAATTTTTTTGTATGTGCAGGAGCCTCGCCACCCCCCCCCCCCCCCCCGAGGGGAATTCCCCCCTCGAGGGGTAGTAAATTTTCAAGATGGGCATCTTTCGAAAGATCTCGTCAATACCTTTAAAACGAATGGTTGAACTATCAATCTGTGATAATTTAAAACAAAGTTATAGATTTTTTTACTTTTAACGAAAAAAAACTTAGAAATAAAATCGTTTTTTTTTTTTTTTTTTTTTTTTACGAAATTTAACCAAATTTCGTATTTAGTTGGCCCTTTAGATAAACTGGTGCTGATTAGATTTGGGGATCAATCGCTCAACAGGTAGCGCAGTGATCGTATTTTTTCTAAACTTTTAACATGGCAGTATAGGACAAAATTTCGTAGAAATGTACATAATGAGAGTTATTCTTAACCTGTGATTGTAAAATTCATATGAATTATTGATAATAGTAGTAGTTAATTAGGAAAAAAAATTGTGCATGTGGGGGCATATTTTCAAGATGGGTATCTTTCGAAAGGTCTCGTCAATACTTTTAAAACGAATGGTTGAACTATAAATATGTGATAATTTAAAACAAAGTTATTGGTTTTATTTACTTTTAACGAAAAAAAAAACGGGAAAAAAATCGTAATTTTTTTTTCTTTTACTTCCTTCTATATTCATTAGAAATTAAGTAGAAGTATTGGATTCGTAAAAATTTTCGACCTCAGGTTTTTGTTGGATTTACACGTTTTGAGAGCTGTAGAACACGATTTGACCATTTTTAGAAAATGTCTCTCTGTCTGTCAGTCTGTGTATGTGACAAAATTTTGTGGCAACTGTCTCAGGAACAACTGTGTGTGGCAACTGTATCTCAGGCAACTGTATCACAGAATTTCATACAAATTGGTATGTAGTTGCATCTTGACATAAATTAGCGCCTATCAACTTCTGGTAAAAATTGTCTTACAGGCTGCGTTGCCATCCCGCTTTTTCTAAATTTTTAACATGGTGGTATAGGACAAAATTTTGTATAAATGTGCTTAAAGCGAATTAGTTTTTAATAATCATTATGAAATTTACAAGAATTATTTATAATAGAGATAGTCAACTGGAAAATTTTTTTGTATGTGTGAACCTCGGCTCCCCCACCCCCCCCCCCGGGAGGGAAGGCCCCCCCTCGAGGGGAGTAAATTTTCATGATGGGTATCTTTCAAAAGAGCTTTTCAGTACCTTTGAAACGAATGATTGAACCATAGATCTGCGATAATTTAAAATGAAGTTATCGATTTTTTTTAATGTAATATTGACAATAAAATTGACTTTTTTTTTTATATTTAGTGTTATACTACTTCTCTAATATGGAAATCGTCTGCATTATCATGGAAGATATTTTTTTTAAAATAATAATTTTAATAAATTATTTTTACTGAATGAATTTGTATAGGGAAATATAGAAGAAAGTCATGTGGTGGCCACAACATACTAGTTTGAAATTAACTAAAGTATGGAAATTAGGTCACAACTTGCTATATAGATGAGTACGAGCCGGAATCGTCATCTCTCTTGCACACTATGTATAGAAAGGTACTTAGCAAGCATTATAAAAGTAATATAATACTGTTATAATTAACACATGGTGTTATAATATAATAATGTTATAATTAACAGTCCTCATATTTCGGTACATACACATGCACGTCATTACACCTAAATAATTTTTTATACTCCCCCTCTCTTTTAATAAGCTAAGTTAGGCACACCTATAATATAATACAAAATTATTATTATTTAAGGCATGAATTTATTATTTAAGGCATGGTGATCTATTAATTAAATTAAATTAAATTACTCACAATTTTTGCCTTTAACCATCTTTCTGATTAAATAAATTTACCTTTGAACTTAATAAAAATATATTGTATGATCATACTTTTATATATCGATTAAATGACTCTCGGCTATTAAGGGAAATAATTTATCACAATTAGGTCTATGAAGTAAAAGAATGCCTGAATACGATAACTATGTTTAAACACCTCTAATTGAAAATATGTCGTTTTTTCCAACTTAAGCTTCCGATAGATGTTAAAAGTGTTTAAGACCTTTACGTAAAAGTGTTTTCTTGACCTTACAAAGTAAAAGAACAAAGTTACCATCACTATTACAGGTTTTTTTTTTTTTTTTCCACATTCAGGGAGAATCGGGAGAATAGGATAAAGAATAATGAGTATAAAAATAGAAAATTCGCTTAGAGAAAACTTTTAAAATGCGACGAAATGTTTCGCGGATCGGTCTCAAATTGTAAAAGTTTCATTATGTTGCATTTGAATACGATCCTTGCATTCAGATTGTCAGTAAAAGAACATTGTCGCACGCGTTTGGGTTATCATATTTGCCACATTGACTCTATATTTATTACTTAGTGACTGACAATGGAAGTGTGAATTAGTAAAATCGCTATTGAAACCAAACCAACCTTAAATTAAAGAGCATGGTCGAAAACATTGGGTACCGTACAAATTTGCTGCAACAACTCCCATGGGGGAGAGATATGCCCTCTAGTAGTTTTAGTTATTCATATAAAAGCCAACAAAACCACACAGCATAGTGTGAACAGATGGTGCAGTGCTAACGTGCTTGATTTCGGATATACAGGTCGTGGGATCGAGTCCCCGCAAGGGCATTTTGTATTTTATTTTTTTATTTCAACTGAAATATTTATTTTTGACATTTTTAATTAAATTAAATCATTATTTTAAGAGAAAATATTAATTATACTAGCTGTTAACCGCGACTTCGTTCACGTGGAAATTTTGATGTGTATGTGTGGGAACTGACGGTTTGATCATAATATGTAATGAAATGAAACCTTATCATTGTGGTGCTGTGCAAAACAGAGTCTGATAAAGTACACTCAAAAAAATTTGTAACTCATTGAAAGCCAAAATAAAATGCCAAAAATAAATAAATAAAAAGTTATCGCCAACATGGCGATAAAAATTTAAAATTCGTCCATAGGGATTCTGTACTAAAACAGTACTGCGTTGTGGAAGTATAAAAACTGGGTCGTCAATTATGAATTTTATTTCGAAACCTTTCTTTGTATGATTTTAGTTCACTATTGCACAATATTAATCTGGTTCTAATAATAATTTGGTGACTGGTTAATTAAAATTTTAACTATGTGGTGAAATTCATATAATATTTATGAGTTTCAAATTTTTATTTATTTCTTTTTTTTTTTTTTTTTTTACAAATAAATGATTTTTTTTTTCATTTCCCGGCGAATTGTTGAATAATATTTTAGTTCTTAAACAATTTTGGAAGGCTTTGCCCGCTTCGCTGGCAAACTCTTTTCTATATGCTTTATGAAAAAAAAAAAAAAAAAAAAAAAAAACTGAAATCGGTCAAAAGCTTGCTTTGGGTTCCCACTGCCTTAGGCAGCGCCTTGTTCGTCCTTGCGATCTCCGGTGCCTGTCCCTATTGCCTGCGACAATGGCTTACCCGTGGGCTTCTATTTGGTTGCTTATCATACATAACAGTTTCGATACGGACAGTATCGAAAAATTTGAAGTAGCTCTTTTATATCTGAATCCCGGTTACATATGAACAACATTATATGTGATGTACATAATATTTGCTCTCAAGTTATTTCCTATATTTATTTGATTTAATCAATCAACCATAGAATGACAGCAATTTCAAGCCACATATAATATTACAATATGCTATGATCGGCAACTTCTATCGCATGAGACAATTATTTTGTGGTTATATATACTTCATGCTTAGTTAATAGTAGTTGGTATATAGAAAAATAAATAAATTAGTATGTAAACTTGATCATGGTACAGCCTTAATGCCCTTGGCGACTTTTAAATTTTTGTTGCCGTTTTAGACCAAAATATAATTTATGCGATTATTGTTCCTATACGCAAGCGAAGTGTGATGTCACTGACCGTCCGTGGATGCAAGAAAATGATTTCCTATGTCAATCGCCCATTGGATTTTTTGTAAAAAATGATTAAAAATCGAAGAAAATTATTTCCCGATTTTAGTTATCATGTGCATGTGTTAGATTGAGTTATTTTGCTGTCAAATTGACAAAATTTTAATTTTAAATTTCAAAACTCTGTCGTTCTTGGCGCTTATTGTATTTGGTGATCAAAAACGTAATACGAAAATATGCATGCCAGATGTACATTTTCGTAATATGCATTGTACGAAATATTGTTTCATATTATTCATTACTCTCTTAATATAAGTTGTTAAAATAACCATGATTTTTGAAAGGAATTAAATTATGTTCGCCAAATAATTTGTCGATATTTTTTTTTTCTGCTAAGGAGGACCGATAGCAAATCTATTCCGCTACAACATATTAGTATCTTATATCAGATACTTTATTTAGACATTTGAAAACAAATTTGACTTCAAATTATGATAGAATATTTATCATTTCCCTTTTAATCAGTATATTAGTTGGATATTTATTGTGTTGATATCATCCTTTGAAATTAAATGTTTGTGTTTTCAATCGAATATGGAAGTTTGCCTTTTTTTTTTTTTTTTTTTTTCTAGAGTTTTGAAATTAAAAATTCAAATTTTGTCAATTTTACAACAAAAATAACTTAATCTAACTAATACATATCTATACCTAAATATGCGGATTAAAATCGGGAAATATTTTTCCTCGATTTTTAATAATTTTTTACAAAAAATCCAATGGGCGTTTAACATAGGAAATATTTTTCTTGCATCCACGAACGGCCAGTGACGTCATCACTTCGCTTGCGTATTTCTTTCTATCTTTTCCTTGGCGAAAAATGTCCGATCTACTTCAACATCAAAATTATAAAAAATTGTCAAGAATTATCAATAAGAAAATACCTTTACCATCAACGAGATATATAAATTAGAGTGCTGATTCAATGGATGAAGGATTAACTTTCCGTGGTTCAAGATGAATCACGTGATATTCTCGAATAGGTTGCTGTGTTTGGCCCTTTATCGCTATTTTGGCATTTAAAATATCAGTTCGACGAATTATCATTATTATTAGGTAACATGACAGTCCTATGACCGAAATAAATTGCTTTTAAAATAATTTTACACGTATTTCACATTTTAATAAATAATAAAATACCTTTCTTTTCATCGTTTCTCAACAAACTTTAAAAGTGTTTATAAAACAAAATTTAAACTTTTAAAGAGCTAAATTTAACAACAAATAATAATTTTTCAACTATTTTTAAGCATTTTAACGGTTAAAGTTCAACTACACGAAATAAAAAAGAAGTAAAATCAAAATCAAAATGGTTTAGAACAAAAGAATATTAAACTACGTAAAGTAAACAAAAACATTGAAACCGTTGCCATAGAAATGTACTGAAAATGAGCTGTTACCAAGGAAACCACCGAATACGCATGTGCAAGGAAAGCATGTCACATGACTCATCTTGGACCTTCTCAAGGGTTACCATTTATCACTCTACTTTATATATCTCGTTGTTTACAATAATGCTGAATAGGGCAGTTCCTTGTTTGTAAACAAACATCTCAACTTTTATGAGTGGTTGGCAAAAAGGCTTGGGAAAAGCATAGCGATGGCGGATTACCAACGGAAAATCAATGGTGGGCGGGGCGCGGGAAAGTCGAGCGCGCTTTTTTGCCAACCACCAGACGTCACGAGGAAATGCTCTATTAACTTTTATGCCAAGCGTGTCTCATCCGCCATACTAAAAAAAAAAAAAAAAAAAAAAAAAATCTGAAGTTGAGGTATATAAAAAAAATGCTGTGAAATAAAATTCAGAAAAAATATGTTAGATTTGTAATATTACTATTTTATTTTAAAATTATAATGTGTCATTTTCTCATCGACCAATTTAACATTTAGTAATTTCTTATTTTTCGCATGAAAGCATGAAAGCATATTTCATTTTATGCTGAAAACAATAAATAAATATATCTCGTAAACTTTTTTTGGCAACAATTAAAAATTTAAATGGCTTATATTAAGTCAATATAAGTCAATAAGATTATTATTTTCATATTTTAATTAATTTTAAAGATTTTTTCAATTTTTTTTTTTTTTTTTTTTTTTTTTCCCCCTAAACCATCCCTGACCTATAAGGAAAAAAAACAAAAAAAGAATGATCGAAATCGGTTAAGCCATTTACGATTTTATAAATAACATACAGACAAACATTCATTTTTATATATCTGTATATATATATAAATTACGTGTCACGATGTTTGTCCGGGGTAAACTCCTAAACTAAGGAACCGATTTTAATGAAATTTTGCACACTGTGTGCAGTTTGGTCCAACTTGAGAGATAGGATAGTTTTTATCTCAATGTATTGTCACAATATTGTTTTATTGCAATTATTTGTTAATTATAGACCTTTATTAAAGTTGCTCCAAAATATCTGTGAGTTCCATTAATTTAATTGTTGCCAAAAAAAAAAAAAAAAAAAAAAAAAACGAGTTAATTTTCTTTCGACATAAAAATAAATACATTTAATCAAACGTGAACGTTAAAAAATTATAAAAAGTTAAATTATGCATCTCACGAAAATTGAAGTCATATACAATTTAAAGATTTTATACACATTGATAAAGTGCTAGTGTAGTTCTATCATAGATATAGTAATATATATAGATCTCTCATCCCCATGTTATCGTACAAAGATTTTTGATGCCGAAAAAAAAAAATAATAATAAAAGCTTTGGAAACAGCCATTAAGTGGTATTGAAAAAGAAAAAAGAAAAAAGAAAAAAGAAAAGAAAAGAAAGAAAGAAATAAGAATTTGAAACTGTATCTGGAGTCTTCCATTCCCCTTTAGCAAATAAATTAATCATAAATTTTATTTGCTAAAACATTAGTATGTATTCCCGTATGTATTCACTCGGGGAAAGACGGCCATATTTTGGTAAAAACATCGTCTTTTCCCAAATGAAAAGGAATAACTTTTTTCTCCCCAATGATCACTCTATTCTCTATATGCTATACTATATCTATGAGTTCTATACGCAAGCGAAGTGTGACTCACTGACCGTCTGTGCAGCCAAGAAAAAGATTTCCTATGTTAATTGCCCGCTGGATTTTTTGTAAGAAATTATTAAAAATCGAGGAAATTTTTTTCCCGATTTTAATCCTTATATTTGGGTATAGATATGTATTAGTTATCGCGGATGTTAGATTGAATTATTTTGCTGTCAAATTGACAAAATTTTAATTTTAAATTTCAAAACTCTGTCGCCCTTGGCTTTTTTTTAATTATTATTATTATTTGGCGATCAAAAGCGTAACACGAAAATATACATGCCAGATGTATGCATTGTACGAAATGTAATATGTATTATTCATTGTACGTATGTATGACATGTAATATGTATTGTACGAAATATTGTTTCATATTATTCATTACTCTTTTAATATAAGTTGTTAAAATAACCATGATTTTTGAAAGGAATTAAATATTTTCGCCAGATAATTTGGCGATATTCTTTTTTTTTTCGGCAAGGATGACAGAAATGAAATCTATTCCGCTGCAAAATATTAGTATCTTACATCAGATATTTTATTTAGACATTTGAAAACAAATTTGACTTCTAACTATGATAGAATATTTATCATTTTCCTTTTAATTAGTATATTATTAGTATATTAAAATTTAAAAGCATGGTATGTAAAAAGTTTTTTTTTTTTTTTTAATCTTATAATTATTCTTATCTTAATCCTCAATGTTTCCCATCTTTATTAACTTGAATTTACCATTAAAATTTTAACATACTCAAAAACTTCTCATCACTTCGTTAAAATACAGTAAACTTTTCCAAAATCTTTTTCTATTTAAAATGATACATGTATTTACTTTAAATGTCCAATATTTCATAAGATTTCCAATTTTAAAGTTTTAAAATATTTATCAAATTTACTTATTTTTCTGGTTTAGCCTTATTGTTTTCCTTTTTATAACTACAGCTGTAGCCCTCTTTAAATTATTTAAAATGATGAGGTCATTTTATAGTAAAATTATCCATTATAGCATATATTATATTTCACTCCTCCATAAAAATTGATTTTAAAATCGTCTGTTTCTTTTATACTTTTATTTTAATAGAATTTTAATAGAATTTAATTTATATATTAGTCATTTTAGCAATTTTATCCAAAGTAGCATTAGAAATAATATATATCACTTCTCCATTAAAATTTATAGGACCCTACAATGAAATTAATTTGTGCTTAATATCAACACTACGAAAATTTTTATCAATCGCTTCCAAATTTTGACCTAAGTTTCAAATCTCAACCCTGTGGGTTTTTACATCGGCTACAACGTTTTCGTCTTTGTTCGTAAATAATAATTTGACTGTACTAAATAGTTTACAGCCGTACAATTCTACGTATAACTTAGTCACAGCAACGCGTGGCCGGGTCTGCTAGTATAGTATAGATTAAAACAAGATTTTTTTTTTCTTTCTTTCTTTCTTTTTTTTTTTTTTTTTTTTTTTTTTTTCAAGCGCGGACAATTTAATATTTTTATTTTTTATTTTTAACCAATTTATTTATTTATTTATTAAATTTAAAGAAATTAATAATTTAACGGGAAATACTTTCATGTTATATTTAGGTAAGATTTTGTTAATGGTTACATTCAGATAAAATTTTTTTAATGATTGTTTTATATAAATTATTAATTACTATTTTTTAACGACGACATTAATAGAAAGAGTTAATCATCTGCTCTCAATTGTATTATTTATTCAAGCAATTTTTTGCATGAAAAATCCTGAATGATGAACAGCTGTTACTTAACTATTCGACGTCGCATTTAACTTTTATTTCAAATATTTCATTAAACAACTGTCAAATTTAGTGGTGTCGGAAGAACTGACACTAATATTGAAGACAAAGACAAATTTTCTCAAAATGTTTTTTGCTAATTTATAATTAATTTACATCTAAAAATATTCAAAATCTGGGTAAATATGAATTTTACAAATTAAGTAATCTCGACAAAAAGCCAAATATTTGACAAAATTTCGTGATGAACAATAACTGACGGTGAACAAAATTGAAATTCAAATAACTGTGATCAATCTTTTTATATTTCTTGTTCTAATTGTGGAAAATACTTATGGTTTCATGATTTTTCTACTTTTAATCATAATTGCTATAAATTAGAAACTATATTCGTAGCTTTAAACATGGTTTTCCTTTTTATAAATAAAAAAATAAAATAAATGCATTTCTTAAATTCATTCTCAATACTTTATTGATTGGAATACTCAAAATAAAAAAAATAAAAAAAATAAAAAAATCTTAATGTAATAAATATTTTCTCTTTAATAATTTAATTTAATTAAAAACGTATAGGAAAAAAATCGAAAAAATTACAAAACGCCCTTGCTGGGACTCGATCCCATGACCTCCGTACCCGAAGTCAAGCATGCTAGCACTGTACCATCTGTTCACACTACGCTGTGTGTTTTGTTGGCTTTTATAGAAATAACTAAAACTAAAAAAGGGCATACCTTACCCCCATGGGAGTTGTTGCAGCAAATTTGTACGGTACCCAGTGTTTTCGACCATGCTCTTTAATTTAAGGCTGGTTTCGTTTCAATAGCAATTTTACTAATTCACACTTCCCTTGTTAGTCTAAATGGGATTTACTGGAAGGGTCATCTTATACGATTGATAAAAACAGAAAAATAAAAATTATGATAAATTATATAACACTTGTTAATTGAAGGTCGCCATATCTATTAAAATCTATAATAAAATTGGCTTTAGAATAATGTCTGTATCTCCTGCTGCACTGGAAATTAAAAATAAATAAAAATAAACAAAGTTTTGTCATAAATTAATAACTCTCACAGTTCTAATACTTAAAATGTACTTCTCCTCTACATTTTTTCCTTTGACACATTAAGCATTCCTAGCATTTTTAAGTAATGAACTATTTCATGTAGCATAATTTGTAAAATATTTCAAAAAATGCATGAGAAAAAAAAAATTATTTCTTTCAATTCAAGGTCACAAAACTCTAAATATTATTATTCTGCAAGCAACAAGCAAGATTGGAAAGAGATTACGTTCTGCCATTCTGCCCACCTCTCAGAAATTATTTTTAAAAACCTTGTTTGATGCGTGTGCCAACATCAAGAATCTTTAAAAAGCCAAACCATCATTTTTCTTTCTAGACCAAAACAATGGTATATAGAAATTTTTACGCCAACCTATTTCCGTCGCAAACACTGATATTCTAAAAATCATAATTCAATCTGTTCTGAAAGAACTATTTTTTTTATTAGCATATTCTTTCTGGGCTCCATTTTGTGGTGGGGAATTTCCAAGAGCTTTATCTGAATGCCAAGGCCACCAACGCCTCAACTTTAACCTTTGCTTATGCAATGCAATTAACAATGCTGAATTCAAACTGAAGCAGAGCGTTTTTAATCAGATGAATATATTTTAATAAAAGTTTGAAAAAAAAAATGTGTTAACATTGTAGAAAAAATCGCTTAGAGTGAAGTTATTCAAGGGTTGCCAGCTGAATACTACAATTTTATTTTTTAACACCACTAATTCTGTAAAATATCAATCTATTGGTTTAATCAAAAATTTTCTAATTTTAAAAATTTACAATCACGTTGAAAATTGTTAATGGCTAGGGTTTGTCTCACTGTCCGTCTGACCGTGCTCTAACTCCAATAAATATTCATGGAATTCCTTGAATCTGATATATATGTAAAATAACAAAATTTGTCTTTTAAATTGCACCAAACACATTTTTTTTTTTTTTTTTTTTTTTTTTTTTATCATTAGAAATTTTTTGGATGCATCGTGATTTAAGAACTTACTATATTATGTTCAAGATTCTGTTGACATTCTATTTTTTTTTATTTTTTAAACATATAAACTTGTTACGCTGCAAACTTTTCCTAATCTAGATAGTAAAGAAATATCGGTTTAAAGAAATTGGTCAGAATTATTTATAAATAACAAATTTAAATTGTCAAATTATATAATTATGGACATATTAATTCTCCATAGAAGAAAACCGTAAAATATTCATAAATCACATTAGGTCAGGCGAAAAAGTTAGAAGAGTACTACAGGGTGTTTATAAAGTCCCGGACCCATTTTCATGTTTAATAACTCATAAAATAATGAAGATATAAACAAACTTATGGCATTTATTGATGGAATAACTCATATATTTTCCTTCAAGGTTTGAATATCTTTACTTTTGTAAATATCGTTTGCGCGTGTGGTTAATTTCAGATAATTTCATTTTCCAGTCGAAATATCTGTACTTTTCTAAATATCGTCTGCTTATTAATAGCATTTTTCTCTCTTTTGTTTTTGGCAACTATTGCAATGTTATGTTTACTTTTGATGTGTTTGTTCTATGTAGTACTTTTGTATGTGAGGCACAAAGGGATTCCCCAAAGGTTAATGTGTGGTGTGGACTAATGCACGACCGAGTCATTGGGCCTTTCTTTTTTACAGAAAAGACGGTCTCATCAGTCGTATACTTAGACATGTTGGAAAACTTCGTATTTCCACAACTAGAAGAGCTTCAGCCACATGTCTTTTTGCAACAAAATGGTGCACCACCTCATTGGGGTACCATCGTTCGTAGTTCTTTGAATGACCATTTTCCACTTTCCAGGAAGATGGATTGGGCGAGGAGGTCCAATTCCTTGGCCACCCAGATCACCTGATATAACGCCGCTGGACTTTTTCCTTTGGGGATTTGTAAAGGACAATGTTTACAGGAGGAGAGTGTCGAACATTGATGACCTAAAAGTCAGAATTACAACCGCAATAGCCTCTGTGGATGCCGACATGCTTGACGCTACCTGGCGTGAAATTGACTATCGACTTGATATTCTCCGTGCGACGAAGGGGGCACACGTGGAAGTTCATTGACAAGGGTCATGAAACTTTTTGAGTCTATCTAACCATTTATGTTATTAATTTTAATCTATCTTTATTATTTTATGAGTTATTAAACATCAAAATGGGCCCGGGACTTTATAAACACCCTGTATAAAAACTTATAAGCTAGGTCTTCTGTGATTTTACCTGTATCGTCTTTGACAAATGAGCAATGGAGTGAGTGATTAGGTGGACTTTACGTCCCACTAGTGCTACTCTATGAGAAATTGTCGATGGTCTGTCACACACCCCAAAGAGTGGTCCAGAGACATGCCATCACAACTTTGATCCTGCACGGAGGGGATGGCTCTCCAGCTTCGGCGGCCCCCAGAGGTATAATTTGGAAGAGAACAAATGAGCAATGGAACTTATATCTAAAGACATTGAACTTCCTATCATAAATTTATTCTTTCCAGAAAACGCAATTGCTATTCTTTCCGAAACAGCCAAACTCCATGTTACTCTATGGAGATGATTGTTTATGTCAATATCTGTTATTATTATTATTATTATTATTATTATTATTATTATTATTCCGTTTAATGTTTAGAAAATTTGCAGCAACTAAATAAATTTTTGCTTAACTTTTTTTTTTCAATTTTTAGCTAAATAAAATTAGATAAAGGCTGTATTGAATGTTATATTTTCATGGTTGGCTATTAATTCTGCTGAATTACCCCTGTAGTTCACATGAGATCCGCATATCAAGGACAAATTTTGAAAGTCAAGTTGATGTGTTTCGTGATTAGCATATCCTGAATCTGGAAAATGAATTGAGGGGAAGGGGGGGGGCAATACTGAGGCAAAGTCCCTATCAATTTTAACGTACAAGATCCTGAAATCTACCTATAGTAATATGTAGTGTCTGATATCGTGATTATTTTTGCATAATGGAATTGTGGTTAAGATGCTCTAGTGGAACAATGTCCAATTACGCTAACGGTTATCACGGTCCAAGAAAAATACAGGTTGAGACAAAATGTACTTGATGTATTACACTTAAGTGCATATTTTGTGGGAAATCCCAGTTATTTCTAGTAATATCATTCCCCCTGGACTAATGCAATGAAGATTTCTAGATACCCAGAATTGATAATGTCCGTTATTTAGATAAAATTTTTAGGTCTAATTTGACTTTAGAATTTGATTACATTATTGAAGGATCATTTTGAGAATCTGTATGCATTAGAGCTTTTTTTCACGCTACGCCTACTCTTGATTATACATGAATATTCAATTAATGGAAATTGTACATTAATAACGGATGTTCGCAAAACAGTTCGTAATTATACGCCCACAAGAACGCAACGTAGATACCCCAAAGGTATAAAGGGCAATGGATCTTTTCGAATATCAGATTACTCTTTATATTGATGTAAAAATAAATTTATTTAGATGCAGATGAAAGCAATAAGAACAAAATAGCTAAGAATTCTGCCGTGCTGGTCTCTTTTTATAAATCTAAACCCTAAAACAAGGCACGTGGCCTGGACTTTGAATAGCAAGAGGCCTTAAAACTGGACTTGAAAATATCATTTTGTCTTTTTTCCACCTAAAAATGGGGGAAAATTGTATCATAAAATATGTATTCTGTCATTTTAGTCCCATATGCAAGTATATGTACCTTTGCTGATTGGTGCTCAGTGAGAGGGGTGGGTAAGAGGGGCCAACGAAAATATGTGTGCCGCGAGCCACACATGAAGTTGATCAGGTCCAGACTAAAACGCTGTAATCCTCAAGAAAAAGGCTGATTAAAGCCGGAGAGTAGGTACACTGTGACCAATATTTTTTAATTGTTATTTTTTACTTATAGGTGACAATAATTCATCGCTAAAATAAGAAGATGATTATATATATATATATATATATATATATATTGATGTCTGTTTGCCTCTACGTAAATTAGTTTATAAAACACCTTTATTTTCTAATAATAATCATTTCCAATTAAAAAGCAGTATTTCTGTCATAAATAAATCAAAAATTTTGTAAAAAATAAAAGATAAATAAATAAATAATAGTTAGAATAGTGTGCCTTTGGCTTATTATTCCAGTAAAATGAGTTGAATTTCAGTTGCTCAAAAGATATATGCAAATACATAACGTGCTATATACAGATTTGTATTTTGAAGCAATTAATAGTAATATATAAGATATGATATTTTAAAATGAATATTCTAATAGTTAAAAAATCCTTGCTTCTTTATAAAAGCTACTAAATTTCAACTCATTCTATTGAATAATCTCTTTAAATTTTATTTTTATTTTTATTTATTTATTTATTTATTTATTTATTTATTTATTTTAGTGTAACTGTATACAATCGGCTGATAAATTATATAAACAAAATTTCGTTAAAGCCTGTGTATACACAGTTAAAAATTATTTTCAAAAATTTCTTTTAGTTCACCAAATATTTAATATTTTTGTATTCTAATTGCACAGTGTTGTATCTAATACAATCATCGTCATCTATATATTAATAGGCAAGCACAAAATTTGTTGTCCCTTTTTAACATATTAATTATGGGAGTAGAGGGTTGAAAATGGTATCATTCGAAAGGTATGGTTAGCCGGAAGGTGCGAATACAAATATTATTTTCTTACGATGTCAAGAAGGTATTTAAAAATACATTTATTTTTTATGCATTTTCCCCTATTTTTCCCTTTTATACACGTATTCCTTCACATTACAAAATACCTAAAAGTAGAAAGTTGTTAAATCTGGCAATTTCACAAAGCTCAAATAAAACCATAGAAACAGTAATTTGTATAATGTAGCATCCACGGAGTAATATTAATAGGAGTTGAAGGTCCAATGGGAGAAAGCTACGAAACTGTGATCTAAATTTTTGGTAAATATTGAGGGCGCCACTTGTCATTCCTCCCTACCTCGGCGCGGATAAACTGTTGTTTTCAATAGAATTTTGCTGGAGTACATTTAAAATTTTTTATTTTAAGCAATTTAATTTCTTTGTAAGTTCTTAAAACTGCATAATTCAGATGTTTCAAATAAATGCTTCGTTCCTAGTTGTAAAACAGGCTATGATAGTGATAAGAAAAACAAGAAAAAAAAGCCCTAGGAGAAAAATAAAGTCCGAGTTCGTGTTTTCTGCACCTAAAGTAAGTTTATTTTTTTTCTTTACAAAATTTCATCCATTCTCCTTCCTCCCAATTGTCTGTTGTAGCTAGCTTCGGTTCATAAGAATCGTCATTTTTTAAAAGCTTTCTTTCAAAGTAAAATTAATATAAAATGGCTCTTAAAAAAAACATGTTGTTTAGAATACTCTATTTAATGAAATTTGCTTTCAATCGAAATTTTTTCAGCTTGGTATTATTTTTAAAAAAATAATTAAAACGAGACATTTCCCCATTGAATAACATTGCGGAAGCTGGAGAGAAGGAAGGATTGCACGCTGGCGCCATCTGTAAACATTAGAAAACAACATCACAAAATTTCAGCGATACCTTCTTCTCCTGTCTTTTTACTCCGTGGTAGCATCCATAGAATAATAATAAAGGAAGAAGGAGCATAAGTGTTTCTACATAAGCTGTTGTGTTGCCACAAAAAACAGCGATTATTAACAAGCCTTTATTAACAAACTTCAATGTTGAGAGGAGCAAAAGTAGCTTTCGCTGGCATTTCACTAGAAGGGGTTTGTAAGCATTAAGACTATTAGCGTGCTCCTTCTTCCTTTATTATTATTCTATGGTAGCATCACTATACGCAAGCGAAGTGATGACGTCACTGTCTGTCCATGGAGCCATGTAAAAGATTTTCTATGTTAATTGTCCATTGAGTTTTTGTAAAAAATTATTATAAAATAACGGAAATTATCTGCCGATTTTAATTCCGATATTTGGGTATAGTTATATATAAGTTACTGTCTACATGTGTTTGATTGACTTATTTTTTCTGTAAAATTGATAAAATTTTAATTTAAAATCACAAAACTCCAGAAAAAAAAAATGGCAAACTTCCAGTTTCGAATGTAAACATAAACATTTCATTTCAAAGGGTGATATTTAAACAATAAATATTGAACTAATATACTAAATAAAAGGAAAATGGATTTGTTACTAACTGCTGCATGTATATGTAGACGATACGGAAAAAATTCCACTTTCCATTTTTTGCTGAATTTACATGTTTTGAGCTTTCTTTACGTTTCAATTAACTGAAATTGGCTACTTATTTTTTAAAAAAGTGCCTTTATTGCTAGCTTTTGTGGGTAGAAGAAGCAAGTAGAAGATTCATAAAAACTTTTGATTTCCGGTTTTCGATGAATTTACACGTTTTGAGATTTCCTTGCATTTTAATTAAGTGAAATTAGTGAAATTGACTACTTATTTTTATTTTTTTAAAAGTGGATTCATTATTCTTTCCTCTGCATATATAAGTAGAAAATATAAGATTCAGAAATGTTTTAGATTTTCGGTTTTCGATAAAGTTACACGTTTTGAAATTTCCCGAACTCAATTCGACCATTTTTGAAAAATATCTTTTTTTTTTTTTTTTTTTGTTCAAACACTGTACTTTATGAACCAATCGAATTAATTTAACAGAATTTGATACTTGGTTGGACCTTGGTCTGACATGGTACCTATTAGCGTCTGGGCTGTATCACACAACAAGGGGCGTTTTCACGTTGCGATTTTCTCTCATTTCAGGAAAGGCTAACATCTACAGAGAGAAATAGTTATATTAAGTAAAACTCTGCTGATTCAGTTAGAGTGAATATTGGCAAACAATTGCCGCAACTGTGTTGCAATTGCATTCCGTTTAGGACAAGGCAATAACTTTGCTTTGCCTCGCTTTGCAAAAAAAATGGTCGAGTTTCGACCACTGGGCGATACTAGTATTTTTAATAACATAATATTTGTTTTAAAACCCTGCATATGTCGGTCAATGTAATATTTCGCTTAAAATAATAATTTAACTTAGCTTGACAAAATGACTATTTTTATGAACGACTCAATTGCGTAAAGGATTCTAATTACAAATGTTCGATTACTAAATACACATAATTTAAAATAATCTGTTATTAATATAATTGCTGAAAATTTTAAAGTCCTCCACAATCAGTTCATCGCAGAGTCGTGCTTTTGCAGATTGTATTTTTCAGTTACCAGGCTACAGCGATGAGATTATTGAAAGCGACAAAATACATACAAGTTTACTGCAGATGGTTTTACTCCTGTTTTCAAATAGCGTTTTAATGTAGCTTTATTTATAATTTGAAAGTTACATAGAATAATTATTCCAAAATTTGTAATATGTTTTGTAATTAACAAACAAACCTTTTTACCAACTAGGTCCCCTTGAAGACTGCCCCCTGAGTTTTAAAGGGGTCCCCAAATTTACTTCGAGAAAATAAACTGTATATTTTTGTCTGTAAAAATACATATACAATAATTATGTAAAATAAATATGCATGTATATATACAGTAGTTTTTTAGTTCCTCATCATACTATAGGTATAAAAACTTAGGTAATAGTGAATATTTTCAATGGTGACTATGTTAGTCACTTGTTAGTATGTTAATCTGTGTACACATTATCTCAAGAAACAAATGATTAGAGGTCCGACAAGTTTTAATATATCACTTATGATACCAGAAAGAACCGTATTGATTTTCAGCATTCTAATCTGAAAACTTTGTAAATTATTTGAAATTCACTATTTTCATAACATAAGTTGGTTGGTTGGTTGGTTGGGTTTTACGTCGCACTAGTAATGCGCAGATGGGCAATTGGCGACTGTCTGGGACTCCCCCCCCTAGAGGTGGTCCGGAGGCATACCATCGCAATTTTGATCCTCCTCGGAAGGGATTCTTAACATTGGTTGGTTGGGTTTTTACGTCGCACTACTGCTGCGCAATGGACAATTGGCGATGGTCTGGGACTCACCCCTAGAGGTGGTCCGGAGACATGCCATCACAATTTTGATCCTCCATGGAAGCGGTTGCTCTCCCGCTTCGGTGACCCCCAGAGGTATATAATTTTTGATGGGAACATGGAGAACATTGCGGCCACGACAGATTTTACGTGCACCAGCCATCATTAGTGTACACGACGGTCTTTGGCCGGCTCGAGTACCGAACCCGCAATCTTCCAATTACGAGGCCGGCGCTCTACCGATTGGGCTACCGCGGCCCTTCTTGACGTAGGAGAGAGGCCAAAATGGATTTTATCCGTGTTCGTCATAAAACCCCTGACATGTGACTACTGCAGAGAATACTGCAACATTATAATGTTTAAATTACATAAAATGGGGAAATTTCGTATTCTATAGGGAATTGTTTATATTCTGTGGGGAATTTCATAGGGAAATGAAGAATCATAAATCACATGATGGGTATGATTTAGCCTCGAACCCAAAAAATGGATGTCCATTCTGCTTAAATGTGTATTAAAAGTAATACCTTTATCGTAATGATATTAGACAAGCTCTAAAATATCGTTCATGATACTGACATGAACATCATCGAGTATAAACAATCTACTTTAAAATCTTCGTACGGCATCTTCTTAATATGGCAGAGTAGGGAAAAATCTTGCAAAAACATCTATTATGAGGAATATTTTCATGTCAGACCACTTTTAAAGTAACATTTACGATATTGGAATGAAGATCATTGGCTATGAATATTCTAATTTGGAAACTTCGCAAGTTATTTGAAATTTAAGATTTTTCTTAGCATAGTGAAAAAGGACAATATTTCACATTATGGGAATCATTGCATTGGAAACAGTATGAAATTACATATAAACTAAAACATAAAAGTAATCTTAATAAAATTAGTCAGAAAATTATGATAAGATAAATGTATCGAATCAGATATAGCGTAGCCTACTAGGTGGGTATTTCATTCTGCAAAAGCATGGAGGAATCGCCATATTTATTTCTCTTAGACTGAATATAGTATATTTTGTAATAAATATATGTTACGGAACTAAACTAAATCCACTTAATACCAACTAGTTTTTTAAATGTTAAAAGTGCTGTTTTCTTACATTTGTGATGACCAAAAGTTTAAACATTTCAAATTTGAAAAATTAACTTCGTAATTCTTAGAGTAGTTTGGGGAGGGAGGTAAGAATATGAGGGTACCTGTTTGACACTGGGTTTTTTGACAATGCTGAACGTTTTTACTACGAAACCGTCATTTTATAAAAAAGTTGTGGCTAACATTAATTTAGTGGATATTCTTGATATTGAACTTAATGAAATTTGGAATTTAATAATCCATTAATATCTTTTTTAAAATAATATTGTGTATTGCAATATCTTCTTTCAACAAGCAGATGTTGCAACCTAAAACAAATGTAGGACTCATTTCACCCATGACAAGAATACAATAAGTGACTTAAAAGACTTTTTAATTACATATTTATTTGTTTACCACCAATGTCAGTGATCGGGCGTGGTTAAAGATAGAATAGCTTGTGGGAAATTCCCAGGTACTGGGATGTCAAGAACCTAGAGTTGTCTGCCAGTTGTTAAAGCAAAATATCAAAACTTCATAGGCAAGTGAGTGACCTTGTGTGTGGGTTGATGCATCAAATGCTGGTTTTTGCTCTTATTTTCAAAAGTGATTATATATTCAATGGAGATGGATTTTATTTTATTATTGTTCATCCCATTTGGATTTTTTGCGAAAGCGTTGAGCAACTGGCAACAATCCGTGGGAAAAATCGTAATACGGAGTATGCCTTAAACTGGTATCTAACATTGCGTGAGTGTTTGTTTTTTGATCAAAGGTTGTATTCATGATTGTATTGGGTGACCTAAGATCTTTTATAACAAAGAGGCATCATTGTAAACGTTTTATTAGTATTAGTGGAAGCGTGATTACACATGTTATTTTTCTTAAATCAATTGTAGAATCATCTGTGAACTGTGAATTTGCATCTTTCATTGATAGGAAAAGACGATAATTTAAGAATTAAATTTCGATATTTTATTCATGATCGTGCTTTAAGGTCAGGGTTTTCCATGATATTCCATACTGAAGAATTTTATTATAAAATGTTTCTCGTTGTTATTTTTATTTTTTAAGCGGTTATTTCATTTTAGTCAAGGATAATGAATCTTCAGATCAGTTCTGCGCCACTAATCGATATTACAGAATTCAATAATCGATGATAGATTTCACTAAATAATCAAAATAATCGATACTGAAAGGTAATATTGAAACTAACCTAATGCAATGCAAAATACTGACGACATAAAAAAAAAAGTATCAAAGAAAGGACTTATGTGGTGCATAAATTGTAACTTAATTCGTGCAATGTGTATAAATAAATTACCCTGGTGAACAAAAAAAAAAATTTCATGGAACCTGAAATTTTCGAAATGATTCTGAGTGTTTCAGTGCTGAAAATTGCATCCATTTTATTGTAGGAGCTAAAGTTTATGAAATATAATTATTGTCTTGTCCGGAAAATACGTACCGATTTTGAAGGAAAATTAAAACGCAACATATTTAAATGCTCGTATATTTTGATATTTTTAACATTTCTACTAATTCACGTGTCGTATAGTGTGGGTTATTTTCGATAAGTGTTTTAATCTGATCTTCATCTGGGATGTTGAACCTACAGGACGTTTTTTATCTTGAAAGTTGAAATCAGCAGCTTTAACCACTTCACCGGCTATCCTGAGATAACTCGGGGGGGAAATTTAGCCTTCCACACACTACTGTGGCCAGTGAAGTGGTTAAACCTAGAAAACCACTTCCGCACAGTTCTTTCAGCTACAGCAGCTTCGTCATGAAAAGCGAAAATTTAGTTTGCCGCTTCTGTGGCCTTTTTGCCTTTCCGGTAAAAGAAAAGCATTAAATACCTATAATGCACTTTGTTTACTTCCATATTCAAAGGCGTATAAAACTGAAAACAAGAAGCATATTGTAACCAAAATTTTTTCAAAATATGCCTGAAGACTTTTAGAATACACTTGTCATTCGTTTTCAATCATTCTGATATATTCAGACCCTAATGAAAATCAGCATGAACTTTCCAGACGAGCCAATATAATTATATTTAATATTATTACTATTATTATTATGATTATTTCTATTACTATTATTATCACTGTAATTTTTATTATTATTATTGCTTGTTATTATTAACATGTAATTAAACTCAATAAATGATATTGAGGCAGCAAAGAACTGAAGTAAAGAATTTCCTTGGAAATTACAAGGCTCTAACTATGAATAACAAATAGAGAATATACTCATTACTTTTTGTGCACTTGGTTGTAACATAAGCTTAAAATTATATTACCTGCACAGTGATTTGGACAAATTGACACGTTACTTAAAGTATTGATGCGTACTCGGGGTTCATGAATTGCCTGTAAATGAAAGACAAATCTTGCATAAGCTTAAAAGTTTACTTAGAGAATATTTCAGAAGATTACAAGTCTGATTACCAAGTACACTGTTAAAAATTTTCTCCTAGGTTGCACCAAATTATGGTACATTTTTGCTGCCACCATGCGACGGTGAAACCTTTTACGATTATTTGGTGCTTTACTAAACCAAGGCTTGGTACTTCAATAGCTACATCCATAATACGGAGAAATTTTTTACCATTGGTGCTTTTTTTAAACAAGAAACGCGAAATCATAGTAGAAGGTTTCACCATCGCATGGTGGCAGCAAATATGTGCCATGTTTTGGTTCAACCTAGCAAAATGAAGCTACTGTAGTACCAACATTTGGTTCAACCTTGAACTGAAATTTTTAACAGTGTATCAACTTCAGTTTCACCAGAAAACACAGCTTAAATAACAGCTGACAACATAAAAATCACAGCATAAACTGTACAAGAAGCAAAACTCACAGCTTTTGCTGTACTTGATCAATAGCAGAGGCCCAGTCAGGGAGCTCTTCACATCAAGCAGCTTGGAATCAAAGTAAACTGATAGCCGAAATCCGATCCTTTTATTATAGCATTGTATAAATCTAGAAATTTCCAGTATCTTACAGAATAATCGAGTTAGAGCTTAGATAATCGATATATAGGTGATAAGGATTTTCTTGCTAAGGTTGATACGAATTCGCCAGTGAACGATAAAGTAACTGAATTCGTCGCTAAGACCATTACCTAACCTGTTGAAGCTTTACACGGGGTGTTAAAAGAAAATGAGCTATTCTAACACTAAAGCAAGATAGAAATGCAGGAAATTAACATTTTATAACCTGACTAAGCCTCTTCGAATGAAATTATACATAAAAATAACTACTATTAGTTACAAATTCATAACATTGCCCCTGTCCCAAAGACTGCCCGTCTTGGACAGAACGACCCTTGGTCAGGAGGTTAAAACTAAACAAACTATACAACTTACAATACAAAAACTAAATTACAAGCAAAAATAAAATAACAATAGAGATTGCAAAATTAATTAAACTATATACAAAATTAACAAATAAGTACAAATATTTACGTTACACATATACAAATTTAAAAGTACTACTGACCGTGGTATAAGGCCTATCATAATATACTACCTTCAGTTTTGATGAAGGTGTTTTAATAATTCTATCAACGACATCATTCAGTTTTTTTCGGACAGTATAGGGACCGTCCCAGTTACACTGTAGCTTAAAAGAGAGTTTTACGAAGAACAGCGTTCCAAAACCAAACTTTGTCTCCTTCAATCAATGCATGATGTGTAGACTTTAGGTCAGATCTAGTTTTCATTCTCTCCGTTGCCATGTGAGTCCTCTCCCAAGCAAAGTTGTAAACATCTTCAAACTGGACATGGAGATTTTGAATATACTCCTCTGGCGATTAAGGCGCATCTGGTGGACAGCCAAACAAGAGATCACAGGAAAGACGAAGTTCACGTCCAAAAAGCATCTGCGTTGGAGTATTTGTTACATGGATAGTACTTCGATAAGCCAGCAGGAACAAAGCAAATTTGTCCCAATTTTGCTGGTTCCTTGATACTAGAAGAGAGAGGTTATTCAGAAGGGTGGGGTTAAACCTCTAAACCATGTCGTCCGACTAGGGATATAGAGGCGTTTTCTAAGTTTTGTCTATGCCCAGTAAGTAACACAGTCCTTTGAATACCGCAGAGGTGAAGTTCGTACCTTGATCGGTATTAAGCTGTAGGGGTGTGCCCTACCTTGATACTCATTGCTGCACTAGAACCTCTGTGACTGTGCATGCTACTTTGTTGGGAATGGGATACGCCTCAGTCCACTTGGTGAAATAGTCCGTCACAACGAGGATGTACTTATTGCCTCTGGAACCCAGTGGCAAAAGACTCAAGATGTCGAGCACGATCTGCTCAAGTGGTTCTCCTACATTAAACCGATGTAATCTTCCTCGACTTCTTTTTCTCGGACAAACAGGAGACAAATGGAAGACGAAGTTCACGTCCACAACGCATGGTCTGTGCTGGAGTATAGCCAGTTGTTAATCGGACAGCACTTCGATACGCCAGCAGGAACCTGTCCTCGAACATTTACATGCCACACAAGCATCACAAGATTTGCACTGTTTCTTCACATAATCCCTTTCCTTGCACTAGTAGAAACGTTCTCAAACTTTCTGGGGAGTCTTCATCACTCTAAAATAGCTTCCTGTACGGCTACTAAGCAGTTTCTCTAGAATGTCAGTAATCTTCGATCTTGGTAGTAAGATCTGCCCCTTGAAATTCCTTTTATCGTCAGACTCTCCTTTTATGTACAATATGCTGTTTCTAATATGACATGAGTCCCAGAGTGCCCCGTAACATTTCGTGATGTGGCTCAATGTGGAAATGTTCTGCCAGCTAGGTCTGTTGCACGACGTCTCCTTGAATTGTAGTATTTTCTTAATTCCAGAATCCTCTAACTAGGGTTGTCTAACCTCTTTATCGTTCCACGAATCTTGATTCGATGGCGTCGAAATTGTAGTTTGGCAAACAACTGAATTTATCAGCTGGTATTTCTCTTCGGCTCTAGAAAAGTACATGAAGCTTTCAGAGCTGGGCTTCCAAGACAAGGTATTTGCATTTCCAAGTAGAGCTGCTTTACGATGGCGTATCTCGAAGTCATATTCCTGGAGGCGTTGTATCCACATGACAATCTGTCCTAACAGATTCTTGAAATTGATCAGCCACATTAAAGATGCATGGTCTTGGAATTTTGGAAACCTCTGAACGGCCCCTACCTACCTGAACTAGGCCAAGTTTAACGGGTTTGATACAGTTCAAAGGGACTGATAATGCCAGATCACCATATGGCGACCAACTACTCTATGAACTACTTGAGCATCCCATAGAAATGTGCTGTGTCCGGAGGAACTAGGTTAAGATTTCTAACTGTAGACTTCTATATCATAGATAGGACTTCGTCAATGCGATTTCACTCTTTAGAGTTTTTCTTGGACACATTACTCGACCAGCACAACCGCATTTCCTAGAATGTACTAAGTAAAGATGCGTGGTCAGTCTGGAGCAGGAATCCTCTGACATAGAAATAATGATGGATATGTATTAAAAGGAGACTTGGCGCTGGATTATTAAAACTAATAAAAATTACAACTTTAGGAACGCCGAAGAGAAAAAAAATATTTTTTTTCCCTATATATTTTTTCTATACATTTTTCTCTATATATCTCCTACATCTTTTCTCTTCGGCGTTCCTAACGTTGTAATTTTTATTGGTTTTTACCCGAGAGTAGTCGCGTCATTTTTTGTAACGCTAATAGTCGCGTGTCGGTCTTTTTGCAGCTGCTGTTTAGTGTTGGGGGAAAGCCGAAAGAAAGCCAGTAGATAAAGATGAAGTGCCTTCTTTAATTCACGCGAAGTTTTCCCCGCAAAACTCTAACTTGTCTGAAAAACCGGAAATGGGGAAAGAAATGAATCAACGTTAGTGGTCGCGTCGCGGTCAAATAGACCGATTTGAGAAGTAAAATTATTTTAACTGCTGAAAAAATAGCAGGAATTACTTGAAAACATACTATGTTAGAGGACATCCACCCAAAGGTCAGGTACACAGAGTTTCCCCACTTTATTTTTAAAGGGTGATTTGCAGGAAGAATTTATAAGCGATGGGCGGCAAAAAGACCGATATACGACTACTAACGGGTTATTGATGGATATGTTCTATGGCCTTTACAATGGCGAATATATCTTTCCTGGTGGTACAGTAGGTTCGCTCCGGTTCACACGTTCTTAGTCATCAACTTCCTGTGTCAGAACTGCACCGATACTTTCATAGCTTGCATCAGTGTCTAATATCGATTGTTTGTAGGGCTGTAGATACGTAAAAATAGACGAAAATGTTAAAGCCTCTTTAAGTCTCTTGAATCCTTTTTCCCATTCTTCTGTTCACAGGAACTTTTGTTTAACTTCCTTCAGCTTGTGTAGAAGTTTGGCAATACTTAAAAATCCCTTCATGAACTTTCTGTAGTATTTACATAATCCTAGGAAGCTTTGTAATTGATAGATATTTTCAGTGAGACTTCAGCTCACGACTGTAGAGATTTTCTCAGGATCAGTTCTCACACCTTCAGCAGAGATTACATGGCCGAAATAACTTACTTCACGACGGAACAAGTTGCACTTGTTAGGATTCAATTTGAGGTTATCCATTCTGAGGTTTTCTAGCACCTTATCGATGTTTCTTAAATGTTCTTCAAAAGTATGCCCCACAATGATAATATCGTCAAGGTACACTAGCCAGGTTTCATAATAAAAACCTTTTAAGACTGTCTCCAACAGGTGTTCGACAGTTACAGGTGCATTACATGATCCAAATGGCATAACTTTAAGTTACAACAATTCTTGTCCCGTAGTGAATGCAGTCTTCTCACGGTCGTCAGGATTGTAATTCTACTTGCCAATACCCTCTCTTCAGATCCAACGTTGAAAACCACTGACTGACAGAAAGTGTGTCCAATGTGTCTTCAATTCTAAGAAGAGGGTAACTATCTTTCTTCGTGATGTCATTCAAACGACGATAATCCACGCAAAATCTCGTTAAACTATCTTTTTTCTCCACCAAAACTGTGGGAGAGGCCCAAGGAGTTTTAGATGGTTCAATGGCGTCATTATGCTGCATCTAAGCTACCTCTTTCTGTTTAGCAATTGGTAATCTTCTTGGATGATGTTTGATGGAAGGATGATTTCTTGTATTGATTCTGTGCTGGGTAATATTCGTTCTCCCAACTTCTTCAGGTGTTCGAGAAAACAGATCTGCAAATTCATAGATGAGCTTCTCCGCAGCACGTCTCTGTTAAATTACTAACTCTGCATTATTGAGCAGTTTCGTTATTAAAATCTCAGAAAAACTAAACTTCAGTTGATTGTGTGTGCCAGTTAATGCATGTCACCGGAGTGCAGGTTGCTAACACCTCATCTTTCTTCACTATCCTTACTTTATCGCTTATGTTGGCGACTTTCACAGGAATAATGCTCTTTGAACGGTCAATCAGAGATGAAGTTACACGAAAGAACCCAAAAACATTTTCAGTCTCAACAGGAAGGCCTTCACGGACGTTTCGGCAATAATTTGAAGTGCGCTAATGTCTAAACTTCTATTCTACATCTTGCATTCTATTAAAATATAAATTAGTAGGCATGTTATAGTTCATCACCGCAATGATTTACATGAGTGTAGGACACACACACACACATATATATATATTTGGTGAAATTCTTAGGGATTTTTTGACACTTTCTCTGTGACCTTCAGCTTTAGACATTTAAAGAACATTTATAAACTCATATTTTCCGCTATCGATGTAGTCACGAGTGCAATTCGAGAACAAAAAAAAAATTGAAAAAGAAACACAAATAATTTGGATTACCCTGGATCATAAAATGTTATAAATGACTTGTAAATTTAACACATAATTTCACTTTCTTTGTACAATATCTGTATGCTTTTTATGTAAATAGCACGATTTGTAGTCAGATGTAATTTTTTATTACGTTTTTTGCTTACATCAAGCATGGATTTTAACAAAATTCTACAAAACTTTCTGAAAACTTCACAAAACATTAGAGAATCATTATTGTGCAACTTAAAATTAACACCTATGATTATGGGTAAGTTACGAGTATTTGTAGTAAATATATTTTTACTGCGCATACACGAAAGATAAAAAAAAAATTGTTACATAAGTTGAATATTAGATATATTGGGCAAATTATGTCAAAAGTTCATTTGAATAGAGAAAAAATAAGCAAATTATCAGCAAAAGAATGAGCAAGATATTTAATATTGTCCAGAGTTGAAATTTCATAACTTTTTTTCACGTGCTACATTGGAGATCCACTAATTTCACCCACGTTGCAATTGTGTGTGTGTGTGTGTGTGTGTGTGTGTGTGTGTGTGTGTGTGTGTGTGTGTGTGTGTGTGTGTGTGTGTGTGTGTGTGTGTGTGTGAAAATCCCCGGAACAGCTTGCAGGTTGGTTCACAACTGTATTTGGCAATATTTTTTTGGTGATTATGGCGAAATGCGATTTTCGGGAATGGTTACCCTGGGTTCCAAACGTAAACAAATGTTGCAAAGATTCCAGAACGACATCGTTATCGTTCAAAACGGAGCCAAAAGAAAATCGTCAAATGGGGTTGTGGATGAACCTGCAAATTGTACCAGAACCCCTTAGGAACTCACAAATCTTAACAAATAAATAAAATTATGTTAGAGTTACAAGTAATAAAGACCGCCATGTACAAGATATGTAGAGTTACGAACAAAAAAGAATTATGAGCGCAAGCGCAGTAAGATTTTTTTAAGTAAATCGCATATAACAGCAAAATTTGGCACAGCTATGAGATTCTCTTGGGGAAGTTTGAAATTCAGCACCAAAGTAGACCGGACATATCTCTGTAAGGTTTTTTTACTTACACAATTGCGATAACTATTAGAATTCATCACCAAAATAGCAAAAAAAATATTTAAAGTCGCAAAGGATGCCCCATACTGATGAAGTGCCACGTAATATTTGAAAACATTTGACGCTAGTATTTTAGCTTAACAACTAATTTTATGCTTAACCAGAAACACTCAAAATTTACTATATTAAAAAAAAAAAAAAAAAATGCGATTAGAAATTTCCAAAATTTTTATTTAAAAACCATAGGTTTCATTGAAAGGATTAAGTCCCAATTTCAGTTTTTCTTAAAAAGAAAATGTAGAAACATTCAAAATAAATTTCCATTATTTCTTCATAAACAAAAAAAAATTAATCTTGAAAAGTTTAAATTACTTCTTAATTTGCTTTTTTAGTGCCGTCAGTTTTTTTATTTGTTTCTTATCCTGCTGTTTTCGTCGTAAATTTTGTAAATTTGTCTTTCTGTTTTCTGATTTCTTAATTTTAAATTTTAAAGTATTACTTCCATCAGTTTTCTCAATTATTCTATTATCAACACCTTTCTGCAAAAATTTATTGACGTGGTACTTTAATAATTTCAAATTAACTTTATACTTTTTTTTTTCATGTGCTTTCTAATATCTTCAAAAGTGGCACCGTTACGCTTTTTTAGAGCCTTTATGGAATCCATTACCGCTTCAAAAATTGGAGGATGGACAGCTTTTCTCTTCAGACTCATTTCAGGCATAGGGCTAACTTTTAGCTTCTTTCCTACAGAATTTCGGTTCTTTAAATTGTTTTCTCCAGCTTTATTTTTCATAAATTTTGGTCGTTTGTTGGATTTGACATTGGAACCACTTTCATTTCAAGTCGGCATTTCAGTAGTAACTTCTTTGCTTGACACAGGGAAAATTTCCAAATTACAAGTCGTACAAGTTTCTTCCTGTGCATGATCCTTTTTTATATGTTAAAGATCGATATAACTATATAAGCAAATTCTTCTAATAAATATTTTACGCAATTTGTATAATATTTCAGGAATAAAATCAAAACTGTAGCAGTTTTCAAAATATTCAATGCTGGTTCCTATTTTTTAAATAATGTGATATTCTAATACAAATTTGAAATATCATTCAATTTAAAAAACTCACGTGAATGAGTATTTAAATTAAATTTTTCTTACCAGAAGCAAATTTTAGCAAAAATATATTAAATCCACGGGTTTGATCGAAATGGACGCAATATCAAGCGAAGTGATGACGTCACTGGCCGTCCGTGGATGCAAGAAATGTTAGAACATTATAGACTCCGAAATTCATATTTAATATTAACCTAGAAACTTTTTCATTTAAAGAACTCTCATTTTCCGTACGTGATATGTAGATGTATTAAACTCAATTGTTTCCGCGTTCTCGCCACACCCTGCGGGTTAAATGTAGATGTATCTTCTGTATCTTTTTCGCTTCTGTAAAACTGTTTCAGTATATGTATGTAAGTGCATCTCTAAAAGCGAGCTTCGGGCTCGCTCCGAAAAAAAAACTACATATATTATAATAAATATTCAAGAAATCATATCAACGATTAATTTTACTTGAATATATATCACCAGAGAATAATATGAAAATGTTATAGATTTATTTACAGAATGCAATGTGCTGAATTCCAGAAAAAACAAAAAAATTGGAGAGTGCTGACAAACACGAGCTAAGTAAGATCATAAAAAATTTTCCAGTAAGAAGATTTACAGGTAAGCGAAATTTTACTTACCTACATCTATTTGGCAAGTGATATATTAATGAAATATCAAATAAAATATCTCAAAGTGAAGGTAAAATGAAAGAGGTAAAATCTTACTCACGCTATATGTATAAGTGAACATTTTATTTAAAATTCAAACAGATTATGAGCTTGATTTCAAAATAGAATTATAAAAAAGAAATAGTTGATAAACTGTTTTTCTAATAAACTATTCTTGGTGAAAAATAAATTACGAACACTGATAACTATCTTTAAAATAAAAAAAAATAACTGTCTACTTATATGCCTATATATTAACGAATTAAAACTAACTGTTATATTTTCAAACAGACTATTTTGGAGAAATAAATTAAATAAACAAAATGAACTTATTTAAAGATACCAATATTGAAGCACTAAATGCAAATAATTATGATATTTGGAAATTTAGAATTGAAAATTTGTTACAAAAAGATGATCTTTTTTCAGTTATCACTGACGAGCCTCCTACACCAATTACAGATGCATGGAGGTCAAAAGATCGCAAAGCGCGTGCAATTATAAATTTATTAGTTGACGACACTCAAATAATAAACGTTAAGAACCTCTCCACAACTCGTGAATGCTGGGAAGCTCTTAAAAAAATACATGAAAGGTCATCGCTCTCAAGTAAACTATTTCTCCTTCGCAAACTATATTCCATTAAATTAACTGAAGGAGGTAATATGACAGAGCATATCACTAAAATATATCAAACGCGCGACAAGCTGATAGCCATTGGTGAACAAATAAACGATCAGCATCTCTCAGCTTTAATGCTTTGTTCTCTGCCGCAATCTTACGATGTATTAATCACTTCTTTGGAAAGTAGAGATGAAGCAGACCTTTCGCCCGAGTTTATCCGATCCAAACTAATAGACGAATATTTAAAGAGAGAAGAAAATAAACATGAAAACAATATTTCAGCTTTGAAAATAACTAAAACAAAAAATGAAAACGTGAAATTCTGTAAGTTTTGTAAAAGAAATAATCACAATATTGAAGAATGCTGGATTCTAAAGAGAAAAAATAATTCGAGATCCCAACAAAATAATAGATATAACAAAAACAGACAGCCCTTTAGAACTGCAATGTGCTCTCATGATAGACATAACGCAGACAAAACACAGATTTCGGTAACTGATAAAAATACATCAGACAAGGTGTTTACATTATATATGGGTATGAAATCAGATAATTGGTATATTGATTCAGGCTGTTCGACACATGTCTGCAACGATAAAAGTAAATTTTATGAATTCTATCCTAGCTCCTCCTGCGTAACGATCGCGAATGGGCAGGAAATAAAATCGTTTGGACATGGATCTGTAAAATTACATACCATAAATTCAAATAATACACAAAACACCATACTGTTAAAAAATGTCTTGTATGTACCGGATATTGAGACAAATCTCATCTCTGTGAAAGGGGCAACAGAAAATGGGTGTATAGCAGTATTTAAAGATAGATCATGCAGAATAATGCATGAAGGCGAAACATGTATTGAAGGGTATATCAATAATAATTTATATGAATGTAAAATAAATTCAGGTACAACACACACCATAAACATTGTGAAAACGTGTGAAAATAAAAACTGCATAGACAAATGGCATGTTAAATTGGGTCATAGAAATGTTAATCATATAAAACAGTTAGTAAACAAAAACATGGCAACAGGGATTAAACTAGATGATTGCAAACATGATAGTGTATGCGAAACTTGCATATTATCTAAGTTAACTGACAATCCTTATCCCAAAAGGGCTCAATTTAGGGCAACAAAAGTTTTAGAGTTGGTTCACAGCGATTTATGCGGGCCGATGAAAACCCCCACGGTCGGTGGAAAGTATTATTTTTTGACGTTCATAGACGACTTTAGTCGATTTACCGTTATATACTTATTAAGAAATAAGGACGAAGTTTTATCAAAATTAAAACAATACATAGCAATGACTACAAACAAATTCGGGAGAACTTTGCAGGCAATCCGCTCAGACAATGGAGGGGAATATACCGGAAAAGAATTCGATGAATATTTAGGAAAATTAGGAATAGACCATCAATTCACAGTCCCCTATTCGGCTCCTCAGAATGGCGTTTCTGAGCGTAAAAATCGAACTTTCGTTGAGATGGCACGTTGCTTATTAAAAGATGGAAATTTACCGAATTCTTTCTGGGGTGAGGCAATTAATACCGCTGTTTACTTACAGAATAGACTCCCGACTTCCGCGTGTGAATCAACACCCTATGAATTATGGACGGGTCGAAAACCTGACCTGTCAAAATTAAAACCCTTCGATTGTCGTGCCTATGTTTATGTACAAAAAGTACACAGGGGAAAATTAGATGATACCGCCCAGCAAGGTATATTTGTAGGGTATGATAATAGAAGTAAAGGGTATAGAATCTGTACGAATGGTAAAAACATAATTATAAGTCGTACTGTAAAATTTATAGAACATGAAAATAAAGAAATAATAAATAATGAAACATTAAAAAACAATGATGAAAGACCTGATAACATAAAGTTATCACCAAAACTGCAGATAATAGACTCGGAAGCAGAAAACACAGATGATAGCAGTTTGTCAGATAATTCACAAGACTTACCGCGAAGATCGCAAAGATCTAATACGGGGGTACCACCTGATAGATTTACATTCACAGTAAACAATAAAAGAATTGAAGAACCGAAATGTTGGGACGATATAATGAAAATGAAAAATCCCATAGAGAAAGAAAATTGGATTAAAGCCACGTTAGAGGAAATAAACTCACTTAAGGAAAACGAAACATGGGAATTAGTAGAAGCCTCACCAGGAACTAAAGTAATTGGTAGTAAATGGGCATTTAAGGCAAAATTCAATAATCAGGGACTAGTGGAAAAATACAAAGCAAGGTTGGTAGCCAATGGATTTTCCCAAAAATATGGCATTGATTATGATGAAACCTTTGCACCTGTTGCATCACACACAACCATAAGAAGTTTTCTAGCAATGTCCCTGTACAAAAATTTAAGTTTAAGACATGTTGACATTAAGACGGCTTTCTTACATGGGGAATTACAGGAGGATGTATATATGCAGCAACCAGAGGGTTATGCTGCACCAGGCGAAGAGCATAAGGTTTGTAAGTTGAAAAAGGCCATCTATGGGTTAAAGCAGGCCGCGAGGGCTTGGAATCAGAAATTAAATGATACATTATGCAAATTAGGTTTCAATCAAAGCCAGTACGATAAATGTCTTTATAAAAGAAAACAAAATAATTCAACAACATATGTTCTAGTCTATGTCGACGATTTATTAATTGCGGGTGAAAATAAAATTTTAAACATGTTAATAGACAAATTGAAAGAAGAATATCCGTTGACAGACTTAGGCGAAGCTAAGTATTATTTAGGTATAAATTTAGAAAGACGCAGTAAAGGCACGATAACGCTCGACCAAACGAACAAAATAATGGAACTAATAACCAAATTTGGGCTTGAAAATGCGAAACCGACAGATACTCCCATGGAACCAGGCTACATAAAGTTAGTCGATAACGAAAACCTTCTACCGCACAACACCCAATACCGACAAGCTATCGGAGCGCTACTCTACATAGCCACGGTGTCGCGACCGGACATTAGCGCTGCAGTGGGGATTCTAAGCAGAAGGAATGAGTGTCCCAGATCAAAGGATTGGGAGGCGGTTAAGAGAGTCATACGCTATCTAAAAACAACAATTAACCTAAAATTAACATTTAGCAATAAAAAAGAACCTATCCTGAGGGCATATGCAGATTCAGATTGGGCAAATGATGCATCCGATAGAAGATCAATCGCAGGAAACCTGTTCATGGTCGGAAGAAATCCCATTCAATGGAGCTCAAAAAAACAAAATTGTATAGCTATGTCCTCCGCTGAAGCTGAATATGTGTCCGCAGCGAACGCTGCACAAAAAATAATATACATTAAGAATTTATTGCACGAACTAGATTTAAATCAAGAGGAACCAATAACTTTGTATGAGGATAATATGTCCTGCATAAAACTAGCAGAAAGCGACAAGTACCATCATAAAACGAAACATATTGACATACGATACCATTTGCTTCGTGAAAACATTAAAGAGAAAAAAATTAAAATGGTTTATAAGTCTACAGAAACTATGATTTCTGACATCCTCACTAAGGCTTTACCCAGAACTCTCTTTGTTAAACATAGAAACGAACTAGTTAAGTAGTAAAGGACTTTCAGAGTCTAAGTGGGGATGTTAGAACATTATAGACTCCGAAATTCATATTTAATATTAACCTAGAAACTTTTTCATTTAAAGAACTCTCATTTTCCGTACGTGATATGTAGATGTATTAAACTCAATTGTTTCCGCGTTCTCGCCACACCCTGCGGGTTAAATGTAGATGTATCTTCTGTATCTTTTTCGCTTCTGTAAAACTGTTTCAGTATATGTATGTAAGTGCATCTCTAAAAGCGAGCTTCGGGCTCGCTCCGAAAAAAAAACTACATATATTATAATAAATATTCAAGAAATCATATCAACGATTAATTTTACTTGAATATATATCACCAGAGAATAATATGAAAATGTTATAGATTTATTTACAGAATGCAATGTGCTGAATTCCAGAAAAAACAAAAAAATTGGAGAGTGCTGACAAACACGAGCTAAGTAAGATCATAAAAAATTTTCCAGTAAGAAGATTTACAGGTAAGCGAAATTTTACTTACCTACATCTATTTGGCAAGTGATATATTAATGAAATATCAAATAAAATATCTCAAAGTGAAGGTAAAATGAAAGAGGTAAAATCTTACTCACGCTATATGTATAAGGGAATATTTTATTTACAATTCAAACAAGAAAAAGATTTCCTATGTTATTCGCTCATTGGATTTTTTTGTAACAGAATTATTAGAAATCGAGGAAAATTATTTCCCGATTTTAATCCCCATATTTGGTATAGTTACAAATTAGTTATCGTGTGCATGCGTTAGGTTGTTTTTGCTTTAAAATAGATAAAATTTGAATTTTAAATTTCAAAACAAAAGAAAAATGGCAAACTTTCATATTCTATTGAAAACGTAAACATTTCATTTCAAAGGATGATATTTACACAATAAATATCCAACTAATATTATTAAAGGGAAAATGATAAATATTCTATCATAATTTGAAGTCAAAATTGTTTTCAAATGTCTAAATAAAGTGTCTGATATAAGATTCTCAAATGTTGCAGCGGAATAGATTTCATACCTGTCATCCTTGGCGGAAAAAAAATTATCGCCAAATTATCTGGCAAATCTATTTAATTCCTTTTAAAAATCATGGTTATTTTAACAACTTATATTATGAGAGTAAATAATATGAAACAATATTTCGTACAATACATATTACGAAAATATACATCTGGCATGTATATTTTCGCATGACGTTTTTGATCGCCAAATACAAGAAACGCCAAGGATGACAGAGTTTTGAAATTTAAAATTAAAATTTTATCAATTTGACAGAAAAATAACTCAATCTAACACATGCATACGGTAACTAATTTGTAACTATACACAAATATGGGGATTAAAATCGGGAAATAATTTTCCTCGATTTTTAATAATTTTTTACAAAAAAGTCAATGGGTAATTAACATAGGAAATCTTTTTCTTGCATCCACGGACGGTAAGTGACGTCACACTTCGCTTGCGTATATTTCTATAGTATGATTCAAGCGTCCTAAATATCACTATTACGTAAAAAAGGTTTTTCTTTTTGTTTTTTTGTTTTTTTTTTTAAGTTAAATGAACTAAATTTTTACTTTCTTCTATATTCAATTGAAGAAAGTATTGGATTCGTAAAAATTTTCGACCTCCAGTTTTTGATGGATTTACACGTTTTGAGAGCAGTAGAACACGATTTGACACTTTTTAGAAAATGTCTTCTGTCTGTCTCTGTGTGTGTGTGACAAAATTTTGTTGCGACTGTATCTCAGGTACTACTGAACAGAATTCCATACAAATTGTATGTTTTTACACATTGACATAAATTAGTTCCTATCAACTTTTGGTAAAAATTGTCCAACAGCTTGCGTTGCCATCCCGCTTTTTCTAAATTTTCAACATGGTGGTATAGGACAAAATTTTGTATAAATGTGCATAAAGAGAAATATTTTTTAATAATCAATATGAAATTTAAAAGAATTGTTTGCAATAAAGATAGTCAACTGGGGGGGGGGGGGAGGAATGTGTATGTAGGAGCCTCTCTTTCCCCCAGGGGGTAAGTCCCCTTCGAGGGAAGTAAATTTTCATGATGGGTATCTTTCAAAAGAGCTCGCCAATACCTTTAGAACGAATGGTTGAAACATCGATCTGCGATAACTTAAAATAAAGTTATCGATTGTTTTCATTTTAAACAACAACAACAACATTTTTTTTTCAGTGTAATATTGAGAATAAAATTGACTTTTTTTTTTTTTTTTTTATACAACTTTTTTTGTGTTATACAACTTCTCTATTATGGAAATCGTCAGCATTATCATGGAAGATAATTTTTTTAAATAATAATTTTCATAGATATTTTTACTGAGTGAATTTATATCGGAAAATACAGAAGAAAGTCATGCGGTGGCCACAATATACTAGTTTTGATTGAAATGCCAATTGTTCTGAAATATCAGATGTCAAACATATTAAAAACTAAACTGTTGTACCCATACTAACGCACGGGAAATACCAATAAGAATTGGAGAAGGGAGTCGGATTTAAATCAGTATACACAGAAAAGCGTAATTTATATCTGCAACTAAATATGAATCATCTCTTTATATAATATATAATCTGGTGTGTCATTCACACTACTTTCTGCTTCTATTTGATCTTGAGATGTGCTGACAACAGACAGACACACACAGAGATACGCACACAGACACACTCAGACCAACCGTTGAAAACTTGTTTTTCGTATTCAGGGGTGTGTAAACATTCAAACATGTAAATATAATAAATAATCTGGTGTGTCATTCACACGACTTTCTCTTACCCTGAAATTTAATACTGTAAATACAGGTTGGAGATTAAGAGGTAAGATAACGAGTACTGTTATGTAAACCTATGTTAAACAAATCAAATTAGGCTTCGGAAGTGTTTTATATGATAATTAGTTCCTCAACCCCCCGTTTCATTAATGCGCCTACGTTTATACAGAATTTAATTCTGTTATTAAAATTTAAAGTTTACTTAAAATTAAACAGACAATTTTCACACGCAACATTCCTTGAAATTTATCAATCTTGATCAAACTTTTCCAGCAACAAACTTATATTAACTTCAAAATACAACATTTGGATCTCCTAAAATTATTCGTTTTTAAGTCACTCTAAGAGACACAGGCAAAGATAAAACGTAAAAAACCTTGACTACGGTAATCAGGAAGCCTCAAAATGTGTAAATATACAAAGACAAGCGATGAATATTTAGCTTAAAACATACATTATTTATAATATCTCTATGAAGAATTTATTTCAATTCCCGAACAGCTTTCTTGGAAATGGTAAAATATTATTAGTAAAGCACATGCACTAACAACAAATAACTAGTGTGTGACTTTCTTCTATATTTTCCTATACAAATTCACTCAGTAAATATAATTTATTAAAATTATTATTTTAAAGAATTGTCGTCCATGATAATGCAGACGATTTCCATATTAGAGAATTAGTATAACACTAAATATCCAAAAAAAGATAAATTTATTCTCAATATTACTTTTTTTTTTTTTTTTTTTTTTTTTTTTTAATGAAAAAAATCGATAACTTTATTTTAAATTATCGCAAATCGATGGTTCAACCACTCGTTTTAAAGGTATTGTCGAGCTCTTTTGAAAGATACCCATCATGAAAATTTATTCCCCTCGAAGGGGGACTTCCCCCCCCAGGGGGGAAGGCAAGGCTCCTACATACACATTTTTTTTTCCTAGTTGACTATCTCTATTACATAAAACATATATTCGTTTCATTTTGTTTAGTGCAGTCTATCGATGTTAAACTCTACTTACCTGCAATTTTCCCCATAGTCATAATGTATTTGAATACTTTTGAGTGTCCCTGTACACGAACCATTTGCTTCATCTCAACGAAATGCTTAGTGCAGCATCCCTGTATGATAAACATTTAGAATACCGAGTTTGGAATTTCTGCTACTATTTGTTCTTGAGGTATGCTGATAACAGACACACAGACAGACTCACACAGAGACCATTCGCTAAAAACATGATTTTCGTATTCAGGGGACCTCAGAACATGTAAATATAACAAAAACTCACTTTCGAAAATTTGACCCTAAAACAATACTTTCTCTACCGTAAGGGTAAGAGAAAGTAAAAAGATATCTGAATGTTTGCGATATGTATGTGTGTGTTTTGGTTGCTTTGTAAAGAAACGGCTGAGAGCTACAGTATTTTGCATGAACGTCATTTTGACTTCTCCTGATACACCTTGAAGCCTAATTTTAAATATTTTGGTTAGTTCTTTTTAGGACGGAGGTCTATTAGTTTCAATCTGGAGTTTTTGTAAACCAGTTTTGTATAACACCAAAATAAATTAGAAATATCAGTCCTATCATTACAAATTTGGTAACAAATGAAAGGAGCGATTTTTCTGAATCCAGGGGTGCAATCAGTTTTTCGACACGGCAATTAGATTTTTTAAAATAAACTAAAGTATGTAATTTAGGTGACAACACTTCATTTTAGTTTATTTCAGTCATTTTAAAAAGTACGCTCCCCAGTTTTACGGTCAAAATATGAGATAAAACAAATAAATTAAAAATAAAAAATAAAAATACAATTTTTACAGAGAGAAATTAATAGTCCTCCGTACCAAACTAAATTCTGTCATTGAAAGAATTTTTATTTATTTTTTTTTTTTTCAATTAATTTAAAAATATATATATTTATCAAGCTGATGCTAAAATGGTTCACTCGTTTTTTTTTTTTTTTTGTTTTGTTTTTTTTTCGTCATAAAAAGATATATATATTTATTTACACGCAAATAAATATATATATATATATATATATTATCAAAAATGAAATTTGTTCATGTGTCTGACAAATATGACGTCCTTATAACTTTAAAAGTTTTACACCTATTCATAAAATTATGTTTCATTTTTATCATTCAGGTGTAAATAAATAAACATATTTCTTTTTATGTCGAAAAAATAAATAATAACGTGTAGTTATAATGTGGATTTTATTGGTTTAGTACCATTTTAATGCTTTCTATTTATTTATTCTTTTTTTTTTTTTTTTTTCAATTCTACGTTTAAATAAATTTGATATTAAAACTTAACAGACATAAGCAGTGGGTAACCAAATTATTAGAACTTTTTTTTTTTTTTTCAGCATCTTTTTTTTTTTTTTTTTTTTTTTTTTTTTTTCGATTTTCTAAAAAAATACGGATGAAATGGACTGGAACTTCAAACATGCAAAAAAAAAAAAAAAAAAAAAAAAAATTAAAAACCCACATTTCCCACTATCGATTTAGTCCAGAGTGTAATTAGGGGACATTCCACAAATTGAAGAGGAACGCAAGTACTTTGGATCACACTGTATCATAAAAAGCTACAAATCACTTGTAACTTTAACACATTGTTGCACATATTATGTTCAATATTTATATATGTTTTGTAATGGGATTTGCACAATTATTTAGGCAGTTATTTTTTATTTCCATTTATTTATTTATTTATTTATTGGCAAGTTTTTTTGCTTATAACTAGATAGGATTTCCATAAAATTTGACGAAACTTGGAGAAAAATTTATAAAACGTTAGAGAAACATTATTCTGAAACATAAAATTCACACGTGTAATATGCGCTGAGATATGAGCATTTATAGTGAATATTTTTTTACTGCGCATGCGCGAAGGATAGAAATTTTTTTTATTACAAATGTCGAATTGCATAAGATTTCATACTTTTTAGAAAATTTGGTTTGAGAAAAATAACAACACTGACTGATAACTTTCGAATGATCCATCTTTATAGTTTCCTTTATTGTTTTATCACTGTATAAAATTGATCCACTACTTACATGCACTGTAAACATCCTTCGAAATTCGGGGTTTATGTTTCTATAAATTTACTAAAGTCTTCATTTCGAACTTTTGCTGCTTGCGAAATCTTAATAATTTCATTTTAATCTAAGCAGTTTTCTGTTGTGTTTTGTATATGTCAAAGTGAGATAGTTAAATCTAAGACGCAATTTACGGTCCCATTTTATGTCAATTTTCAATTTATTTTTAGTAGTTTGAATATTAATTGCTTTTTGATGTCGGTTTTTTTATTATTATTATTACCCCCCCCCCCCCCCAAAAAAAAAAAAAAAAAACTTTTGTTTTTTTCTTTTCTGTGAAAATATATTTATATTGCAAAACATGGCAAAACGTTCAAGAGTAGCTTCACATATCGAACTCAGAAAAGAAAAGAGGCACAACTTAAAAGAATGTTAATTTTAAGTTTATGTCACAAAACAAATGTGTATGAATTGCCCTAATGTGCACAAAAATCATTTACAAGCCATAACTTTTCAGAAAAAAAAAAGTATCAGAATCTGAGCATTCATTATCGGAATCTGAGCATTAATTCGCATTCATTCAATTCATTAAGAAGTTACAGATCAACAGACGTCCTACTCCTGCGGAAAAAAAATATATAAACAGTCAGTCAGGCATCTTTTTAAACTACGACCTTTCCAATCACAAAAAAAGTTCAAAAATTGGGGCTTCCTTTAAGCAGTTATAGGTGAGCAAACAAAAGACAACCAAAAAAGCATGAAAACAAATAGACAGACAAATATCTTTTGCTTAAATCCTAATGATTTCATAAAAGAGTATCAAAATTAGAGCGTCCATTAAAAAATTAGAGGTGGGCAAAGAACATAAAAACGGACAGGCAGACGTACAAGAGCACACTAAATACCGTTCTCACCCTTTTAACTCCTGAACCTGCAGCTATAATAATAAAAGTGCTGTCTAAATAAAAGCGACTGTGCGCCAATCGATGAACTGCTAACCACGATTATGCGCTAACCACTAACAATGGTCTAAAATGTAATTGTAATTTATAATACATTTTAAACATAATAAACAAATAAGTAATACTATTATTTCTATTTTATTTGGCAATTAAATCATCATGCGTAGCTGCACTGAAAGAAATTTTCATTTTGTGCCTTAAATATTTCATTTTAAAACATATTAATATTTCAGTAAAATTTAAAAGTATACACGTACTAATGAAATGATAAGAGTCCTTTGACAAATTTTAGGTAGATTCCTTACAGGAGATCTACCTATTGCAATGGTTCTCATGACACGACTTCTGGAAAATTTCTTCATATCTTCACCGATCATGACCCCCTAGAACCCAAAACCACCCTCCGTTCAAAAGTTTATATATATATGTATAACGCTTTTTCACATGTTAAGTTGTGAACATGATAACTGGAGTAATTTTTACTTAAATTTAACCAGCTCGGGATATGTTGTCAGGACAGTAAAAATCTCGGTCGAGTTCGTAGATGGGGTATCCAGCTCAAAGGGTGTGAAAATGGTGGGGGGGGGGGGGGGAATTTTCATTTGCGCATAATTTCTTTAATATTGAAAATAGGGGGGAAAAAAATCAAATCAGGCGAATTACCGCCTTACCCTAAAGAACAATTTTTGTATTTAAACTTTTTCGATAGCTTCAATTGCTTGAAAGTTACAAGTTAAAAAATGATTTTTCATCAATTGTGATGAAGCCGACTTTTTCTATAGCTTCAATTGCTTAAATTTATAATCTGATGCTTACGTCACGCGCAAACGATAATAAAAAAGATCACTGACAAAATAAAAAACATGGTAACCGCTTTAATTAATCATTTAAAAATATAAAATTAAAATAATACGTTAGTCTTACTTAGTAAAAAAAACGTTTGCTATGAACAGTTTAGAATGCCGGTTTCGGCAAAAATTTAAAATTTACGATTGAAATTGGGAGTAATACGTTACAGTTTCTTTTGACGTTTTATCTTGTGCAAACAAGCTATTGGTCTGTAAAGGGATATGAGGTTTTCGCTTGGGAAGAAAATATAATGACGCCCTCCATCGCTAAGCTCGCCAAATTTTATCGTCAAATAACGAATTTCATCACCAAGTCTAATATTTCGTCGTTAGCTATCAAATTTTGCCGAAAATCACAAATTTCATTATCAAATCACAAATTTCATCAAATCACAAATTTCATTTCTAAGTCACAAATTTTGTCACAAAAATCTCGCCAAACCATACAGTTTACTAAATTCGTAACAATTAACATTGGAATTTAGTGGTGCCCAAATGGTCCAATGTTAACTAATGTTAATGTCATAATTGAAAGTTGAAATTCTAATTCCATTCAACGTAAAGGAACCTATCTTTGCCTTTAAGCTTGCCGAAAAGGGATTTTTTTTCTTTGAATCCAAATACCTACTAATACTTCGTCATTTTCCTTGACGCAACTATGTGAATAAGCCAGAAACCTGTGTCTCCCCTTGTCCAAGGAAAAGAACGAGCCCATGACCGTGTGAAAACTGAAAAGTACTCATCACGTGATTTCGATCTCGGTTACTTACTTCGATGAGGCACGCACACTGTAGTAAGATATATGCTCTTAGGTCACAAAAGATTTAATAAAATTAAGTAAATTCTTGAACCCTCCCCCCTTCCCCCTCCCCCCCAAAAAAAAGGATCCTTTTTATTTTTAGTTTGAAAAAGATCCTAGATGTGTTCACACCTTAAAGGAATAATATGAGAGGATTTCGAATATGACGTATCACCAAGAAGGGCAAATGAAGTTAACTGTTTTATTTGTTTGACAGCTTTGAGGCCTATACTTACAAAAACTTTCGTCAGGAATGTTTCATATTGCACGATTTAACAGTAACAATGTAGAATTTCTTATAAAACTGTGCTACTTAATGGTTACGATTTTGACTTCATACATATATATATATATATTCGGACATGTCGTCTCCAATTATATCATTCCTCCAAAATTCACACTCGAAGAAGTCACAGAACTTGATATGACTTTTAACATATAATGGATTACTTTTTGCTTCTGACGGTCCACTAAACGATCAGGATTCACATATCGTGGAAAGTCTGTTATGGAGATGGAAGATTTCTAAACGGGATGTTACGGAGATAGCCTAATTTTATTGGATGAGTATATACAACTAAATATGTTTAACAAAATAGCCCTGAGCACCAAGTGCTACAAATAGAACAAATTACAACTCTATGTGATATTTTTTAAACAACTATTACACTCTTAAAAGACAAAAAGAAACCTGTAATCTCCTTATTAAAATATTAAAAACTGGTATATAACCCCGTCAAAAATGACGGAATGTGAAATCAATTAATTAGTGAATCAACGAAGGCTTTGCCTGCTTCGCTGGACACTATATTTAAAGGAAAAACTTTTCTATATCGCTTTATAAACCAAAAAAAAAAAAAACATGAAATTTCTCAAAAGCACACTTCCTGTCCCAGTTGCCTTCGTCAGCGGTCCACGCTTTCGCAGACTCTCGGATGCCTATCCCTACTGCCTGTGACAATAGCTCCATTTGGATGCTTATCAGATGACAGTTTCGAAACGGAAATTGAAGTAGCCATTTTATATTTGAATCCTAGTTACATACGAACAACACTATACGTGGTGTACATAATTTTTCTTTCGCGTTATTTTCTATATTTATTTGATTTATTCGATAAACTATAAAATAACAACAATTTCACGCCAAATGTAATATTACAATATGCTATGATTGTCTGCATCTATCGCGTGAGACAATTAATTTTTTATGGTTATAATAATAATTGAGTTAGTTAATAGTAGTTGGTATATAGAAAAATAAATATGTAAATATGTAAATCTGATCATAGTACAGCCTTAATATAGCTCCACTTGTCGACTTTTGAATTTTTATCGCCATTTTAGACAAAAATACATAATTTATGCGATTATTTTTTCTGTTTCTTTCTTTTCTTTTCTTTTTCCTTTCCTTTCCTTTCTTTTCTGTTTTTCAATATTTTATAATTTATTTATATTTTTGATGCGCTACTTGGCTTAAAGTGGTTTTCACAAAAGTAGAGTACTTGGCAAGAAATGCCCGATCTATTTCAGCATTAAAATTTTAAAATATTAACCAGGATTATCAACTAATCAGCTTTCATGCCAAGCGCGATTCATCCGTGCCAAAAACATACTATTTAAACAAATATATATATATATTTAAAATTAAAGTATATTAAAAAAGCTTTTTTTTTTTTTTTTTTTTTTCCCTCTCCATTTTCATATTTTTATTTTTTTATATGCATGAGCAAATCATAGAATAATAATAAAGGAAGAAGGAGCGTACGTGTTTTGGTTTCGGTTTGTAAAATCCAGGAATGCCGGGTATAGGGTTGTAACAGTGCTTCCATCTGATTGGTTGGCGACTTGTTGGCAAGATTTTTGAATCATCTCGTCTCTCTGTCAATCAGTCTGCGAGGCAGCACCCACAACAAACAGCGATAAATGCGCTGAGGATGGGTGCCCTACTTCAAAGTTGAGAGGAGCAAAAGTAGCTTTCACTGGCATTTCACTAAGAAGGGGTTTGTAAGCATTAGAGTATTGACATGCTCCTTCTTCCTTATTATTATTCTATGGAGCAAATTTAATTTTTTGTATTTTTTTATTTTTCGCGTGAAAGCATATTTCATTTTATGCTTAAAAAAAATTAACTGGTAAATTTTTTTGGCATCAATTATAAATTTAAATGTCCAATTTTGAAATTATTACCAGGTTATTATTTTCATATTTTAATTAATTTTTAAAAATCTAATCGAAACTTCGTTACAAATAAGGTACCAAATAAAAGAAGCGATTTGTCTGAATCTGTCGGACTAAACAGCTTATCGATCGGACAATTAGATTTTTTAAAATTAACTAAAGTATGAAAGGAAACTTGTTATAAAGATGAGTACGAACCGGAATCGTTACCTCTCTTAATAAATAGATAATTATATTCTTTTGGTTGGAAGGCTTTGTTTTCGCTGTTGTAGTGAGCCACTTTAAATAAGATCTAAAAATAGCCTGTCAGCCTGTTTCCTTTGATTGTAATTTTCATCAAATCTAACTATTCATCATTAAATTAAAATATGCTGTTAAAAAACATTCGCATTCGCATTATACAGGGTGACCATAAAAAGCTTGGCCTATTCAGAGCATTCTGTAGCTCTAACTAAAATGAATATTGAGTCGAAAATTTGTATATAGACATTTCAAAATATACGCTCTAGGGATCTGCGAAACAAAAATTTTTAAATAAATTTTTCTAAATCTCCTATACGAGGGGACATGTACCAAAATAAGAACAGGCTACAAATTTTAACACAAACTACTTTATTCATTACAAATTTTATTGTTATTTGTTACAAGTTGCAGATTGCTTATCGATGGAGATAATATTGTTCAATGTGGCCCCCATCATTCATCTGTAAAATCTGCAGCCGATAAATAGTGTGCTCAACAGCTGATCGCAGCTGGTGGCCAGTGATCCTCCGCACATGATTCTTTATGCGGTCCTTCAAGTCAGCCAAAGTTCCAAATATCTTTTGAAAACCAAACTTTTTAAATGATCCCATAACCAAAAAGGCCACAGATTAAGATCGGGGGAACGAGCCGGTCAAGGAGTTGAAAACGAACGGGTAAATTCTCTGTCCTCTGTAAAATTTTGAAGGAAAAAAAAGCTGTGCAAAATGTAAGAATAAAAATTTTAAATGTTGATATAACTTGAAATGTACCACATTTATTTATTACAAAACTTTTCAAGCATTTTGACTGTAATTCTTGTTTGATTTTTTTTTTTTTTTTTTTATGTATGTCCCCTCGGAGGGGAAATTGTTATTTTTTTCTTTTTCAGATCCCTAGAGCGCAGAATAATCCCATTCTTAAGCTACTTTGAAATGTCTATATATAAATTTTTGACTCATTATTCATTTTAAATAGAGCTACATAGAGTGTTCTGAAATAGGCCAAGTTTAATTATAATCATCCTGTGCATTTTTAAAATACCGTAGTGTATATTTTTTTAGGTTGGTTGATTAATTGGATTTTATGTCGCACTAGTGCTGCGCAATGGACAATTGGCGACGGTCTGGGAATCACCCCCTAGAAGTGGTAAGGAGACAGCGCCATCACAATTTCGATCCTCCACGGAAGGGATGGCTCTCCCGTTTCGGTGACACCCAGAGGTATATAATTTTGATGGAAACGTGGAGGATATTACGGCCACGGCAGATTTTACGTATACCAGCCACCATTAGTGTACACGACGGTCTTTGACCGGCTCGAGTACCGAACCCGCAATCTTTCATTTACGAGCCCGGTGCTCTACCGGCTGGGCTACCGCGGCCCATGCATTTTTAGGACAAATTGGATAATTTCCATTGTCCAATCCTAACTAAACTGGAAGAAAATTAAAATTTGGCAGACTTTTATATTTTCACTTTCTTTTATATTAATACAGTATTGGATTCATAAAAAGTTTCCACTTACGGTTTTTGACGATTTTATACGTTTTAAGATTTCCTGAATGCGTTTTGATCTTTTTTCTATTTTTTTTTTTTTTTTTTTTTTTTTTTTTTTATAATATCTGCCTATCTGTCTGTGTGTTGTGAAAAATTTTTGGCAAATCTAAATCACGAACTAATATACATAATTTCATAAATAATTACACTTAGTTGCAACTTGATATAATTTGGTGTATATCACCCAACAGGTGGCACTGTTATACGGCGACTTGCCCTACTTATGTGAAAGCTAAATCTCAGCCTCTATATTGTATAACTGCACAAATCCTGGTATGTAAGAGAGTCATTGTGAAAATCTATACTGATTCAACTTTGGTATATATCACCTGAGAGATAACGCTGTTATGCTGCAATTTTCCCTGTGTACAAGAAAGCAATATCTCAGCTTCTATAGCGTATAAATGCACCAAATTTTGTATTTCTGATCAGCATTGTGAAAAAGAATGCTGAGTAAATTTGGGTGTATCAGTCAACAGGTGTTACTGCAAATACACACCTTCTGCTTGTTTCCATATGGGTATATCTCAACACCTACTATTAAAACTGCATCAAACTATGGATGTATAATCTTTATTGCGAGAAACCACGTTGATTAAATTTTTGTACATGTTAACTAATAGGTGGTAGCTCTGTTGTGTAGAATGGTATGAACAAAATCTTATAATGTGTACAACACACTGGTTTCTCACCTAAACATCTGTTGCTTCCATTCATTTGTTTAACAATGATGAAACAGTTCGGTATTTCTTGGCAAAATAATGACTAAATAATACTTTTTAAACGTTAAAAGCAATAATTTTCAGGTATGATTAATGGATTTGTATCTTTTTCTTGATAAACAAGAATCGACTTCAATTAATCTTAGCTAAACATTGCCTAACTATTACAAGGCAACGAAATTGCACACATCCAATTATCATGCAAAATAGCACCACTTGTTTAAATTACTTGACTTTTCGACCAGAGAAAGAAATAACTACTGTTTAAACAAAAATAAATTAGAATGCTGTAGCCATCATAGAGTTTTCTTTTATATTTTCCTATACAAATTCACTCAGTGCAAATAATTCATTAAAATTATTATTCATTAAAATTACTTTCCATGATCAATGCAAACATTTTCGTAAAACAATAACACTAAAAGTTCGAAAAAAGTGGATTTTATGCTGTACAACAACATCTAAAAAAGCGATTTTTTTTCCCCTAAGTTTTTTCTTGTTAAATTTGAAAATATATACATATATAACTTTTTATAAAAAGTACCCAGATCTGGCGTTTAAAAATAATAAGTGCAAAACTTTAAATAAACACCATAAAATGCTGGAACGCACAACAATTGTTTCGGGTCGAAAGAGGAAACGACCCTTCGTCAGGTGAATAAAGAGGCACGAATGTTGCAATCATAGCGGCAACACACAGTGCGTTGCCGTGCTCGATGCCTACTTACCTGACGAAAGGTCGTGTCCTCTTTCGACCTGAAACAATTGTTGTGAGTTCCAGCATTTTATGGTATTTATTCAAAGTTTTGTATTTATTATATAAAATTTTGTTTTAAATTATCACAGAGCTTTGGTACAACCACTCGTTTTAAAGTTGTTGACGAATTCTTTTGAAAGATACCCATATTTAAAATTTTCACCCCTCGGGAAGGTGGGGGTATATCTAAAGCTCCTGCATGTCCAAAAAAAATTTTTTTTTCCTGGTTGACTATTAATATTTTCTATTATTCTTTTTAATTCCGTAAAGCCGCGGTAGCTTGGTCGGTAAGAGCAGCGAGTTCGTGATCGAAAGATTGCGGGTTCGGTCTTCGAGCCGGCCGAAGACCGTCGTGTACACTAATGGCGACTGGTGCACGTTAAATTCCGTCGTGGTCACAAAGTCCTCCAAGTTCCCATCAAAAATTATACATCTGGGGGTACGGGAAAATGGGTTTAACTCTCTCTGATCCGGATCAAAATTCGAGTTCCTGTTGTTTTCCTGGTGCTGCCATCTTTCACCAGCTTCTGGAGCTAAAGTCGTACTTCCTCCCTATGAGGCGCTCCTAAATAACGGAAGACGCACCCATCATGCCTTAAAATAAATCCGGTTAGTTCCACTACCGGAGCTCGGAATTTCCGAGTGGCATACGACCACAAGAACAACAATTCCGTAATGAATCGCGAAAAACAATTCTTATTGTACACATTTATGCGAAATTTTGTCTTATGCTGTCATGTTAAAAATTTACAGAAAAACAGGACTGCGAAACCATCTCTTGGGCTGTTTTCCTCAAAATATAAAATGTACTAATTTAAATCAAGCTGCCATTACAAATGAATTTGTAAAACATTCTGTGCAGTAGTTCTATAGATATTGTTGCCAAAACAAATTTGCACAAACAGACATTTTTCAAAAAAGGTTCAGTCGTGTTCTTGAACTGTCAAAACGTGTAAATCCATCGAAAACCGGAAGCCGAAAAATTTTGCGAAACCGATATTTTCTTCTGTTGAATATGAAAGAAAGTAAAAACATATATTAGAAATAACAAAAAAAGATATATATATTTACATAAATTATAATGTTCTTCCGTGAAACATCTCTTACCATATAAATATTGCTGCGTTTCTAATTCAAGTGTTTAGATTTAAAAAAAAAAAAAAATCTGGAGTGACTCCACTCGACTTTCCGAACACTGAGTAATTAACAGTTTTGTAGATAAAGTAAAGAAAGGGGAGTTGTTAAACAAACAAAAGAGAGAAAACCGTAATAGAGCGTTTGAGTATTTTTCTCCATATATTACACGATGTTTTATTTACGCTACTGAACTTTGAGCCCACAGATCATAATGATAAAGAATTTTTCGTTGTGTCCCTGTAAAAACCTATAAATGCTAGATTCACCAAAATGCTTGTAGTTAATGCAACAGTGATTTATAATATTCGTATAAATTTTCAGCTCAATTGAATAAAGCGTTTAGATGCTATCGCAGTTTTAAACTAGTTGGCATAGGTGGACTCTGCTCAGTTCCCCATCATATTTATGTTCTCAGAAATTTCTAGTGCGAGACATATTATAATCATGTTAAAAGAAATAATTTGACCAAAGCTTGATACAGTGACAGAATGAAATCCCCGCCTAATAGACTATCCACCGTTCACTTCGATATATTTATCTTATTCTAATCTATTAATTTATTTTATCGGGGTCAATTCCGTTGTTTAGTTTTCATGCTACTATTTCCAATGCAATAATCCTCAAAATTCATATTTATATGAAAAATTTACAATTTCGCTATGTTGATAAAATAGTAAATTACGAATAATTTACGAAATTTTCCTATCAGAATATTTGTATTCAATCATGTTCAAACAAATATCATAAACGTAATTTTGAAGTTGTCTAATGTATTTAGGATCCTCAAAATGGAAGTTTATGCTCAATTTTGCCTTATCCTGACATGTTAAGTAAATCGTAAATTCCAAATAACTTACGAATTTTTTAAATTGGAAAAATCATAGTCTATGATATTCATGCCAGTATCCTAAATAATATTTCGAAAGTGGTTTGACATCTTTACGATGAAAATATCCCTCAAGATTGACGTTTATGTGAAATTTTGCTCTAGTCAGCCATGTTAAGAAATTCGTAAATTTCCAATAACTTACGAAATTTTTATATTGGAAAATTCATAGTCATTAATATTCATGCCAGTGTCCTAAATAATATTTCAAAAGTAGTCTGACATCTTTACGATAAAAATATCTCTCAAAATTGACGTTTATGTGAAATTTTGCCCTATACTGCCATGTTAAGAAATTCGTAAAATTCCAATAACTTGCGAAATTTCCAAAGTAGCATATTTATAGTTACTGATGTTCATTCCGGCATCAAACCTGATATTTTAAAACTGGTCTTACATTTTTACAGTAAAAAGTTTCCATTAAATGCACGTTTAAGTGAATTTTTGTCCTATTCTCCCATGTTAAGAAAATCGTAAATTTCTAATAACTTACGAAGTTTTTAAATTCGAATATTGCAAATGAATAGGGTTCTTGCCAGTATCGAAAGTAATATTTTAAAACTGATTTGACCTCTCTGCGATCATTTGTTCGTGAGATATCGTGTTAACAGACTAACAAACTAACGGACTAACACACTGACACACTAACGGACTGGCACACTAACAGACACCCTACAGACAGACACCATAGAAATTTTGTCATTTTCGGATTCCTCACACCTGAAAACGTGTAAAAATGTCAAAAAACAGAGGTCGAAAATTTTCACGATTACCTAAGTTCCCCATACCTATAGTATGATAGGGAACTAAAATTTGGTCCCATAGGCCATAATAATAAAGAATTTTTCTTGGTGTCCCTGTAAAAAAACTATAAGTGCTAAATTCACCAATTTCTATACACTTGGTGCAACTGTGACCTATAACATGAGTACAAATTTTTTGCTCAGATTAATAAAGCGTTTAAACACTATCGCACTTTTAAAAATTTGGCCCCATAGGCCATAATGATAAAGAATTTTTCCTGGTGTCCCTCTAAAAAAACTATAAGTGCTAGATTCACCAAAATCAATAGAGTTCGTACTATGGTGACTTACAATATACGTGCCAACTTTCAGCTTATTCGAACAAAGCGTTTAGACGCTAGCGGAAAGCCACGACTTAAAAGATTGTCCTCTCAGCAAAAATAAACTTACCTCCCCAAAATGTGCCAACTACGGGGGCCCTCATACGGCCAACTACCGCCTTTATCCCAAGTTTCCTGAAAATAGGAAATCTTTTACTACAAAATCAACTTCCCCCCAAATCTCTTACTCTAGAGCCACCGGCCCACAAACCACCCTTCCCGCTTCTAGAATATCCCATCTTCCAATACCGAACAATAACAATGAACTCGCGGAATTAAATAATATTTTGAATGACATCGCTCAGGAATTAAAGGTTTCAAACTTTTCGTAATTAATTAAAAAATATAAAATGATCTTAGAAGGAATGAAAAAGAAACGGATCAAATAGCTAAATTAACTATCTTCATGAAAATTCTCAACTGAGGGCACCCCACTCCATAATAGCTTACCGTAATCCATTACGCGTTTTTTCGGGGAATTGCAATGGCATTCTTGGAAAAATTCCTGACCTCAGAGAAACCATAAAGATGCATAACCCCGATTTAATCCTTTTACAAGAAACTTATTTCAGACCTGGAAATTCCCTCAAAATTCCAAATTATACCATTGTTAGAAATGATTTCGACAATCAAAATTCTTATAAAGCCATGAGAGGCACCGCTATTGGCATCAAAAAACACCTTAATTTTTCTTCTGTTGTCTTACCGGCGCTCGAACTCGTCAACGCAACTGGAATTTCTCTAACTATTTCTAACTCCCCCTCCATTGCCTTTTTTCTCTGTTTATGTCCCGTGTCTTGGAGTTATTATTAAAAAAGATATTGAATCTCTTCTTTATTCGGAACCTAACTCCTTCCTTATGGGAGATTTTAACGCTCACCATACCTTTTGGAACTGTGCCTCTATACAAGGTAACGGCAAGTGTATCTACATATAATATCCTTCAAAATTCCACTGCAGACATTCTCTACCCGGACTCCCCTACCCATTTCTCTAATCATAGAAGAAGTACTATTGATTTTGGCATTTTTATAAGATTTAATTTTGACAAAAGTATATAGTCGATGTCGGCTCTATCTTCTGACCATAATCCTATCCAATTTTTTATTCAAACTCATATCCCAACTGCCCCCCCCACACACACACACACACATCGTTAAGACGGCAATTATAGCACCTATCCATAAATCTGGTCCTCCAGTTACCGACTCATCTCCCTTTTAAATTATCTAAGTAAATTAACTGTTTAGATGAAAATAATATTATTAAGCCAGAACAATTTGTGTTCAGAAATAACCTTTCGGCCACTCATCAAGTACATCGCCTTGTCAAGCATATCGCCACCAAAAAAAAAAAAAAAATCACTGCAGCCGTCTTCTTTGAAATTGAAAAAGCATTCGACAAAGTCTGGTTGCCGGCTTTAATTTATAAATTAATTGATTACAACTTCCCCCCTCCCTCATTAAGCTTATTTTTCGTTCTCTCCAGGGCCGCAACTTTCATGTTAGAGTTAAAGACAAAATCTCTAATAATTATCCCGCTCTATCCCCCTCCCGCAAAGATCTAAAATTTCACCTAAATTATTTAATATTTTCATTAACGATATGCCTCCCTATCCCCATACTAATTTGGCAATATTTGCAGACTACACATGCATTTTTTCTGCCAACAGAAACAGAAGGTACGCGACCCTTACAATCTCCCATCATCTAAAAATTTTAACCTCTTGTTTCCAAAAATGGAAAATTGCCATTAATTATACGAAAACTGAGGCCATTCTTTTCTCTGCACTGAGTAAGGAGAAAGGGAAAAGAATCCAAATTAATTTCAATAACCATCTCATTCCGTGGTCCAATGTAAATACTTAAACATTATTTTAGATCAAAAGCTAATTTTCAAACAACATAGTGTCACAGCGCGAAACAAGTTCCGGAAATCTAAAAGTCAACTTTACCCCTAAATTGCTCAGAACAGTAATTTATCTATTAAAAATAAAATGCATCTTTATGCCTCTTTTTTAAGACCTTTACTTACGTTCGTTTCTGCGATGTGGTCATTTGCATCCAAAGCGCATACCAAATTACTTCTCAGAAGTCAAAATTCAACCATTCGATAAATTTAGGTTATGCCTTATTACATCCATAATTACCAAATTTATAGAGAAATCAATTTTCCCCGTTTAAGGGACTTTATCCAAGACCTTAACGTGAACTTCCATAATTCTTTAGATAATATCAATAACTCTGCTTAACACTCTAGATATGTATGACCATAAGCTACCTATTAATAGACGTTGACTTAATGTTGGTATTAAATTAACTTATTTGCTGTAACCTACTTTTTATTGCTAATTGTCTCCTTCTATTGATTCTTCTAAAAATTGCTTCCATCCTCAATAGATGGCAGCACCAAACATTCCTTCCTTCCTAGTTTCCCTGTTTTATGTCTTCAATCACTGTCTATAGATAGCAGCACTACCGCGGTCTTTCCTTTCCACACCTCTGGTCCGGATTTCTTTCGATCCTCCTTTAAATGATTTTATCTCTTGTGTTATTTTAGATTAAAATTATTAATAAATAATAAATAAATAAAAATAAAGATTAAATTGTATTGCTGAATGTAACTTGTTGTAATGCTATACTTAATCTTCCTCATAAATGTTTCTCTAATTCATCCCTGTTATCTCTTTGAGCTCAGAATTTCTGGTTTTTAAGTATTTTAGCCGCTTCTACCCCTATTAACTCTCTTAGATTAATGTATGGCTGTTGAAAAGCGCCTTTTTTGTGATTCAGTTCGTGACCCTTGCCTGACTTTCCCATGTTTCTCTTTTTTTTTTTTCAACTATTACGTTAAGCCATCTTTAGTTTTGCTTCTTACCCTCTAATTTGCTACGTTGTGTGGTTCAGTCCACGGGTACTTAACATTCATCATTTCTCGAAAGTCGAGAAATTTATAGCGAGATAGAGAAAATTTATAACAAAACTTCCCGAACTCAGAGATTAAGATCAAAGGTTTGTAGAAAAGAGATCGTTTGAGGATAAAGCAATGCAGCCAGTTGTAAGATTAAGATGGCAAGAAGCAAAACCCAATGAAAAAAGAGAAAGAGTTTGAACATGAAAATGAGCAAGGAGAAAGCCTGAAGAATCCTAAATAAGATTTGGGGGGGAAAAAAAGAGAGAGAGAGAGAGAGAGAAATAGGAATGAATTATTCGCACTCTGCACCATAAGTTATTATTATTTTTTTATTTATTATTTTTTTTTTTTTAATGCCTTTCTGAGAACTAGAATTTTCGAGATGAATTATTCGCACTCAGCATGATAGACCAGTATTGTCAATTTGTGGGATTGGGATTAAGGCCGATTGACTGCTCTAAGGTCCTTAGCCTGAGAGGTAGTGTCCCCCCGTGGGGGGGGGGGTCTTTCTAAGGCGTCTTAGCCCGTATTTACGCAAGTTTCGGAGGAAACCACGGAAAACTCTGAACAACTAGGCCAATGAGTGCGATCTGGGATCGAACCCGGCACCTCACGCGTACCAGCTTTGAGCGTAGAACTGCTCGGTCAATAGTAAGCCTCAAATTGTAGACTTTTATATTCAATATCCATTAGAAATTTTTAATCGTAATAATTGTGTAATTGCTTATTCGTCGAATCCACTATCATATATATCAAACATCATACTTGGAAATTAATGGTAATTATTAAATAAAAAAGCCCCTACAAGTTGACAATACTGAGATAGACCTTACCGAGATGTCCGCTCTTAGTAAAAGAATTAGAGGTATGAAGTTTAAAAATTGCCGCAGGTAAAGATTTTGCGGCTCCATCGTGCGGCTCCCCCAGCGGGGGCCGATTAACCTCTGAAGCTAGGGAAAGCTTGATATTATTTAGAGGCCCTCTTTTATTTGCGAGAAATTTTCAAAGTTCTATATATATAGATTAAAATATTTACTTATGTTATGGACTTTTTTTTTTTTTTTTCAGAAGTTACTTAGCAGAATTCAGATTTAAATTCTTTTCCTTCTTATACATTTTTGTATAAAAATATTCCAGGCTATATTTACTTGTAAATGAAAATCATGAAAAGAGAAAACTAATTGCAGTAATCGTTTCGTGTGAAAATTATTTGGTAAACACTTTTAATCGGATAAAAATGGGCTCGTCAGTGCAGCAACATTTTCTGCCCTCACACTACGCTCATACCTTTTTACTTTCTTCTATATTCAATAGAAGAAAGTATCGGATTCGTAAAAATTTTCGACCTCGAATTTTTGATGAATTTATACGTTTTGAGAGAGGTAGAACACGATTTGGCTATTTTTAGAAAATGTCAGTCTGTCTCTTTCTCTGTGTGTGTGTGTGACAAAATTTTGTGGCAACTGCATCTCAGGTACTACTGCACAGAATTTCATACAAGTTGGTATATAGTTACACATTGACATAAAATAATGCCTATCAACTTTTGGTAGAAATTGTCCACAAGCTTGCGTTGTCATCCCGCTTTTTCTAAATTTTTAACATGATGGTATAGGACAAAATTTTGTATAAATATGCATAAAGAGAATTATTTTTTAATAATCATTACGAAATTTAAAATAACTATTTCTAATAGAGATAGCCAACAGAGGGAAAAAATTGGGTATGTAGGAGCCCCCCCCCCCCTGGGGAGAAGTCCCCTCTCGAGGGGAGTAAATTTTCATGATGGGTATCTTTCAAAAGAGCTCGCCAATACATTTAAAACGAATGGTTGAACCCTCGATCTGCGATAATTTAAAAGAAAGTTATCGATTTTTTTCATAAAAAAAAAAAAAAATTAATATTGAGAACAAAATTGACTCTTTTTGGATATTTAGTGTTATACTACTTCTCTAATATGGAAATCGTCTGCATTATCATGGAAGATTATTATTTTTTTTTAATAATAATTATTATAAATTATTTTTACTGAGAGAATTTGTATAAGAAAATATAGAAGAAAGTCATGTGGTGGCCACAACATACTAGTTTTAACAAGATGAGGGGTTGAATTAAAGATTTCAAACCGAAACAATTATTGAGATTCAGTGCTCTTCATGCTATTAGTTTCAAATTTCCTATTCATCATCTTCGTTCCACAGCAGTGTGTAATATTTTTAATGCCTGTGTTTACTGGCATGGAAATTCTCATTTGTCAGCTGTGGAGTGAAGTTTCCCAAACAGTACCAAGCAACGAAACTAGTGTGTATTTTTTCTTGCTTTAGACAAATCCCCCTCCCTTACTTTTTTTTCTTGGTACAACAGGTTGTACTATTTCTTTTATACGGCATCGTTATCTACTTTTATTTATCATCTTGAATGAACGTGCAAACAATTTTGCTTTTAATCTAAATATATAAAGCTGAAAGTTTTTCATTGTATTTTCCCGGATACAGTCCAGATTATTAGATTTTATCAAAATTTGGTAAACTTATTAATCAGGACAAAATCAGGCTAACGTCGTATTTTAAGTTCAATCGGATAATTGGTTAAAAAGATATAAAATAAAAACCCATTTTAATTTTAGAATTATTAAAAAGAAAAAATAAATAAATTGATGCCAAAAAATAAATAAATAAGTAAGTAAATATATTTCTTTTTATGTCGGGAAAAAAAAATGAACGTGTAAACTCAAGTGACAAATGTAAAGCTGGTACTGGAATTTGAGGTATTAATTTTCAATCATTTTGGGGACTCTCTAAATTTCAGACAGGCAGTTCTTGCTGCCTGAGTTTTTGAGGTAATCAGGCCATGGACCGATGGGCCCCTCCGTGCCTATAGACCCCGAATTTAGATGTCTGCTAATATCTACTGCTACTCTCGTTTTTTTTTTTTTTTTTTTTAATCTTAAGTTTATTGTTGATGAAGTTGAAGTTTACTATATTAATTTAATATATTAAGTTGATGTGCAAAAATCATCGATACGCACCGCAATTATAATTTAAATGAATAAATAAAAGTGTATAGAATTATATTGAGTGAAGTATAATTATTTTAAATAGTTGAGATTACTCCTTTTTGTAATTATTTAAAAACAGTAAAATCTTGCATTTAAAAAAAAAGAATTATGTTTATTATTATTTTTTTGCCCCAATATTATACTGTACAAACATGTAGTCTAAGTTGATTATTATCGCTGTCTTGTCAGTCTGTTAGTCAACAAAACTTACTCTCTGCGATGCGGTTCTTAGTTTAGTGACGCCATCTATCATAAAATAATGTAACTATTATCTCATAAATGTATTTATATTTCAAACTCCTCTTTAAAAATTATTAATTGATTTTATAGAATTGATATATATATATATGTGTGTGTGTGTGTGTGTGTGTGTGTGTGTGTGTTTTTAAATAGCGTGAGACTTTTTATTTCACGTATATTTATTATTATCTTTTTACTTTTCTGAAATATAGTTATTATTTTTTGCTTAAGTTTTTAATTGTGTTAAATATCCTAAAAATTCATTTGGTTTCCATGCATTTTTAATCCCCGACAGAGCGGTGCAATAAGTCTGAAACCTTTGTCTATCTGTGTGTATATGCGTGTCTGCGGTACTGGCACTGTTGCTCCCAAAATGATTTGCCGATTTGAATATACCAAGTGATCCAAAAAGTCACAGAAAAAAATAAAATATATATTATTTAAGAAGTACTGACTGTAGCTCTATGCAGTACGGTAAAGCATGAGAATTTTTTTATATAAGAAAAAATATCAGTTACATTTTTCTTCAACATATCGCGCTGTATTTGCAGTATCCTCTCGCATTTTAAACAGATTCGCCTGATCAAATGACGACATATTTCGAAGACTGAGCTTTTTTTTAGGAGAATTTCCAATGCGCAACGTCTGATGGTCAATCTAATGAATGATGGTCGTCACACAGAGCATTTATAGCCATAGTTACATTACTAAATGTACTGTGCCGCTGTAAAAATGTAATTTTACAATTTAAGCGTCACCTGATGAAGAAAATTTAAACTAATTTGTCAATAAAACTTTTGTTATTAAAAAAAAAAAAAAAAAAAAAAATTCCCAACTCTTTCTGTGCACTTCATTGAAAACCGCATAGTGCCATGGACAATACTTTTTGAACAATATATTTCTTATTTTTTCTGTGATTTTTGGATCACCCAGTATATCATCCTATTATTATAACGCTGATTTATTCAGTATAGTTATTAGCTACGTTTGATGAAAATCTGTTGGATATGCATACATTTTTTTTAATCAATTATTATTACTATTATTTTTTTTTTAAGGCCATTTTGCATTGATATTTTAAATTTCGGACTATTTAATCTTCCAACTGCTGACTCATGTTTGATGATGAGTGACCTGTTTATTTTTTTATTAGAGTATAAAAATGCTTTAATATACATATAGATATATATATCGTAAATTTTAACAGTTTTTGCCAAAAATTAAAAGTTGGCTAGAAATAAGTTCATTGTCAAAAATTCTCTAAATTCGATTGAAGATTACGCATTTTTTAGAAAAATAACATTTAACAAAATCCAAGGCCAGTCATACATTTACATTTTACAACATACTAATTAGCATTTTTTCCGCAAAAAATTACAAATTTTGTAGAAAAATATTTAATGAAATTCAAGGTCAGAATTGTATATATATATATATATATAAAGCTAGCTTTACAGTGCGTAAGAACTATAAGTTTTATATATATATATATATGTATATATATATAATCATAAACTTAGATTTTTTTCAACAAAAATCAGCTTCTTGATGCTTGTAATGTATAAAATTTTCAGCTTCAGCTTGAATAGTTTTTGTTCTTATGTGTAAAATTTATCAATACTACAATATGGTAGAATTTTATAGTTATAAAAAAAAAAAATGACAATGCTTTTCACAAAAAGTAAAGATAATTGTGAGCACAGTTACTCGAAATTAGCACAATTTTTATATTGAATAAATCTAAAATTTTACGTTTTATATTTCATAACTATTTTGAGAGGGTAACTGTATTCAAACGTTAAATTTATTGTTGATATTCGGAAATAAACAAACAAATATATATATATATCTTTGATGCAGAGAAAAATCTAGAAATTCCATTCTGTTTTATTTAAAGAAAAAATCATTCTGGTTATCAATTGCGCCATTACCCAAAAAAAAAAAAAAAAAAAGAAAAGAAAGAAAGAAAGTAAGTAAGAAAAAACAACTCTAATTGTTTAAATTTAAATGTGGCATCTATGCTGAATTTTAATCAAAAAATTAATAACATTTAACTTTCCAGAAGCATAAAACACTTTATTTATTATTTTTTTTCCCTTATACTAGTTAATATTTTAATTTATTCACATATGGCATGCTGAGGCAACTTTTATTTCATCTCTTTGTAGTGTCGCCATCTAACATCGGAAAGTATAAGTATTTTGTCTGCAGCTTTAAATATCATCTTCACTTTTTTTTTTTAATCTATGACATTGACATGGAAATATAAAAATTAATTGTGGTTGATGATTTTTAAATCAACCATATCAATCATTACATATCTAAAATACTATGCAGGAATTCATAATATGTAAAAATTTTGTTCATAAATAAGAAAATGTGTTCGTGCACAACAGCCTATTTTTTTAAATTGTAATATTTAGTTCTCTTTTTATTTGTTTATTTTTTTTTTTTTAATTTCCAGTTTATATGATTTAAATAATATTAAAAATTATGTACTTGAAAATACAGAACACTGTTTTGTTTATTTTGATTTAGCTATTATGTACATTTTCTTTGTCAAGATTTAGATTTATTATTTTGTGCGATACACACTTTATAACAAACGAAATTTAACACATACCTTTTTTTTTTAATTTAAACTTTTTTAACGTAATTAAAAGTACATATATGAGAAAAACAGATCACAAATTTCTTAGGAAGTTGGAAGCATAATGAATAATTGTATGTAACTCTTTCTATATGTATATGCATAAACATTGACATATTTGATCTGATCAAGACGTTCTGCTCCCGAAGCTGGTAGACGGTAAGAGTTGGATTCAAATCCAGGTCACGCCCACTGACCAAGCCTTTCAGTTTTTGTGGTTTTAGTAAAATTCACATAAATTTGAGTTAGGATCCCTTAAGAAGACCCCTCGGATGGCATTCCACTTAGGCTTCTGACCCACTTACAGTCAATTGGCCTAAGGCTGTGCATCAATGAGATTTTCTTTTCTTCTGTCTCATGTTATTTTATGAGATTTGTGTTGCTTCATAGTATAAAGTTTGTTGGTTGTGAGGCTTAAGGCTGGTTGACTAAATTAGGGTCCTAGGCCTAAAGGTGAAATGCCCTCTGTGGGGTCTTTAAAAGGGGTCCTAGCCCATATTTATGCGCGTTTTGGAGAAAACCACGTAGGGTGGTACTATAAGGATGGTAGGGCCATATTATATGGATATCGCATTAAAAATGGAAATTTTTCAATATCTGTTTTTTGAATTACACTTTTTGGACATATCACCTTTTAGCTTAACGTTTTTTTTTTTTTTTTATAAATTTAAGTATTTTATTTGATTACGTAAACTTAGGAATGTACTTTCTAATCCCTAAGGGAAATATTTATTTTACTTATTTATTTTTTTTAATGCTCACTAAGCTAAATTGGAAATGCTTAAAGAGTAATATTCAAAAAACAGAATTCATAAAACTTCATTTTTAAATGATCTAACTTTATAACAAAAAGCAACAAAAATCCCATAGGATTACATGGGGAGAAAGAATGAGGGAATATAACTGGTGTGCAACCTTAACCCCTACACAACCACCACTACCACAAATTTGAATTCCAAATTTAATTAAATTCTGCTTAAATTTGATTGAGTAATTATTTTTATTTAAATTTTCAAAAATTTCAAGGCATTATTATCTGCTTTTATCTTTTTATGGCGATTATCATTAAAATATTTTGTTTTGCAGTTTGTATGCAGAAATACAGCTTTATTCATCACACAGCATGGTCAACAAGATTAGGGCTTCACCAGGGCACACCAATCACCCTAGAAGATTGCCGTGTGTACCTTTTGATATTCCAAAGAAGTATGTCTCCCTCTCCATATATATATATATATAATTACTACATTATACCATATAATTAGAGATATGCTGCTCTTTCTGTCAACACATTATTAACACAAGTTTTTCTTACAAAGAACAAGCCTCTACTGGCCTGCAATCAGGCTAGAAAAAGCCTTTGAAAAAAAAATAAAAATAGTGAACATAGTTTAAGCAACTACATAGGTTTTTGATCAAACAATAATTTAGTTCAGTACAGACAATACTGTAGTCACTATACTGCACTGTAGACACTTTTTCTTGTTTGTAAACAATCTTGAAGTGACACAGAAATAATACCACATAGCACAGTGTCAGAAGCAAATAAAGGGGCTCCATATTTCTGATATAAAAAGTTTTATAAATAACTAAAATATAAATTATAATCAGAAAAATCCTAATTGTATAATAGGGAGGGGGGATATATATATATATGTATATATGTATATATATATATATATATATACAGTCAGCCCCGCTTAAACGAATATCTACTGTTCCAACTATATTAATTCGATTAAACGGGGTATTCGATTATGCGGGGGAAGACTAGAAACACAATTAGATGTATATCTATGATGATTTTATGCTTACGTGAAAAGGTAAATGATTGTGTGTATGTGTGTGATACCTCTTTCTTATTTAAATGTTAACTAAACTTTTACTAAGTTAAAATATTATAGTAAGTAATTTGTAAGTGCAATTAATGCTGGAATAAATTCAAAATAAATATAATTTTATTTAAAAAAAAAAAAAAAAAAAAAAAAAAAAAACAGTTATCATTGATTGCTCTGACATAGACTTAGCTAAATATATTTCGATTTCTTTTTCTAAAGCACATAAATAGATTATAATCACTTTTATAGAGATTCAAAATGAGGATGAATAATATTAAAAGATTTTGCCACTTCATCTATCGTGGGAGGTGGATCTGCTTATTCTTCTTTATCAATTTCATTTAAAGATTTTATTGAAAGATTACATTTTTCATCTCTTTCTGTTTCTCCCTCTTTATCCACATCTATGAATTCATGGAGTTTTATTTCAATCATCTGAAAATTTTCAAAATTTGTGATTTCTAATTCCTGGAGATCATTTGCATTTAAATTTCTAATTTCATCATCAGTTTCTGATTTTATAAATTTGTTTTATCACCAATTTTTATCACCTCAGCAGGAATATCGTGCCATGTTTTAAGGGCATGCCTTAGTTATGTAAAGTTTTTAAAGAAAGAATGGATTTTTTTTTTTTTTTTTTTTTGAGAATGAGAGGAAATCTACTCAGAAATAGAGGAATTTTACTTAAGAAACTTTGAGTATTTATGCGATTAAGTGGGGTGGTGTTGTAAAAAATATTTCTTTAAACGAGGAAATTTAACATTACTTCTTTGGGGAAAAAATTGGTTCTATAACTTGATATTCTTATAAGCGGGGTATTTGATTATCCGTTACCCGATTAAGTGGGGACGACTGTATATATATATATATATATTGATCTGTTGACATAGCTATATCAACAAATCGCATGATCTTACGCAAAATGAAATTAACCCTTTCGACGTTACGTGTTTTTTTCTATGGTTGCAATAAAAATACCTGAAGTGTTTACCGTATACTGCAAAATAAACACCTGTCTTTAAGAATTCAGTGTTGCACTTAAGGAGCTCTAGAGTTGAGAAGAAATATTTTTCCCCCACACACAGAGGGCTAATCCCTTTGTTGAAAGAGGCGTGTATCAATACAATGGAAATACCTTATCACAATAGAAGTTGACAATCCTTTACCCAGATTTACATCTCAGCTAAGTTATGATGATTTTTGAGGGGAAAAGGAAATACTGCTTTATTTTTGAGAAAATAAGCGCATAGATATTTTTAAGTAGAGTTAAGACTGAAAATTTTAAAGTGTAATTTATGTATAATACTAATAAAGCACATCTATTTTCCTCAGATTTATGTGTTCCTGAAAAAGATTGAGCACATCATATCTCTTTAAATACATTCCATAAGAACTATCTTTAAAAGTTAAGATAATTATAAAAACAAATAAATAAATACACTTTATATAATAGTAAAGACAAGTAGATTGAAACAAAATAAAAACATTTAAAATTAGTCGTTCGTATATATATATATATCGATAGAGTTTTGTTCTTTATTTATTTTGATGTGTGTGGAGGGGGGTGTTGAAAGAGAAAAAAATTATGTAAAAAACTGATTGCATATTTTATAAATTACATGCTTTTTTTGCAGCGTCATGCTGTTTTCAATAATATATGCACTGAAAAAACATTTTTTATATTAATATTGTAATTTTCTATGATTAGTTGTTTATTTATTTGCTATCATTATTATTTTCTTCTAAAGTTTCCTGAAATCAATCTTGTAGCTGTAACATGTCTAGAGCCCTCGAAGTTAAAAAAAGTTTTTTTTTTTTTTTTTTTTTTTTTTTCTTTGCAATGGAAAAAAGATACTTGATACAAAATTCTTAATAATAAAAGCTCAAATTTCCCGTAACTAACACTGAAAGCTATGTCAAAGCTTAAACAATGTATTGGAATAAATAAATTAATTTTTTTTCCATGATGCATTTCAAATGAAAATATATATGTATATATATTAATAATGAAGGAAGATAATTTAACGGAAAAATCTCCTTAATATGTGGAATTTTAATGCGTCGTGGAAAATATCTCTCTCTATATATATATTAATATATATAGAGAGAGATATTTTATAATGGCTAAGAGATTTTTCAGTCTGTTTGTGTGTTAACGCAAGTTGCCATCAGCTTTCCATACTTTAGTTACCTTTAAAAAATCTAATTGTCCGATCGATAAGTTAATTAAAAAGACGGATTCAGAAAAAATGCCCCTTTCATTTGGTACCTTATTTGTAACGAAATTTTGATTAGATTTTTGAAAAGTAATTAAAATATGAAAATAATAACTTGGTAGAAGTTTTAAAAATGGACATATAAATTTTTAATTGTTGCCAAAAAAATAATAATTAAATTAAATAATAATAATTAAATAATAATAATTAAATAAATAAATAAAATTACGAATTATTATTTTTTTTTCCCCCAGTATAAAATGCATAGATATAGTATTTTATATAGATCTATCATCCCCATGTTATTGTGCAAAGATTTTTGATGCCGAAAAAAGTTTTGGCATCAGACAATAGGGAGTATAAAACTCGGAAATAATAATCGAGTAGAATGTTAATGAATTTTTAAAATGCCGAAATATTGTACGGCTTTTAAGTGTTGTAATAAATATATGAAAAGAAACGGGATAAGTTTTCATAGATAAGTTATATTCCTTTCATAGACAAGTAATTTATGAAAAATATCATTTTTATAATCAGTTCTTTGTTATTATTATGAAACAATTACTCTCTTTATATTTGATGAAATACTCTCTTTAAAATTTAAGATGATTTTATATTAGTAAGTAATATGAAAATTTCAAAATTCTTTTAAATTTAGTTAGCAGCCTCGGAAGTTTTAATACATAACTAATATGTTGTGGACACCACAAGACTTTCTTCGATATATAATCTTATACAAATTTACGCAATACAAATTATTTATTAATTATAATTTATTAAAATTATTTTCCATGATGAATGCAGACGATATTTATCTCAAAGAAGTATAATAATAAATGCCGAAAGAAAGTCAGTTTTGTGCCGATATGAGTGTACTAGAGTATAGTTAATTAAAAAAAAAAAAAAAAAAGGAAGAAGAAAAGGATGAAAAATGGGTATCTAGAGTTTTTCATTCTCTTTTAGTACATAAATTATTCATAAATTTTATTAGCTGAATTATCTATGTGTTTCCCGTGTATATTAACTCGAGAAAAAATATCCATAAGAAAGTAAATTGGCCGACTTTTCCCAAATGGAACGGAATCCCTTTTTCACCCTCGACGATTACAATATGCTTTCACGTGGGAAAAAAAAAAGTTAAATAATAAATTCGCTTATGCATATGCAAACTACATGACGTTTTTATGGCTTTAAAATTAAATAATATTAATAATTTTAAATTTTAAATGTTACAAAGAAATAAAGTGCGAAAAACTCGCACGGGCTTGCTAGTTAATAATAAATTAAATATTTAGAATTAAATTACGTCGAGAGAAATGAATAATATAAATAAACAAATACATGGTTATACAATAAAGAGTAAAAAAATTCAGCTCTATTTTTCTTGGAGACGTTTCAAATTTATATAAATATCACGTGGTGAAAGATGAAGAAATTTGTTTTAAATTTTATGTAGATCAGTGTTTAGTAATTTGAACTGGCAAGAAGAAATAAATTTTGAAATACATTTCTTATAATCGAGCGTGAAATTATTTTTTTAGTCCATGAAAATTAATTTTGTTGTTTTTCAACTAATTTCAACATATTCTATAAAAACTGCGCATTTTGCTTTGTTAAATAATCAAATAAAGATTATTTTCCTTATTAATAAAATATTCTGCATTTATAAAATTAAATAAAACATTCTTGATTTAAATTGATTTTAACCCTTTGTATCCCACCGGGACTTTAAAGTCTCATCAAAGAAAAAAAAAATCCTCAATATAGCCTAAATTTACTGCGGGATTTCATCGGAACTTCAAACTCCCTATAGTTTAAGCTTTCCCTATAGTTAAGCTACAGTTTAAGATAAATTTAATATGAGTTGTTTCTCATGGAGCAAAAAGATATAATAAAAAAGTTTCAAACTATTTTTCGAAAAATAAGGTAATTTGGGATATAAAGGGTTAAGTAAATTAACTCGTTGAAATATTTTTTTATTTAATTTTTTAATGTTTATATTTTATATTTTAATTAATTACAATATGTATTTCTTCCAAAATTTTGACATTTTTATTTATAGAAAATTTGTGATTTTTAATGGCATCAGTGGTTATATTAAACATAAATAAACACCTCTCAGTTGATTTGTTAGTTATATTAATTCGTACTGTGCTATTACCCCTATGACTAAATATAAGATTTATTGTTTTATGGAGAGAAAAAATTGGGAATGAAAGGATTAAAGTAATTTGCAGAAAACAACAGATTCTTAATCGTAAAATGGCAACATGAATAAACAAATTATTTATTATTTTGAACGATAATGTTCGTTAGGTCGGTTTTTAGAAATAACTTGTTCGAAACATGTATATGTTAAACTAATGGGCTCTTCCCACCTGACGTCAGAGGTCACATGATAGAGGAAAAACAAATAGCAGACGAAGTCTTGTTTATCTAGAGCGATTGCTAAAATAACATATTTTCTATTCTTATTTTTCATCAATCGTATTTAATCTGTGTTATTTTTTATACATCATCATTTTTAATCCATTTTATATCATTATTCATCATCTTTCGTTTACTGTATACATTTACAATCATCATTTAGTTTATACCTGTTATTGATGTTCATGAAGACCATGTTTAAATACTCTGATTTTTGGTACTTAAATCAGTGACAGTGCAATATCGTACTACGTAAATCCATTTAGACCAGTAACTAAGTTAACTAACTTGTTGTAACACCTTTATGCAATTTAATTAAATGAAAACATTTTATAATCCGTAAACATTCCACAAGAACAAGCTATTATTTATTGCTAGATCAGTTAATGTTACAGTTACACTACAATATACAAAAATCGATTCTTAGAAGTAAAAATGAATAAACACATAAAATGTTTTTTAAAAATTATTAAATTTACAAATACAATTATTCTACTGTTTACAAATGCACAATATTACTTTTATTTTATTTTATATTAAATATTAAAATTTTTTGTTCTTAAGAACAATATTTAATTGAATTCGATTCTCAGAATTCGTTTATTCGTTTTCCTCTATCACGTGATTGAGCAGACGATGCTGGGAAGAGCCCATTACATTCAAATATCATTAACCTGATAAATAAATATCATTGCTAGGGAGCTTTATTAGTTACAAAGCTTGAAACAGTTATTTCAAGTCAAAATAATATTACATCACTTCATCATGTGAAAAAGGCAAGCACTAATTCATTAACAAAGCAGAAAGGCGCTATCGCGCTTACTAAGATATTTAAAATGACTTCTACATATGGCTTTCTTAGAAACATCATTTGATGAATTTCGGAGTAGTGCTGCTGTCTAACGAAAATTGTGTTGGGACATTAAATCTAATTGAATGCGCTAGGTTCCCAGATGTATGCCTTCCTTTGGGCCATTTTAAAGATCCTAGCCCGTATTTACGCAAGTTTGTAAGAAATCGGTAAAAACTTTGAACAGGTAAGCGGACGAGCGTGTCTGTGATCGAACGTAGAAATGATCTCTAACAAACAGAAAGAACAAATGCTTAAAAATCAATTGTGAAAAGTGTTTTAAAATTTTTGCATAAAAGAATGTTGGATGTTTAATTTCACTGCGAAGCTAATGTAAGTTAAAGGATTAAATGATAATATATGTTTAGTAAAATGCACGGGCTGAAAATTATTTGATAATAATTATGCCTTGCAGCTCAAGAAGTTAGATGTGATCATCTGCAGAAGAAATCACTTTAATTAGTAATTGAGACATTTACTAAATTACACTGCGCGGCAAAAAAAAAAAAAAAAAAAAAAAAAAATTCGAGATATGATACCATTCTTGCTGATTCTTATGTAAAGTGACCTCCTGAATCCGAATATGACTCTCATTTTGCCCAGTTACCCATCGTTTTCTAGATACACCACCCCCTCCCTCAATTTATTACCATGTCCGATAATTTTATGACCATGAATTTGATTTAAAGAATAATAAATTATTAATTTAACACCAGAAAACAAACAAATATAAAGTTTAAAAAATAACATTAATAACAGATTTAAAAAATATAAGTTATGTAATGCATAATTTCAGTGGCAAATTACCCCCCCCCCCCCCCCCAATTTTCTCCCTTGTCGCACATGTCCTTGTTTTAGAATTTTGCAACGCTGTAGCCCCTCAGAAGATATTTGAAGATATTTAACGATTAAAATACCCCCCCCCCCTAAAAATCAAATTTATAGCCTTAAAATCACCGAAAAATGATAAAAATAGGGGGTCATTCGTTAAAAACGATGGGTTATAGGGCAAAATGGGCATCCTATTCGGATTCAAGAGGTCATTTTACATACGAATATGCAGAAATGATGTCAGAGAAAATTTTCATGCCGAGCAGTGTTATTCACCATTTAATACAAAACTGCTGTGTCAATAAAATTAATAAATGAGAAAGAAATTTTCATGATTTTAATGACATATATTTGATTTTGTTTTCTACGGAAGCAAGAAATAAAATATTTTCACCCTCGTGTTTGTAAGAAGTATGTATGTTAGACATAATATTTTAGTAATTTTAATTTATTTTCCTATTTTATTGAATAACAGTTTTTATTTATTTATTGAAAAAAATAATATTTCTCTATAGAATTTTAGAATATTAACAAACAATGGATTAATTTTATGGCTTTCTCTTTGCATCGCCCCAATCCTTTATTTAAATTTATATTATTTAATAGAATTAAAGTGCATGATGATTGGATTACTCTATATATGTGAATGGAAAATAAATAAAATTTTGATGGAAATTATCCTGATTAACTTTAATATAAATTAATTTTAAAAATAAAGAATGGAGGAAAAAAATACAAAGAAAGACTATTTTTTCTATTGAAAGCAATTTGTGTATTTCACTTTTAAAGATAGCTGATTATATATATATATCTATATTACACATTTAAATTTTAAAAGTACTTTTGTAATTAAACGGTAGAACTAACAAAGTGTAATCGTTTTTATTTAAAATGAATTGAACTAATATGAAGCAATTTCATTCAAAATGTTGTGTGTAAGACATTAATTTGGAAGGTGTGGTGGGGGGTGGAGACACTGGGATTTTCATACTGCTGTGTCTCGAGTGAACCCTGCAATTAATCTTCGTTTTAATATTACGGAAAAACACTGGAGATAAAAAAACATTTATCTAAAGCATCTCATGCAATGCAATAACATATTTTCCCAAGAAATATATATTCAATATTAGAGGTTCTTGTGATTGTCTACCGTGCATTCCAAAAGATACAAAAAATAAAAAAATAAAAATGGATAAATTTTCCTTTATGAACTGCATTTCTGTTTATGATAATCTCCAAATCATAAGGGATTCATCTGATAATTTAGTAATCTGTTATAGCATTTTATATATTATATGTATTTATATTCTTAAAAAAAAAAAAAAAAAAAATGAAGAAGAAGAAGAATAGAAGAAAATAGCATTTGCTTGTGTGTATTATTAGTTTTCTTTCTTTCCTTCCTCTTTTTTATTTTCTTCCCCCCCCCCCCTCCCACTTCATGCTTCTTGGATGCATATGATCCTATACATTTCTCTAATATCTTGACAGTATGAATGACTACCGTGCATTCCAAAAGACGGTCCATTTATGATTATGATCTGATCATCATTCAGTATAACTTTACAGAGTTGATAATATTTATAAATATAAAATATAATATATGTAAAGGATTTAATTTATATAAGTTTGGTTTATAAATATCAAAAACATTAAAGTAATAATTTGTTTTCACCAAATATAATTGAAATATATAAATTAATATAGTCTGGTATAAAGAATATTACGGACAGTTTAGACAAGCATTAATTTTCACTATTATGTATGGCTATTTTAATTTATGCCCGCTTAATTTTAATTCTTTTTTTCTAAATTTATTTACGGTAATTGCTATCTACATTTTAACTTTTTATTTTCTCTTATCCATATGTATGGTAGATAAAGTTTTGCTTTTCGGTCAACTTTTCGAAATTGTGTTTTTGTTATATTTACACGTTTTGAAGTTCCTTGAATCCGAAAAACATGTTTTTCGCCTATTTTAAATTGTTTTTAATGAATATTTATATAACAGTATTTGTTATTTTATTCTTTAATGTACAATCTGTCATTATGGTAATGAATTTCGGGTAAGAGAAAGTTATGTGAGTGCCACACCAGAATATTTCTTTTTTACCATATAGTCCTGCAGAAAATTTTAGGCGTCTAAAAATAAGTTTAATCTTATTTAACCGCCTTAAGCAATTGTTGACTCTGCTCTTTTTTGTTAATTATGCTTTATTTGTTTATGTTTTGTCACTGTTTCATATATATATATGTTGTAAGTATTCATATTTTTAAGCAGCAAAGATTTTAAATAATAATAATAAAATAAATAAGCTTTATTTACTACCTTTAGAATTTCTATTATCATACATATTAGAATAGTTTATTGATTTATATTTCATAACTACTACTCCAATAACAAAACAAATTTTTAGCTTAACTGAGCGTATATGACACAGGTCTTGGTCTACCTCTGAAAATTTGATTCAATAATTTTGTGTTACATTATGTTTTTTGACGTGCTAAAATGAAACTGAAGTCAACTTTTCTCTATCACGTACAGAATTCTGTCAATAAGGAATGTCTACAATTCAATTTCTTCCATGATTCTTTCACCAATATAATATGGTAATATGGTAACTTTTATGACATATGATTAAATATAATCGATCATAGAAACACACAAGAAATTACCGAAAATGAACAAATTTTGTCGGGAAAAGTCTTGTACTGACAAAAATCTGTACTTTTTTTTTTTTTTTAAAGACTTATTCCGAAGAAACGAGATCTTCTTCTTCAGGTGCAAAACACGTGCTATTAGCATGAAGGCAAAAGCAAAACTAGATTTATTTCATTTAAGTTTCTGTAGTATTTAATATTGTAAAAAAATAAATTAATAAAGAAAAATAATACGACAAAAAAGACAACTGCGCCCAAGTCATTATATCGCCCTCCCTCTCCCCATGATAATCTCTTTTTTGGGGAAATTCCTAGCATAAACATTTTCCTCTTTATCTTTAGTTAAATTTACACAAATATGATAGAAAAATTGCTTTGCGGACAAATTTTCTAACTTACGTTTGCTCTAGAAATATGCAGTCCCTCCCCCCACTCCCATGAATTCAAATTTATTTTCAGTCAATTTTCTTTATAAATAAAATTATAAAGATCATTTTTTGATCATTTTTCCACCATAGTTATAATAAATTATATATTTGAAGCTTTACTGTTTTTAAACTATGCATAGGACTATGCAAAAGCAATCTGTCTAAAACTAAAGCTATAAGAAAGATTTTAAGAGCTTCATTTCTTCCTTTTTTAATTCTAATAAATACAAATGTTCTAACTTTATTTAGGTTTATTTACTTGAATATATATATATATATATTGAGCTTTTTTAACTTAGTTCTGATTTTATTCAATGTTAAAGTATGAGTCACAGATTATTTAGTACTGTGAAAAGAATGTTGTATAGTTATAAAAGTATTCTAAACTATGCCATCTGAATTCTGAACTGCAGAATTTAGATGTAGTAAGTTTATTCTGCCTTTTTTTTATATATGTACTAAAAATAAAGTAGTTTTTTTTTTTTTTTTTTTTTTTTTTTTTTTTTAAATAAAAAATTAAAGTGTTAAAAAACGTCATCATGAAATATTCATTTATTTTAATAAATGAATTATAATTAAAAGTATTAAAAGTATAATAACAAACAGTCATAAATTGATATCACAGGATAATATCTGATCCTAACAATTGGAAAAATAAATATCCATTGCGTAAATAATAGTAATCAAAATAGTTTACTTGATAAAAGTTCGCATGTCATTTATTTATTTATTTTTTCTTGAATTATTATTCAAAGAAAGTATTTTATAAAGTATTCTAAAACTCTAATAGTGAGATAGTTGAATCAAAGCTACTCAAAAATCGCGTGGAAAATAGGAAAAAATGTAGTCATTCACTTAATATAACTCTTAATATAACTCAGCTTCTTAATATAACTCATCCCTTCAATATCCCTTCAACTCATCCCTTAGGCCAATAAATTTATGTGTATCAAATTTACAAATCTATTAATTTGAAAAATAAATAATATGGAGCGACATTCACACTACTTTCCCTCACCCTGCATTTGTATAAAAAGAGATCATTATATTTTATCTATCTATCTAATGTTTCATCTCTATCCACTTCATATATACACAGCATACTAAAAAAAAAAAATCCGCACACTTTGGGGCCAAAAACTGTACAATTTTTTTTTATTTTGTGGATTTCCGTTTTTTTTTTTTTTTTTTTTTTTTCCCATACAATTCTGAATTAGAGTTTTTATGTTATAATGAATATTTTAAAATAATAGTGATATAAATAAACATGTAAAATATGCATAATAATAATAAAAAGCAATTAAAGATTAAAAAATATACGAAGTTTTATATTGCATAATGTTTTTTCAATTAAAAAATAAAAATTTGCCTTATAAGGTAAGATACAAAATTTAAGTATAAAAACATTTTATATAATTGACTTATGCATTATAATATATATATATATATATATATATATATATATCACTATGTTTAGAAATATAAATAAAACTTTTTTTTTTTTTTCGGTCTTTGAATAGTTATTAATTTATTTCAAACTTAAATGACCTCAAATAAAATTGCCTTTATCTGTCTCATTAGATTCGGCACCTAAAATATAACCATTGGATTAAGTATTATCTTCATTTTCTTTCCCTTGGAATCTTTACTGTGAATTTCATTTGTTTATATTGATTGTAATGTGCGAATTTCTGGCAGTCTACTGTATATGCAGACTCCCAAAATCTTTTCTTCTTCTTCTTTTTTTTTTTTTTTTTTTTTTTTTTTTTATATTGGATCTTTCTGATTTGTAATTTCTTCTATAAGCGTAAGAAGCAAGTATTAGATTCGTTTTTAATTTAATGTTAAATCTGGAATAATGTTTATTCATATTATTTAACTTCTACTATCTAACTTCTACATTATTTAACTAACTATCTAACTACTAATTCTACTAAATTTTACATTTACTGTAAGTTTAAAGTTTTCAACTTCAGTTAGAGACAAATTTCAAACGATATTAATTTTTTTTTTTCTTTTTTTGCTCTCCACCTCTTATATTTATTTTTATTTATTTATTTATTTTTATTTATTTAATTAAAAAAAAAAAGACTTTTTTGGCACGTTCATTTCTTGTATTAGCCTGCAGTATGCTTATTCATAATATATATTACACCAAATTATAATTTATTAAATTGCAGAATTGTAAGGCAGAAATGACTCTGGCGTTAACTATAAACAATTTCATTTTAATTATAGTATAACTTAAATTTTTTAATAAAAAAAAAAAAAGAAGGTATATAATTATAAATGATTTTTCACCGAAAATTATTAAAGCAGAGCTAAATAAGTGATTTTAAATCATAAGATTACATTGTATTATTAATATAATAGTAGCATTATTTAAATGTAAGTTTTCGCCCCTACGTATAGAAAATTCAATTACACTTATGAATGTAACATTTAAATTTTATTTCCAGCATGGAGAAATATTTATTTCATTTCAAAAGATATCTTGTGAACTAGTTTAAAAGCAAAGAAGTAAAAGTTATCTTTCAACTGCAGGATTAATGTCAAAACATACAGGAGTATTGTTAAAGATACAGCCCAAGGATCTGGTTCGGAATCAATTGTATTTGCTTGTAAACTATTATTATCCGTTCAACCCACATGTCAATCAAAGAGTCTGCGAAAGGGGGGAAATGAAATCTAGAATAAAACGGGCTTGACCACTCAGCCCTGGAAATATGTATCTAAGAAAAGACGGGTTCAACGCTTCAGAGACGAAAATCTTTATCAAGAAAAAGACGGGCCTGACCATTTACGAGACACATTTCAAATCTGGAAAAAGACGGGCTTAACGCTTATAGGGTTAAAGATTAAAATGTCCTTTGGCAAAGTACAGGATAAAAAAAGAAACGCTGTAGTAATTATTTTAGCTTTTACTAGGGGGAAAAAAAGGCTTCAAGATTTGAGCCGACCATTAATATTTATTTGTGGGCATGACACGTTGGTAGCAGATATGGTATTTTGTTGTGTTTACTATATATTTTGAAAGTATTCTAACAGGACATCACCTCTCTACACATTAGTTATTTTTAGATAAATGCATTCAAATGAAAAGGTTGGATTTCCCAAAAAGGAGTATTATATTGAACAATCTAGTTCTGTAAGTGAACAAAGCTACCAGCCAGTAAAAAAGCAAAATCCCAACCCACGTAATAATGAAAATAAAAGTGGCTTTGCCCACTTTGCTGGTCACTATATTAAAACTATATTCTTGTAAAAATTGAAAAATCAAAACCATGTCCATATATCATGTCATACAGACATTAATGAAATGTAAATGACATTTAATTATTTGAGTTTTATCATGTAGATTAGATATATGGTAAATTTAAAATAAACTAAATATCTATAAATATCAGGGAACAGCTTTAGTAAAATATCCCCTTGGTGAATTTTGAAATTTGGCACTGAAATATCTTAGATGATTTTTGCATAGGTCTTTACTTTTGCAATTGAGATAGTCATTTTAATTCATTGCCAAAATGGCAAAAAATAATAAAAGTTGCCAACAGGGTCCTACGTAAATCTGTGTCTGTATTATTTTGCAGGTGATAAAATCAAGAAATAAAAAACATGGCCAAGTACTGTGATATACAGCTGTTAATGAAATGTAAATGACAAAGTTTATCATGTTGATAAGAAATACAGCTAATTTAGAATAAACCAAATATGCATTCACATTTGAGATCAGCTTTAGTATAGGACTTCTGTGAAGAAATTTGAATTTGGCTCTGAAGTAGCTTGGGAGATTTTCATGAAGATCTTGACCACATGTCACATTACTTTGTGGAAAATAAAATCAAGCAAAAAATTATATAAAAATATTTGATTAATTGAAATAATATTTTAAAAATAAATAATTTTAAAAGTATTATTATGTTTGTTTTATCAGAAATTTTTATGATACAGGGATTTTTTCATTATTTTTTTATTATTACTATTATTATTCATGTGTAAAGAAAGAAGTGTTTTTTTTTTTTTTTTTTTTTTTTTTTTTTTTTAGCATTAAAAAAATAAATAAATAAACAAAATGAAAAGTTGCATTTTATATTATTAGCATCAACTTGAAATTACAACCCAAAGAAAAATAACAGATAAAAATGCAAAAAAAAAAAAAAAAAAAAAAATCGCTTTTTTTTTTTTTTTTTTTTTTTTAAATAGGATTATTTTTTATTCAATTAGCAACTATTTTCGGAAAATCAAAACTGCAGCCAAGTACCATGATATACAGCTGTTTATAAAATATAGATGACATTTAATTATTTGAGTTTCATTAAGTTCATTAGAAACATGGTTAATTTAGAAACACATATTGATTAAAAATACAGTTAACACACAGAAAAAAGTTAATACAGGATACCCTTGGTGAAATTTGGCACCGAAGTAGCATGGACAATTTTTGCAAAGACCCTTACTTTTACAACTGAGATAGTCATTCTAATTCATCGTTAAAATGGTAAAAAAATAAAAACAAAGTCGCCAAGGGAAGTTTCATATTAAGTTGTGCCAACATTACTTTTCAGATGATAAAGTAAAATTAAAAAAAAAAAAAAAAAAAAAAACATAAAGATAATTTGATTAATTCTTATAATTTTAAAAATAAATTAAAATTTTTAAAGCTATTATGACATTAGTTTTATCAGAATTTTTTGAAAATACATGTTTACATAAAAACAAATATATTTCATGTTGAGAAAAATTTTTAATGCATATTTTTATTTTATTTTTTATTTATTTGTTAATTTATTTTGCATAATTTGTTCTTCTTTTTAAAACATTTAAAGTTAAAATGGGGCTTTTATTTAATATTTTTTAACCTATTGTCCAATTGAACTAAAAAAATATGGTATTAGCTAGATTTTGTACTAATTAATAAGTGTACCAATTTCATAACAATTAGTTGACTAGTGTACTTTGTATAGCGAATTAAAACCTGACACAACATAACATCCAGTTAATCAAAATACAATCGTGGTCCAGAACTTTTTTTTTTTTAATTGGCTGTACCTGACACTATTCGGGATGCCTCTTGCTTAATATTGCAAAGAAATAAAAAGTTTGCCTTTCAGATATTTAATCATAACAACATATAACATATCTCAGAAATTTTATTATTTCTTAAGAATTAAGTCTGATTTTATAAGCGATGAAATATCTTACGCTGATGTCTTGAATTATTTTTCACTTTTGGTTCCGTATCATTTCCAAATTTTTTGAAATTAGAAAGAAAATTGCACACTACATAGATATTGGCATATTCTTTAAAGTACAAGAAAGAAATCCCGGCAGATGTTCTAAGAAGATACTCCTTGAAACAATTAGTTTGAGGCACCTGGATCTAGAGTGCTTCACATTTAGATGGAAGGTTCCCTATTTGATGAATGTATAACTACACGGTCAAGGATTTTTTTCAAGCCTATTGTCCGTTTATGCTTCTGCAGGAAAATATAAAAGAGCTTTCGACAGAGAGATGGAAGCTATTTGAATTGCTCTCTCTATCATTCAAATGGCCCTTGAAAAGAAATTTGTTAGAGTAGTTTTGCTTTCTGATTCCTCAGCCGCAATTCAGCCTTCCCTTACTGGATGAAATTCTTCAATGCTGAAATTATTTGCAAAGGCTGGTTTTAGAGAAGATGTATGTAATACTTCAGTGGATACCTGGACCATTATGGAATTTTCTGGAAGGAACTAGCTGATTTTGTTGCAAGAAAGGGCTCAAGATTGCTTCAATCAAGATGTTCAGCATTGATGTATTATTCTATAAAAATGTATATCAAACGGCTATGGCTCAAAATTATAAATTACAGTTATGTTACTTGACTGAATACAAACAAAGTGATGGAAAGTTGAAAATCTTCACACAATTCCAAATAGCCTACGGCGTGAAGCTATTGCCTTTTAACAGGTCGAAAATGTCAGGGTGAACATCTATATAGCATTGGAATTTGTTTTTTTTTTCATTTTTTGAGATTTAAACATTTTTCACTATTCTCTTTGTGATTTGGCAGAACCAATGAACCGAACCCATCTCTATCATTGCTTAGCATTTAATGACAATTCCAAGACAGTAAGACACTGGCAAATTAGAGAACTTAAGATAATGACTTCAGTCATGTTTGTTGAATTTTGTTACATTATCTTTCGCTTTTCTTTTGTTCCCTTTGAACTGCCTTGCCATTATAAGGGAAGGGGGAGGGGGGGGGGAGTTTTAATATGGAAGGTAAAAAACAGACCAGAAACAAATTAAAGAAAAAATAATATTTGGGATCTACCTATAAAGAATAATATCTGAAAAAACACTTTAACTGTGGAATATGATTAAGATGCTTCTTTAAAATCTTTATTCATTTGTTTGAGGATAACAAGTGTATTCATGAAGATATAAAGGTTCTTTCTATTAACAAAATGGAAAGATTTTCATGCATTTTTCAGTTATAACATAATAGTACCAATACAATGTTATTTTTAGAAAACTTAACATACCAATAGTATAGACAATATACTGCAAACAGAATATAAAAATATTAAATAGCTCATGAAATATGAGCATTTGTACTAAATAATATTTAACTGTACATGTGCAAGTGTTAACAAAATTTCTTTTGTATGTGTTAACATTGTTTGGGTTAATATTCATTAACAAAATATATAGATCTACTCTGATAAAAAAATAAATTAAATAAATAAATAACATGGAAATTCGGAAATATCTTGTCAACAGAAGGAATTCAATTTTTACTACTCTGAAAAAGAAGTGAATGGGATTTTATCCAAATCTGTATTTTCAATAAATTAACAGCAGTATAAAAAACATAGTATGTTGTAACAAGTACAAAACTTTGTATAAACACTATAAAATGCATTTGTACTTATTGCTTTTAAATGTCAGCTCTTGTTTTTTTCTAAAACTGACATTACATTAATTTGAAAACACTGCATGTTATAAACAAAAAATGCACAGAAAATTTCCAATTTTGTTAAAGAAACCTCGATATTTCTATGACTAGGAGTGCTATTCTCATACAAATAAATATAGCTAATAAAAAAAAGCATTGTAAGCACATGCTACAGTTACAAGGCTTTTTAAGCATTATTTTTTAAAGGATCATCCCAGACACTTTTTTTTTTTCTTCTTTAATTTGTTAATAGCCCTCTTCAAGACTTCCTGACTGAACATTCCTTGAAATGTATGTGGTATAACATGTTCTTTACATCCCTAAAGTTTCAATTGAACAAAATGTGCCAAATTTTAAGGATTCCCATTATTTTGTCCACTACTTGTATGTATAATATATATATTTGTATATTAATATTTTTTTGTTTGTGTTAGTCAAATGTGTAACATTAAAATGTTTAATTAAATGTAATAATATTAAAACTGAAATCTTCTAAAAAAAAAAAAAAAAAAACAGTTTGCTAAAGCTCCTCCCCCCCCCCCCCCTAGATTGTACTTTTGATAAAAAAAACAATATGAATACCATCTGTGTATGGTGAAAGAGACTTAATTTTGATTTTAAAGTAAGTATTAATCTCTACTATAACTCACAAGAATGAGATAAAAAATAAACTTTTTATTATGGTGCCAAAACCTAAGACTGAATCTTGTAGAATCAATGTAGTTTGCAGCAAAGAATTTAAATAGTTTTGAATAAATTAATACATTATATTAAACTCAAAATAAATATAGATGCACTATAGTAAAACACCAACCTTCCATACACAAGGTAATTTCTACCTAAACTAAAATATTTCGAAATGAAACTATACAGGACAGTGATATATCAATTAAAATTACATATTTAAGAGACATCAGCTATATCAGCTGATAAAAAAATAATTACAGCAGAAAAAATTAATTTTAATTTAGTGCATATGTCAGGGGTCGCAACGCTCCTATCTTTTTTCGGCCATTTTATTTTACTGTCACAAATTTCAAAATGAAAATTTTCTTGAAAGTTTTAGTGCTACTATAGCATTAAAACCTTCAATAAAATGTCTGTAAAAAAGTAGAAGCTCTGCAACCCCTGCAGGGGTGAAACTATCTAATATGCAGAAACCCTGAAAACTGCTACTTGCATAATGAATGGTGTGTTTGGTGTTGGTATTTGGGAATAAGGCCATTTGACTGCTCTTGAGTCTTAGGCCTGATGGGGGAGTGCTTTCCGTGGAGGTCTTTCTAAGGGGTCGTAGCCCGTATTTATGCTAGTTTTGGAAAAAACCACAGAAAAGTCCGAACGGCTAAGCTGACAAATGTGACCTGGGATCGAACACGGCACCTCACGTCTACCAGCTTTGAGTGTAGAACCGTTCAGCTGCTGGTGGGCTTAGAATGAACGGCAAAAGGAAATTTATTAACATATAATAAGTTTATTACTGAAAGTATTTATTTATACCTATATCAAATGATATTTTGAGAGTTCTTAATACATTAGGAGGCAAATTAAACATTCAAAATGAGAAATTTCTGCAAAAACAAAATAATTTAACATGAAATTCATATTACAGTAAAATGTTCAAAAGCCCTGAATTCATGGGTAGCCCTGAAAAATTTCATCCCTGTCCTGATATATTAATCTTTGCTTTAACTTGCAAGAATGATAAAATAATGTGTATATACACACACACATACATACACACACGCACAATCAATACAATAACCTTTTTAACTTTCTAAGTCAAGTGAAAAAAAATTATATTATTTATCAGAAAATCCAAAATATTGAAAAATATATTATTATTATAATGCTTTAAATGCATGTATGAACATGAATTTAAAATTTAAACATGAATTTAAAATTTAAAAACTAGTTCCAAGTATTAAAACAGGAAAGAAAATCCTTTTATTAAAAACACACTTTAGTAGTATTTTCATAAATATTTTATTTGGATAATTTAATAACTTATTTTGAAAAATAAATAATCAGTTTTACATGAAAGCATAAATAAAAATATTCTTCATTCATTTCAGAGTACTAATCAACTATATTTAATTAAATAATTGAAATGAAAAATTACACTACCTTTCCATAAATGCCCAGACACTTTTTGATTTTAAACATTTTGTCAAATATCTCAGAAAGTATTTGACAAATCACCTTGAAACTTCAGGGATGTACATAGCATGTTATACCTCATATATTTCAGTGAAAGTTTTGCCTTGAAAGCAAAGGAGGACTAGTAAAACATTAAATAAAATAAAAATGTTTTGGATCACCCTGTAAAAAGTGATGTTTGAAATGCTTTCTGGCAGTAACATGTGACTATGAGGCTTCTTTTAATTATCTCTATAATTTTTATGAGGTACTGCATATATTCATGGAGATATAATGGTTTCCTTAATAAAATTGCCATTTTTTTTTTTTTTTTATATATATATAAATCTTATGATATTAATCCCACTGCAAAGCTATTTTTAGGAAACTTATTCTACATTGTTCTCATAGCATGCTGCAATCAGAACGGAAAAACATTAAATATCTAATGAAATAAGAATTTGTACTAAATAATTTTTAACCATGCATGTACAGGCTTTAACAAAAATTCATTTGCATAATTTAACAGCCAAAACTATTAAGCTACTCATATAAAAATCCCAAACAAATAACATGTTAATTAAGAAAGTTGCATGTGACAGAATGAACTGATACGCAGTTCCTCTCTTTATCTCAAAAAAAAAAAAAAAAATCTAAAAGGGATTTTACTCACATACTATTCAATCAATGGTGATGTAGTGTGCATTGGTTTTAATTATATATTGATAAGACTCCCTTATCATTTATCTTATCTTTGAGAGGAACTGAAATTTAGAACACTGAATCTATTGTGCACAGCTTTCTTATTTCTTTGGGGCTTTCATATAAGTAGCTTAATATTTTTGGCTCTTAATTTATGTACAGTTTAATATCCTGGGTGTTATAATTAACTATATTTTTATGAATTATATGTGGTATTCTCATAGAAATTTATACAGAATAATAAGAAGTCTTATTATCACAGACTAGATGCAGAATGCATTTCAAACATCACTTATTACAGGGTGATACCAAATATTTTCATTTTTCTTTAATTTTTTATTGGTTCTCTTTCTGCTTTCAGAGCAAAAGGTTTCAGTGAAATATATGAAGTATAACAAGTTTTTTACACACCTGAAGCTTCAAGATGGTTCATGTACTTTTAGAAATATTTGACAAAACATCTGAAATGAAAAGTGTTTGGTCATTTATGAAAAAGTAGTGGATTAATTTAAAAAAAAAAAGAGAGTAAAAATTTCACAAAAAGGAAAAATCCATAAACATACAAAATGTAATAAACACATAATATTTAATAAAAAATAATAAATAGTAATCACATCATATATTTTTTGCTCTGTAATTAATAATTTTGATCATTTCAAACAAATTTTCTTTAAAAAAAAGGGGGAAGGGAAATAAAAGCCACTAATTTAGAGATTAAAAAATACGTGCATTTTAAATATTATAAAACACAGATAAGTATACCTGAAATTAGATAAATTTACATGATTATAGATTTGAATTCTTTTTTAATATTAACATGAAAGAAAAAATTCTCACTCAACTATATCATTATGTTTGGTTGGTTCAATATCAGATTTTGCTTGAATGTGAACAATATTTACAGATTCATTATCTATTTTACAGGGGGAAAACCCTGCACCATTAGAATCATTAACAATATTTTCAGCCATTTTCATGCTTAATACGAACATTTCAGTCTCAGACTCTACTTGAGCATTGTCATCGTCATCATCATCGTGATCCTCATCCTCATCTTCTTCTTCTTCACCAATATTGCTATCTTCATTTTCATCTTCTAGAGAAGCTTCACTTTCATTATTATCTAAATTAGTACCACCATCATGAGAATCATCATTTTCAGAAGTAGTTAATTCCTGAGCAGATTCAACACTTGCTTCATGAAATTGCTCACGAATTATACCATGTTTAATAAGAATAGCATGGCGAGCTAAATCACCAGCAACCAAAGAAACATCCTTATTATCTACAGCTTTTGGCTCAGCCTTTTGGTTATGTACAGACACAAGATGTATTTTCAGAGAACTTTTCCGAGTAAAACCCCGTTTGCAAATGGGGCATATGTATGGTTTTTCTCCAGTGTGAAGGATGAAATGATTATCTAATGTACCTTTGCGAGCAAAACGCTTACCACATACCTCACAAGGAAAAGGTAATTCACCGGTATGAATTTTGAGATGATTGTGCAAAGGTGTTTCTCGTTTAAATGCCTTTCCACATATTTCACAAGAAAAAGCTCTTACATCTGTATGTGTTAAATTATGCATTCTCAAAGCATTGCTAGTTTTGAAAGCTTTATTACAAACTTTACAAATCTTATTCCTTTCCCCAGTATGCAAGAGACAATGCCTCTTTAAAAACATAGAACTTTTAAAACCTCTGTTACATATGTGACATACATGATTTTTCTCCTCATTATGTGATGTCATATGAATTTTCAGTGTAGGCTTCTTAAGAAATGACCTACCACAAATTGGACATTTATGAGGCATGTCACCAGTATGCACAGTTAGATGGGTTTTCACATCGACATACGTCTTAAAATTTTTTCCACAGAGATGACAATAAAAAGGCCTTACTTCAGTAACACATACGTGATCTTTCAAAATATCCTGCTCAACAAAACTTGCATTGCATTTCTCACATGTAAAAGAGAACTTAGGTTGTTCATGAACATATTTATGACCTCTGAGTTTTCTTCTAGTTCTAAATACTTTGCCACAAACATCACAGGGAAATTCTGTTATTACAGGAGGCCTAAGTGAATGTGTTGCCTGATGATCTTGCAAATGTCGTTTCTGTGTAAATGCTTTGTTACAAATGTCACAGATAAAAGGCCTTTCACCACTATGAATGAGAAGATGCTTTTTCAAATTTCCACTTTCCCCAAAACTTTTGTTGCATATATGACATGTGTGTTTACCTGTATGAGACTGAAAGTGGCATCGCAGTCTAAGTCTGGAGTTGAATTTTTTCTGACACACACTACATTCAAAATCTAAAGTTGCATTATGTGTCTGTAGATGCATTGCAAGGTTGCGCTTGTGTTTAAATACTTTTGGACATTTATCACATTCGAAATGACCAGGCTTATAGTAAGGATAATTTTTATATCTTGGTATCATTCTGCTATGTGTGGCAGTTTGCGTGCATGAATGATTGTGAAATTCAGCAGCTTCATCAAATGTTTGATTGCAATCTTTACAAGCATACAAGCTTTCCAAGTCTTCTACAGGTGCTTGTGTATTAGCCATTTTCAATATAACTAACTGAATAATAACACACTACTGCTGTGAATGTAACCAATTTTCATTTCAGCAACATCCTAGTGAAAAGAATGAAGTATAAAAATATTGTAGAAGATTAAATTAATAATTATAATAAGCTTTTAATATCAAATTAAAAAATAAAGAAAACATATACAATTTAACTTTTTTAATAAATTTAATTTTGACAAATATTACTTCTTAAGAGTGTAAATATGAATTTAAGTAACATCTAACAGCATGTATAACACATGTATATTAATTTACAATTAAGAATATTTCTTATTTAGTAGTGTGAAATAACACATTATAAAATAATTTTAAAATTAAAAAGAGATGAAAACATATAAAAATAGAACAAAAAAAAAAAAAAAAAAAAAAAAAAATTAAGCACTAGTAGTTATAACTCATAGAAATAATATGTAGAGCAATGGTTTTTTAAATTATTATGAACCAAATTAAAAAAAAACATTTGTAATACCATTTTCAATAAGTGACTTCCTGATTACTAATAGAAATTTAAGTTTATTACATTTATTTTAAATAAATAGACATTAAGTCTATTTATTCCCAGTGGCAGAAACACTGTGACATGGCGACATAGTCGCAAACACAGAAAAACAGCTTGCAGACAGTTTTTGTCTGCACTAATAAAATAATTAGTCCACAACTTTCGGACACTCTTTGTCTGTGCTAATAAAAAAATTGCCTGCAACTTTTGAACAGTCTGTCTGCAGTCATAAAAAACTGTCTGCAATTTACGGACATTTTTCGCTCGCGACAATGCGCTACTGATGTATGACATCTTAGATGCTCTCTGGTAGGAACTCTAGAGCCCCCCTATAGGTGCCTTGGTAGGAACACACATAACAGTGCTTAACAACAGCGACCTAGGAAGCCTACATCTCCCTTGATAGGCAGCGTTATGTGTGTAGTCTTTTCTCCTGTTACCTGTTACTGAGATTCTACGGGAACGTAGAAAAGTGCTAATTTCATTTAAAACTACTCCAAAACTTCTCCTCCACTTCAAAATTCGCTTATAAAAATTTCTGTATCAAAACTAAAACTAATACTTTTATTATTTATAATTATTTATATTGTGTTGTGTCAAACATTGCTATAAAATATTTAATTCAATTTATTATTTTATAATTGTTTATACTATATTGTTATGTAGTAAAATTGTATTTGTGTATTGTTGCACGAGATCACCACTGTTGTTAATTCCCCCCCCCCCCCCCCAAGATTGCCACTATCAGTTTTCAGGCTTTTTGAGTAAAGCCATTTTCACCCCAGATTACTATAACACATGAATATCATGATAACACATGAATATCATGAAAAATCAAAACTAAATGCAAAACTGGTGTACAAACGATAAATAGACAAAAAGACATGCAAATTTCACAGACAGATTATGAAATTTTAAAAGCCTGTCGCAGATAGCAACAAAACTTTCTGCCACTGGGTATTTATTTAATACTTACGTCTCTAAGATAAGAGTATGAAAAAACAAAAAATTTCATAAATACTTATTACCTAAACCAAAATAATAATAAGCAATTGAATATTCCCCACTTTTATAAAGTAATGTATATTTTTAAAAGATATCATTTAAATTCTAATGAATAAGCTGTGCAATAAAATTATATTTATTGGCAAAAGATGAAGTAAAATAACTAGGAATGAGTTTAGCAAAAGACAAAAAAGTTGAAACTGCAAGCAAAGGCAAGATGCTGAAATGAAATACTAGAGTTTTCATGACAAAATCTATTATATTAGAGTAATAATTATATTTTTTATATTAGAGTAATAATTATATTTTGTTAATTTCCAATCTATAAAAATATAACAAATGATTATGCTTTAGCATCCAGTCAAGTTTTATTTGATTAGCTGTGTAACAAATGCATATCATAACGACAAAAAAACTGAGAAACTGAAAAACTAAATCTACAAAAAAGCTGAAATCAGCTGAAAAAAATCTCATTCCTAAGTAGTATTTTCTATAAACACCCCCATTTTATATAATTTCACACCATAAATTTTAAGCCAGCACAACCGGTTTCGAAAGGACGTAGCCTTCCTTCATCAGGTGCAAAAAAAAAAAAAAAAAAAAAAAAAACTTGCAGTAGCACATGTTTTTTTGCACCTGATGAAGGAAGGCTACGTCCTTTCGAAACCGGTTGTGCTGGCTTAAAGTTTATGGTGTGTGAAGAAGTCTTTTTGTCTATTTATCATGAAAAATACTGATATTATATGGAAGTAACATTTTGAAAAGAATTCAGGAAATTTGATTCCTTTTTTGCATTTTACAACAGCTTGCAATAGTTATAAAATTTACAAGATATGAATTTTGTTAGTTTAACTTAAAAATCTTTACAGTTCCTCTCCCCCTCAAAAAATATATTAATAATAAATAAAATGAAAATTTATCCCTTTCTGACTGGGTACATTTGTACCTTAAAGCATTACATTCTTCTGTTTTTGCAAACTGAAAAAATAATATGGACTATAACCAACATTTGTTGATTGAAAATTGTACTTTACACTCTGGTAATTAGCTCGATTGTTTTTTTTCCTGATTTTATTACATACGACTGTTCCAGATGCAAAACTATAAATGGATGTTGTGGATGTCTAACCCATACGATCATACGCTTTCGGTCGGAAAGGTTTATATTCATGAAATATATAGTTCAGTGTTAAAATCTCTTACAAACATTAATAGAATGAAAATAATTTTATAAAGAAATAATAGAAAAAAATTGTACTGTTCTGCAACAGTGTAACATTTAGATTACATTGACTCAGAATATATAATTAAAGCATGTAACATTAAAATATATGGTAAATACAAAAAATAAAATTATTCACTAGAAAACAAATAGATATATTAAGAAATAAAATAGAATAGCATGTCTTTAATGGCACTGTGACACAAAGTAACAGAAACCACATGAATGAGAAATGAATGAAGAATTTTAGAAAATAAGAATTAAAACTGTAAGATACGAATGAAACTTTATATGCCAGATAATCAGCATTTATATCCAAGCAATATATTTCTAATAAGAAAATTTTTTTTAACAATTTCACAGTAAACAGAAATTAAAATTATTTTAAAAATAACAATAACCCTATTATAAAATACAATAAAAAGCTTTTATTGAAGTTGAAAACTAAACAATAAGGACTTTGTTTATTCTTTAAATATGAAAACACATTGTTTTGGGTTGAAATAATTAATTAAAACCAGGATGGTGTTGAGTACTTTAGAAGGCAATGTACAGATGATGCCGAGAATGCTTTTTTACTAACTAGGTAACTTAGTGCTAATTTTTTATTTGCATGAAAAAAAAAATTCCAGAAATTAGTTAATTTTGTAATTAATTCACTAGTAAAATTTTAACTAATGAGTCGCATCAGAAAAACCTACAAAAAAATTAAAAAATAAATTTTATGCCTTTGATCCAAATGCAAATAATTCATAGCCAAATTATATTAAGGGGATGTTTCATCTGATTTGACTGACAGTCTAACTGCATGTTATTCGACAGAGAAATTTGTTTTATAAATTTACTCATTACCTTCCCCCCCCCCCCCCCACATATAAGATAATTCACAATTTTTAACATGTTTCTCATGTTCCAAATTTTTTTTAATATAATTTTTAATATTGTGTTTTAAAGCTATAAATTAACAAAGAGTATTTTTTGTACTTTAAAGCTTCAAAATGAAATAGTATTAAAAATTAGAAAAAAATAAATACATTTTTGGAAAACAAGAAACATTTTAATGGTTGCAAATTTTCTGATTATGAAAACGGAATTTAGGTGATGAGTAATTCACAAAACAAATTTCTTCACAGAATAACATGCAGTTAAACTATCGATCCCCTTAATGTAATTTGGCTATGAATGTTTTGTATTTGAGACAAATACATAAACCTTTTTTTTTTTTTTTCATGTAGTTTTTCTGTTGAAGAATCCCCTTAATCTTGTTCATAAACACAAAGGAGCTTAAATATAGGAAGCACTTTTAATCAGGCAGTTTTCTTAAAAGGTGAAGCCATGTCTTTATATATCTAGTATTTTCATTCATTTTATGAAACTTCATTATTACATAGATAGGTTTTACATAATCTAAATTAAATTTCAGAATTGCTTTTACATTATATTACATTTATATTGCGATAAATTTATATGGCCAGTACATTCATATCAGTTTCCAGATAAAAAATAAAATCATATTAGAAGAATATTTGATAAATTGAAATAAATAAATCAAAATGGAATTTCGCAACCACAGATGAAAATTACATTGATAAATAAGGTACTTATTTAGGTATTGCAGACATGAACTCATCTTTAGTAAGTTTATCCAGTTTTAATACTGCAACTCAGCAGGTAATATTTCTGGAAAATACTGTAATTGATCAAAATTTATGACAGTAATTTATTCAAGAAAATCAGTGATTTACATCTGGAAGATTTTTCTGCTAAGTTGTATACTATTGTGGACTCAATTTCGTTCATGAAGTGAGAGTACCAAAAAAGCATGAACTAGAGAATGCAGGTGGATACGTTTCTTGTTTTCTTGAACAAGGTACTTCATCATATGAAAATTAAGTAACCAAATGTGCACCAGGAAAGCTGAAATCATAAAACCTATAATTTTTCTTTTCTTTTGCAATTTTGAAAGATTTGTGTGTTTTTGTCATTAGTGATATTTATGAAGTTTTTAATTTTCTTTAGTAACCCTCTGATCTAAGTAAAAATAAGCTTAAAATCATTATACATATATTGGTTATATTGTTATTTAAATTTAAGTGAAAATGTGAATTTGAAGGGACTAAATTTAAAACGTAATATACAATCCAAAAATGTTAAGATGTATATTACTAGCCACCTAAAATAACCAATTGGTTCAAACTTTTTTTGAGAATTTCTGTGTATATGTCTTGGTTATTTCATTGTACAGACATTTTTAAAACTCTCTGTACTTTCCTCCCATAAATCATCAAGGCAGAGACTATTATTTAAATTGCTTTCAGGAGCTTATACTGACAATGTAACAACTGTAATGCACTGCATGTTTCTCACCTCAGAAATTGTTCATTTTGCAATCCATCTTTTAATCGCATAGCTGCCAATATTTTAATTTATTCCGGAGTATTTTTAGTCCCGCCTTTATTTCGCACCACTTTATTTATAGACAAATTTTCTTCAACACATAACTTCGATAAAATAAGAAAAAAATTAATTTTAAAAAATAAGTGGTACAAAATAGAGGCAGGGCTAAAATTACTCCGGAATAAATTAAAATATTGGCAGCTATGTAATTGTAAAAGAAAATAAACAAAAGGTCTTCAGTTCAGTTATACTACACTCTGAAATATCCCAAGAGGAGAAAAAAAAATAAAGAGAGAAAGGGAAAAAATAATTAGAAAAAAAAAAAAAAAAATAGTAACTTTGATTCAAATGAGTAGATCACATTGAAATTTGCAGCAAGTTGTATTTTCAGGAAATTAGACAACTATAAACAGTTAACCATTCATTTTTTTTTTTTTAACTCTTTCAAATATAAAAAAAAATGAAATAAAAATAAAATAAAAAATTAATTAAAAACAAGCTCAACCAAAGTTACATTGGATGTGATAATTACATTAAAAATATTGATATTTTAGATGTTAACAATCAGATTTTATTCAAAACATGGGCTTTATGGGTTTCAGAGGCAATAAAAAAAGGATATTTTCTTTCTTTCTTTAATATAATAAATAAAAATTTTATTCAAAATTTTGAGCATATAAAAGCGCAATATTTTATATAGGGATGGACCGGATATCCGGAAAATATCCGGTATCCGGCATATCCGGCTGATTTTTCACTATCCGAAATATCATCGGATATCCGGATCAAAATCACCGGATATCCGGTTAATATGCCGGATATCCGGTTTTTTAATATTTGCTTTTTTTCTTGTTTTCTTTCATTAAGATATGGTGAGAAATGCGAGAAGCAACTTTTCTCCCTCCGTTCGCGGGGAAACTTCAAAAAATAGCTTCTTAAATCACGTCACTAAATCAATAATATCATAAAATTACACATTTGTGTCTCCGTTAGTTTGACTTGGCATTGCTGAGCGAGCAAGCACGTCAGTCAGGAGATCTGCCTTTATAGATGTAGATTCCTGCAATTCATTTCTTTTAATTAAAAACAAGTATGTTGTGAAAATCACAAGACTTTCTTCTATATTTTCCTATATAAATTCACTAAGGGCAAATAATTTATTAAAATTATTATTTATTAAAATTATCTAACATGATGAACACAAATAATTTTCATCTTAGAAAAAACTGACATTAAATATTCAAAGAATGACAGTTTTATTGTGTACTAGCAGGCTTTGCCCGGTTCGCTGGTCATTATATATTTAAGGAAACTCTTTTCTATATCGCTTTATTAAAAAAAGAATTAAAAAATACTGAAATCGCTCAAAAGCTCTTCTTGTGTTCCCGCTGCCAGGTTGACATAAATTAGTGCCTATCAACAGTTGGTGTGAACCAATCAACAGGTGGCGCTGCTATGCAGCGACTTCCACAGTTTGAAAAAAGGCAATATCTCAGGAACTACTGTGCAAAAGTGCATAAAAATTTACATGTGGATGCACCTTGACATAAGTTACAGCGGATCAACTTTTGGAACTAGTTGCTCAATAGGCGGCGCTCCTATACAGCGATTTCCTCAGCTTAAGGGAAGATTAAATTTCAGGTTCTAATGTGTATAATCAAACAATACTTGACATGTGAGAAAGCCTTTATGAGACATTACACCGATTCAGTCTGGATGTATATCTACCAATATTTTGCGCTGCTATAGTGCAGTTTTTTCCAGAGAACGGGAATGCATGCTTCAACTTCTATGGCATTTAGCTGTACGAAACTTCATACATGAGATAACCAGTATGAAAACGTATTTTTTAAGGTGTTAGTTAAACTGTGTTTCTTTGATTATTTAGTATTAGTTTTCTCCAAGATAAAAAATCGCCTGCATTCATCATGATAGATAATTTTAATAAATAATAATCTTTGTAGTTTATTTTAACTGAGTGAATTTATATAGGAAAATATAGAAGAAAGTTTTGTAGTGGTCACAACATACTAGTTTTACTTTCTCTTACCCATGTAAATGGTAGAGAAGTAATGTTTTTGGGTCAAATTTTTTAAGTCGAGTTTTTTTTTTGTTTTTTATTTACACGATTTAAGGTTCCCTGAATCCAAAATTCCTATTTTTAACGGTTGGTCTGTG